>OZ025300.1:39285899-39620899 GCA_964019185.1 Maratus speculifer | reverse complement strand
TTGGCACGAGAAAATTATTGGGCTATGTCACATGTTCGAGGAATTTTGATCAGTGGGTCACTTTTGGATTATTCTAATTTTATCTAGACAATGTCTCACACAAATTTGACTAAATTTTATATTCTATCGTTTTCGGACACAAGAAAATCATTGGGTTAGGTCAGATGTTTGAGAAAACTCGATTAATGAGTCATTTTGGGTCATAATGGGTCAAGTTCAAACTATTTATACCTAAAAATTGGCTCAATCGATTTTATCTAAATTTTGTATTTAACGTTTTTCGGCACGCAAAAATTAATGAACTAAGTCACATTTTCGAGAGATTTCGATATAAGGGTCATTTGTGGGTCATGCTAATTTTATCTAGAAAATTGTTCTCACCATTTTGAGTATATTTTCTATTATATCTTTTTCGGGCAAAAGAAAACCATTGAGATAGGACACATGCACGTAACAATTCAATTAGTGGGTCGTTTTAGGTCTTAATGGGTTCGGGTCATTCTAATTATACATAACAACGACTCAGTCAATTTTACCTAAATTTTGCAACGGAACGTCTTTTGTTACGAGAAGACTATTGAGCTGAGTTGCATATTAAACAAAATTATATTAGTGGGTCATATCGCTTCATTTCTGAATGCTGTCAAGTTAATTTTACTTAAGAAATGGCTTAAACGTTTTTGATTCGTTTTATACTCTGTTTTTGATTATCTGAAGACCATTGAGCTAAGTCACATATTTGATCACATGTGATTAGTGGATCATTTGGGTAATAAGGGTCAGGATCACGAGACTATGGCAAAAGCCAATAAGTTGGCGATATTTGACAAAATACTGCCGAAATTTGGCCGAAAAATCGACTATTAAGGTTACGAAACCAAAACACATATTTGGCGCCAAATGAAAGAATTTGTCCAAATTTGGTTATATCTGGCAAAAAATATTGTCTTTCAGAATGTAAAGAAATTTCTTATACATTCTTAATAGTCTTCGAGATGCATAGTTAAACTAATCAGAGTCATGTTAAAAAAGTGATTTGGATTGATGTCCTTTCGTTGTAAATTTAAAAATAAAGTAAAATTTATGAACATGTGCATACAAACATAGTTTTCTTATTGATTGTTTTTGTAAATAATACTATTATTAATAACATGTTTTACAGTAATATACTATATCGAGTTGAACACAAAGTTAATTTTGACCGAGCTAGCTCGGTCACCCCTGCTAGTATATATATATACTATATAATGAGGAAATTTAATTTAGCAAAAAAACACCTAACAAGATGGAATTTCTCTTTCAACAATCTATACTAATAGATGGAAACATACTTGAATACTTTTGTTCAGCCTTGTAGTTTACCTAGTACCTTTATTACATGCCAGTATTTAGCTAAAATTTAATTCAAATTAAAACACTCTTAAAATTACTGAAATCACATTTCCAAAAATTATCATCCATATGTGACCATGTATCCAATTCTTGGAAGGCTTTGTATATCTTTCTACCTATATTTTATAAATATTTCTTAGTAAACTGAATGCAGTTCAGTGTAAAATGCATAATTTATTTAAAATCTATCTTTAAGTAAATTACATTCATATTCAGTAATCTTTACAAGCTCTTTTGTGTAGCCCTGTATATCAAGTATAGCATTTATACACACCATATAAAATGCATAAATTTAGTGAAACTTAAAAGTGCATATCATAACTAAAATTGCATTTCATTCATCATCGATAATATACAGTTCTTCGGATAGAATATACTATCTGAGATATTTTGTGTGTCCCTATAAATGCTATGCACTTCATATTATGGCTGAAATAACTTATATTAAGCCTCAACAATGTATATTAACTTTATTATACATGAAATAGTTCAATGTAATTAAAATATGTTTGCAAACAATTCCCCCCTTTTTTCATTATGTAATGGAATTCTTTTGTGAGACTCTGTAAATAAATAACTATTATTTTCATTCAATTATATTTTACAAAATGCATATTTTAATGCACTTTATAAAAACATTTAATATGTTTGACAGGGTGTAACTTTTTAAAAATTCATTTGAAACAATTTTTTCTTATCAGATGCTCAAAAAGTTTTAGTTAATACATTTTTTTCTTTCTCTTTTGTTCAAAAATTAGATGTGAAGAAACTTTCTCAAATAAAGAGAGATCTTCCAATAAACTACCAACATGATCCTTTTGTGCAGCATTGATTTAAACCACTTATAAAGCATAAATCTGGGAAAATATGAAATTATATAAAGTTTTTCAAAAGAAATTCTTAATATTCAGAATTAGGTAATCTTACTTCTATTATAGGGAAAAAAGCCTCATTTGGAGATTGCGAGGATTCTTTATCAAAATTTCCTTCTTCTATGCCACCAAAAGTTTCATTCCATCCAATTAAATTTAAAACTCTAAGTTGTAAAGGAGATAGTTCATCTTCAAATGATTCAGCAGTAAATGAGCCAGTACCTTCTAACAGCTTTCTTCTCATTCTGGCAGTTTTTAGTGTGATGTGTTTGAAGTCAGTCCATGTCTAAAATATTGAAATTGAACTATTAGTGATCAATAATCATGTAAGATCAATAAAATCACATAGTAAAAATCGAGAAGCAGACACACAATAGTGTCAATTGGAGAGAATTATGGTGAAAAGTTTATTTTTTAAAAAATTATTTAACACTTTGAGCACTGGGCAACAGTGGTTTTGCATATGCCTTAACTGTTTATTAAATAACCATGCAAAAGATCGGCAAATAGATCCTTATGAGTACAATATACATATATTTATCTTATGCAGTTTAAAAAATCAACAAAAATTTCAAAATTTTGTTGCAACAACCTTTTAATCCTTTAATGATAAGATGAAAAAAGATAAGAAAATGCTTATAGGGTTAACCTTCACACAAGGGCTCAGCCAGTATCCGTCCAAAAATACATGCTTAAGCAAAACAATTTTTATTCCTTTTAAGATTTCAGGGAAGGGAGAGAAATTATATGACTGATGATTACTTTAACAAACAAATATTTATCGTTGAATTATATGCTAATGAATTAAAATCATTAATTACATTAATTAATCTCAAATTTTTTTTAAATATAGAAAATTAAAAGAAAATTTATTAAATTTAAACTATATGTTCAATATTTCTAAATTGTTTTTTCAGCTTATAATTCAGAATAATTCTTTCTAAAAGAATACTGCTTAACAGCACCATGCACATAGAAAACTGCACCTGAGGCAATGTTTCAATTGCTTTCCACCCTTTATACACACACATATTCTTTGTGAAATGTGTCACAAAACTGAAAAGTGCATAAATAGAAATAAATTTTATTTTATAGTACAAACTTTGTGTTTATTTTGGAAATTTATATTCAAATTTAGAAATTCCAAGCAACCAAGTAAGATAAGAGGAACATCGAATAAACTGATAAGTAATTATTGAAATAATACACTTTTTAAAATTTACCATAAAGTACAAAAACATGCAGGGAGCATTTCAAGAAAACTATACAATTTATCATCAGCTGAAGCAGATATGTGTCCATAAGGGCACAAAGTCAAAGATGAACTGAAAGACACTGTTGCACTCTCTTATCTTCTTTCTTTCAATTCATCTTTGACCTTGTGCAATTACAGACACGTTCTGCTTCAGCTAATGACGAGCTGTATTGTTTTACCTTGAAATGCATCCTGCATTGTTTTTTATTTAAGGGTGAAGTTAACAACGTGTATTATTTCAAAGATAAGAGGAAACTGCAGTTACATTTTAGCAAAGGGAATCAGAGAAATGGGTAACAGAAAATGTGTATCTAATAGTACTATATAACAGTTTGCACACTTTTGTATTCTCAGAAGTAGAGGTCTGCATGGGCCGAAATTTCTAGGCCCGAGCTCGTGGTCGAAATTTTAAAATATTGGACCGACCTGGCCCAGCCCGAAAGTTAAAATTTCGGCCAAAACCCAACCCTGCCCGAGTGAATTTTTACAGAACATTGACCTTTACTTTTACGGAAGAGTTCAGAGCAGAAAAAACTTATCTTAGTCTTTTTTTTTTTCATGTTTATAATCTCCATTTGCAGAAGTGCCGTAGGCTATGATATAGAAGCTTTTAATGAACCTTTGTTTGTTGTATGTAATTCCATGTAATTGAGACGTAGTCTAAAAAATGGCATATGGTAAAAGTAAAATCTTCTACGACAGAATAGCACTGAAAAGAAAAAAATATGTTCCCTCTTAGCAGATGAAAATGTTTAATATATTTTTTTCTCTCATATTGTCATATTCTTTTGCATGGATGAACAGTTTAAAAGAAATTTGCGGTTTTCAGTTTAAAAGAAAATTCTGACATAATCACTTTTTTTTTTCATGTGTTTAATTCTATTTTAAAATGCCTAGTAATTTACGATTCTTTAAAAAGAATAACTTCAAATGTTTAATTGTGGAATAATGACAACTTAAAAGTATATATCTTTTTTGCAAAAATTTTTGGATCAAGCCGAATTTTACTGACTTATAAACAGACTAGGCCACGTCGAGAAAATGATTTTCATACGGGTTGATTCAACAGGAACTGATTATTTTGGTCCATGAAGACTAGGAAGAATGAAATAAGTTTCGCCTTCATATGGGGGAAAAAAGTTAGCCCTGGCTTGATACTCCAGGAAAAAAATTAAAGCCCAGCCCGAAAAGATTAGTGACTGGGCCGGCCTGGGTCTTCAGAAGTAAGGCCCGAGCCTGACCCATGCAGATCTCTACTCAGAAGGAAGCCCCATGACATTTTGAGTATATGTTTTTGTCACCAGCACAGAAAGAAAATTATAGACTTAAAAAAGAGAAGGTTAGCAAAACAGACCTAGGGCCGTAGCTAAGGGGGTGCTAAGAAGGAGCTTAGCCCCACCCCCACTCCTTTAAAAGATTTTGACCCTCCTCTGGAAAATATTTCAAGGTCACTAAATCAATTTATTTTCTGGAAATCCAAATGAAATTCTGTTCAAAAATCTAATTTAGTTTTGAGGCCCTTTCACAGTTTTACAGAAATACTAAATTGTAACTAAAATAAGTGATTCATCACTTACTCATCCTATCTGCACATATGAAATGAAGCTAACATGATGTTAAATATTGCACTAGTTATACATTTGAATTTTTCATCATATTTTTTTCTTAGGATAAAATGAAGTTATTATAACAGTTTTATAAGAAACATTGTACCTACAGTGTGAATATGCATTAATTTATCTTTTTGTGTCAGAGAAAGAGAGAAAGAACGAGAAAATATGAGTCCCTTCCCCTGCTCTATTATTCACTCCTAGCTACGGCCCTGAAAATAGACTTAAGACCTAAAACAAGTTTAGAAAAAAAAAGTCTTTATTCATAAATTTTCATTTTGGAGTAATGACTAAGAAACCATGCAATAACTTTGAAACGAAAAATGAACGTATTTTAATTGCGAAAAAAAAATCCCAATATCTAAATATATATATATATATATATATATATATATATATATATATATATATATATATATATATTTTTTTTTTTTTTTTTTTTTTTTTTTAAATAAAAAAATGAACTTTGTAGCATAAATTTGCCTTCTCCTTAACTTCCGCGCCTGGAGATGACCGTCTCCCGTTTTGCACGGCAATGTTGATTTTCGAAAAATATGCATTTTGCTCGTATGCAGTACAAATTTTAAAAAGGTAATAAAATGAATATTAGATACACTTTAATGAATCTAAATTAAAAGCAGAAACCTTCTGCCACTTTTGAACATCTTTATGGGGTCCTTTCACTGAATTTAAACACTCTGCCAAATCTTCCCAAAGGCGGCTTCTATCTTTTGCTGTGAAATTATTAGTTAATTTATTAGATTTTAAATGTGGGTGGTTCTCTATGTATTGAACTAAGATTTCATACTGTTCATGCGTAGTCTTTGGTTTTTTGGATGTCATATTTAATGCAATTCAAATACTTTTAAACTGTTATTAAATGATTTTATAGTTTCGCATTGAAAGCGAAAGACATTTTGTTTGGCTGTTTACAAATAACAGAAACGTGCTGCCATTATCAGTATTTTGTTTTCGTTCCAATCAGAACCAAGGGGGAGGCTGGGTTCAAAATGCACGACACAGCCCGCGCTCAGAAGGCAGGAACATGGAGTGGGTTTTTATTATGTACTCAGTGCTAGGTTCTGTGCAAAGACGTTTAAGTAACTTTAAGGGGGCTCTGGGGTTGAAAACTTTTCAAAAAATCGATTTTTTTATGATCTAGTTTTATTATTCAATTAATTCTGAACTCATGCGAAAAATCGCATAAAAATATTTGTATTTTTAACGGAGTTATAAGCATTTATGTATCAACACTTTCAAAGCCGCACATATATAATTTCAACTTTAAGTCACGTTTTCTCAAAACTTGATTTTTGACGACTAACACCAAGATTTTTTTTTTTTTTTAAACTATTTGATGGAATGGCTTATTTTATTTATTTATTTATTTATTTTTTTTTCATTTATAGAACATTATTATCTATAGAATGAATTAATATAGTTTAGATAGTTTGATATTTTGAGTATTTTTAATGAAAAAAAAGTTGTATTTTTTAGAAGTTTTTTAAATTTTCAAATTTGAGAGTTTTTTAATAATGTTTTGTGTTTGAGTGATAGTTATATCCTTTATACATTCTATAGAGTAAAGTTTCCGGATCATTTTAAAGCAAAAATTAGGTTCTTATGTGAATTTAACGTTAAGATATTTTGTGTACATTGAAGTACTTCATTTTATACCCATACGGCACAAACTCGTCCTGCGGACGTACGATAAGCGTCTTATTCAGGATATAGCCCCGTCCGGCGGACATCCTATAATATCCGATAGTTATCCGGCGGACGTCCGGAGGAGAGCAAAAAGCGACACCTACTCCCGTCCTCCGGACGTCATTTTTCGACGTTTATAGGATGCGGTAGGACGCTCATAGGACTAGGTAAAATGAATAGAATTGTGTATCCTCTGCTTCTCCGGCATAAAATGATGCAAAGCATTGAAAGAGATTAGTAATTTTCTAGCATTCATTTTGAATGCTTACTTTTAAATGAATATTTTTATTGTGATTTATTCATTAGGAGTTATGTTTGCTAAAAACAACAGCAAATATAATCATTAAGAAAGGAATATAATAATAAAATAATAATAAATAAGATAAGGATTAAAAAAAAAAAAAAAAAAAAAAAAGATGAGGAAGATGCAAATTGCTCCACGCTTCATTTCTACATGATTTTATGATTTTTATTTATTTTATCTTGCTCAGGAGGGAGGGTATAATGCAACATTTTAATTAAAAAAAATTGGTAGCCGGGACAATACCCAGAATATATATATATATTTTTTAATAGAACTTCTTAGATAACCAATGTGTAAATAGAACACCAATGTGCAAGATAAAATCAATAAAAATCGGAGCACCATTTGGAAAGAACAGATGGGCAACAGCACTTCCCCTCTATTTAATTATAAATCCTTCTTATTATTTTTTTTATTAAAACGTTTTTTAATAGATTTCTTTTTATATAATTGTTTGCTGCTGTTTATCGCAAACATATAATAATTCTTTATGAATAAATTACAATAAAAATATTAATTTTAAAATAAGCATTAAAAATGAACTCTAGAAAAATACTAATCTAATTCAAGTGAAATATATTATTTCTGCTCTCAAACATCCTTTAATACTACTTATAATCTAATAAGTAGTCAGTGGCGTAGCTAAGGGGGGGCAAGGGGGGCGTCCGCCCCGGGCGCCGAGGCCTAGGGGCGCCAAATTGTTATATATCTATATTGGGGTGGGGGCGCAAAATTTCTTGCTGGCCCCGGGCGCCAAAAAACATGACAGTAGGTGGCTACGCCACTGTAAGTAGTATATAATGAATGAGATATAACTGGGTAGGACTCTTTGTTGATTATCTGATATAACATACTGAATTTACTTTATACTTTTCGGTTAATATCATACACATTTCAGATTTCAACATTCTTTTTTTCTATATAAATACACAATGTACAAGGTGAAAATTTTTGTATTTCATTTCAAAAATGAAATTGTGAATATGCAAGAAGTTTTTACTTAAAAAGAAAAAATTGAGTATGCACTAAAATCAAATATTAACAAAATTCTAAAATTAAATATTGGATTTTTTTTAAAAACTTATTTTCCATAATTTTATTAATTCTCTCTCTCTTTTCTTGATTAGACATGTTATAAAAATGAGAGATTAAAAAAAAAAAAAGTAAAAGTAATTTCTTACTATATCCCTTAAAAAATGAAAACTCAGAAAGAAAATACTTCATTCACAAATAACAAATATTCTTTATATATATATTTTTTTTTTACTTACACTTCTATAAATTGAAATTCTGAGAAATACATTTAAAAAGAATATGTAGGTAACCATTTTGCTGATTATTTGCTACTAAAAATTTCTGTCAATCAATTATTTATATTATTTACCTTAAACCAAAATTTTTAACTTAATACTTTAAGAAACTTATGATGATCAATTGCCACTAAGATAGCATAAATTTTGGAATTTTTAATATACATGATAGGAAAATTAAAAAAAATTCATGATATCTCTTAACCTTCCGTCTACCAGACGGGTCCATCGGACCCGACAGCAATATTTCTGGTGTCAATGGTAAAATGAGAAATTATCGATTGACACCGGAATTTATAAAGGACTTGTCTAAATATTACGAATTCCTTAATTTAAGCTTTCATTGTAAAAGCAAAATTATATTAAAATATTACTGGTGCCGTTTGCAAGTTTGGAATTAAAATTAGGTGTTGCCGTAGATAAATGGGTGTTTTGTCTGGTAGACGGAAGGTTAAATACAAAAGCAATTGCACAATCAATTATTAAAGTTCGTTAAACAAACTTGTATTTTTAGATAGATTTAAGAACATTTTCCCTTCTCTTTAAATTTTAATAGCTTCAATTATAAAAACACAGGATCATAAGAATTTGATAATACTTACTCTATCAGATTTCATGATATTTAACACTTCTTACCTGACAACTTGTTTTGTTCTTCATAGTTGTATTTTAGATTGCAATAAGTTTTTGTTTAAATTAAGTTATGTATTTATTCAATTTAGTTTTTCTATGTATGTGATTCCATTGAATTCTTTAATTTTTATAGTAAATGTATGAAAAGTTTGATATTAAGCACATGAAACATATAGTAAAATCCTTTTTTAATATGCCAATAATTTTTTTTTTTTTTTCAAAATCCATAACAAAATTGCAACTAAATCTATTTACATCTTTTATTCCAATATGGATGTAATATTTCTAAATAATAACACAAATCCTTTACTCGTTGCTATAAAATGCATCAATTTACAGTTTTAAAAAATTCAATTTCTAAAACATATGCATTTGGAACCGATGTTAAGGGGAAAAACATCAAAATAAAATAACAACAATAAATACATTTATTATTTGATAAACTTTAATTTACATTTTCAGATTTTTTTTTTACATAACATTTGCATTCTTTTACATGGCATAATTATGTCTTTAATACTTCTTCAATATGCTCCCCCGATATGTACTTTTTTTCCTTGACAGCACCTGAAAAAAAATATTAATAATAATAATAATAAATAAATAAAATAAAAAATAAATAAACCTAATTAAAATTCAGAGTAAATATCATTATGACTGCAAAAGTTTTTTAAAAAAATGTATAAAAGGAAATAAGGAAAGTTTCAATTTTTTAGTAAAAGAAAATGCAAAATTTAATAATTTTTTAACAATCTTTAGTAGTTTTATGGTAGTCAGACACAGATGATAAATTGCCAAATATTCTGATAACCAGCCCATTCTGATTTCATTTATTTTAAATATAGCCATTCACAGTGTTCTCGCTGACATTTGACCAACGTTAATAATTTCGCTAATTAGAAATAAAAAACATCCGCCAAATGAAAAAAGTATTAGCAAAATAGATTCACCGTGTAGCGCTAAAAAAAAAAATTATCTTTAATGTATTCCCTTTTTTCAATACGTTCTAAAATATCCTAAGTTTTTATAACTGCGACAAGGATTGTTATTAATCTAATTTCAAGTGTTCGATACAAATATATTAAAAATATTTGTATAGGCATGTGTATGAAAAATGAAAAAGAAAAGAAAGAAAAAGCAAAAATTGAGTACTACGAATTTAGCAAATCTAAGCGCTTGTTTACTCGCCAAATGAAGAATTTAGTCGCAATTTGGCACAATGGCGAGTGATAGCAAGAACCATGGCCATTCACTTATTTCGTATTACATAACACTTACATTCTTTTACATAAATATCAATATGTGAAAAATAAAAGGCAAGAAAGAATGCTGTGAGCAAAATTTGCACATGTCTAGAATAAAAGTAACTAATCTCACTACATAAATCAAAATAAATATATGCAAAAATATTTAAAAGTTAATATATATAGCAAAATTCAAATAGCATTGATATATATCACACAGTCAAATTTCTTGTGCTTCACTTAGTCTCCCAGAGGATGTATATTTTGTTTTCTTTCCTTCTTTCTTTCTTTTTTTTTCCAATTTTGATTGAAAATAGTTTATTTGTATGCCTGTCATCGCACAGGCTTTGAATTTTTATTCATTAATATGAAAAGGGGCTCTATTTTATACTTTTATACTGTTGCAACAAATTTCATTATGACCAGTCATATGACATAATAATTTCGACATTATATGACATAATAAACAGTACAGACATAATAGTTTTGGCACAGTAAAGTTAAAAGGACTGTTTTGTACTATCCTTTTGTTTTAATTTTGATTTTTACCTTCAATAATTTTTTATACTGTTTCAAATTATAATTTGTTTAAAATTAAAGATCTGTACTTAAATAAAATTGTATTTTACAAACAAATTAATAATGTCTAAAGTGAAAAGCGAAAAATGTTTTGTTTCCAGTGGACATGTAGCCCTATTGAACATCAGGCGCAATGTGTTGTATCTGATAATTACATCACACACAATTGGTTGGCAAATTATTAAAGAACGATAATAAATCTTAAAGGGCTATTTTATGACAAAAGTTTTAATTTATTTTTGCTCAAAAATGCATGAAACTAGCAGGTGGTGTTGTTCAGAAACTATCTAATTGCACTCGTTTTCCCTCTTGCAAATGCAATAGATGTTTGAAGAAATACTATGAAAATTATTTTGAATTGAATTTCCCGACGAAAGCAGAAAAATACCATGCCACATGATCAAAAATGCTTATAAACCAAAAAATAATTTATTGATCAAAAAATAGAAAACACATTTCAATTCTAAATTGCTCCCATAATCAGGTATTTCAATTTTATATTTTTCTGTTGAAAAATGAATTTGTAAATGCTTATTTAAAAATTGTTAGAAATGGGTAAAATGGGGCACTGTTTTTATATGCATTATCATTCGAGAATCTGTGAAATTCAGATAAGATACGATCCTGCTTAAGATACGAAATGCTCTCGGTCCCTTGATTCGTATATTAAACAAGTTTCACTGTATGTTGTTTTACATATTTTTAACAACTAAGAACCATGTAAATAATACAAATTATTTTAGTTTTGCTTATATTTTTAAACATTTGGTACATCTAAACCTACTATTACCATTAGAGATCTTGGTGTCGGATGTAAGTGGTGTCGGACGTAAAAAATATTTTACGTCCGACACTGTTCATTTGAATTAAAAATAATTTTTTGGAATTTAATTTGATTGCATATTTTCAATAGTATATGAAATCATTATCTGCAGGGAAATTCGTTTGTAAAATACTCCAACCATTTTTGTGCAATATAAACTTTTAAGCAATTTGGTGTCGGACGTAATTTTCCCAAACTGCCCGGTATAAAAAAACTACAAAAAACAAAGATATAATATTTAAACATAATTTACATATGACACACTCTTCTGAAGTATTTTAGCAAGTATCTTAACCAATTACAATTTAAAAAATACTTTAATTTCACTCCAAAATGTCAATTTGTAAAATATCTTATAAATGAGTCATGTCAACATGCCTTATAATACTTCTATTGAAAACCTTCTTACTTCTTTAAATTTGAAATTCTGGCTTTGTTTTTGTTATTTTCTCATAGTTCAATTTATGACCTTTAAAATGATACCTAATTTGTGAAAAAAAAACTATTTTGAAAAATTGGTCACCATGTCTCCTTTTCTGTGGAATTGCCCTTTTCATATATATAAAGCTAAGTAATATCTTCTTTGGTGAATTTAACTGTTTATTCACAAGCCAGATTTTATTATTAAATGATTAAGTTTATGAAAAGTTCAATATGAAGATGAAAAAATTCTGTGAAAGGTCTATTTAAGAAACAAATAATTTTGTGAAGGGCCCTGTTTTGTGATAAAATGTTTTGTGAAGGGTCCTGTTTGGGGATAAAAATTTTTGTGAAGGGTCTTGTTTTAAGATAAATTATTTTGTGAAGGGTCCTTTAAAGGAGTTAAAATTTTCCTAAACATATCCCTGCTTCGTTTAAATACTTTGGATTTGCTAAATTCAACTTGAAATTTATCACATTTAGTTTCAAATAATACATTCATAGCAATAAAATAAATAAAATACCATGCTTCAAAAGTTCTTCCAAACACAATATGGAGGGGCTTATTGCAGCAGCTTCGTGCAGAGGTTTCCAACCTCTGTTATCTGGTATATCAACTGCCTTCTTTTGATTTATGAAAGATCGTAATATTTCAATGTTTCCAATCCTGGCAGCAATGGCAACTGTGCTGCAAGTATCACTCCAACACTCGGTAAGTAAGCATCAACAAACATCATAAAATATTTGGATGGAGCAAATAAGCAATGTTACAACGATAGGCCTTCGAATTTTTTGCAGTTTTACTTTACATCTATACAGCTGAATATCTTTTGCATTAAAACAAAACCAATAAATGTCAGTATTTATAAATATTACTTCATAAAATAAATATTATTTTCATCTGAGTTTCGAAAATACCTTCAAGACATTGTGGCCAAGAAAGTAAGAAATATTCAGAATTATTTAACTTAAATGCTTTACAATAAAAAAAAAAAAATGAGGATTTGCTGAATATTTACTTGTTCAAAGACCTTAATTTTGTTATTGCGTAAATTTATGTTGCTGATAGTTAAACTGATGTTTTAAGGGGATTAATAATTTTATATCCATATTTGTAAATCTAAATTACTAGTCTCTTAAAGTACTGATTTCACAAAAATGACTCTTTCTGGCATCTATGGTGTCATTTCGATTATGCAAAAGCAATAAATATATATTTGTAGAATTATTTTATGCTCAGGTCTGAAGAGGATAAATATAAATCATAGAAAATGTTACCACCACATATAAAATATTAAAACACTTAATTTTAAGATATAACTATAATATACAAACAAAACTGAAAATACAACATAGCAATTGTTTGTCTGGAATCAGTTTCTAACCAAACTGACACTACGACTGAAAGCATAATATATACAGTATGGAACCATTTATCCGGAAACCAGTTATACGTAAAACCAGTTACCAAGAATTCTATTTCTAATAGGCTGATAATGGAATCTTTGCAGAAAAAAGTGTCATACGTGGCCAATTTGACAAATGCATTGCTTGAAACAATTGTATAATTTGATGACAACATCTAGTTTTTGAAATGGAAACGTATTTAGTTGTACTTTAGATGTTTTCAATTTTTATGCAGAGGAAACAGAAAAATTTTTGTACCCAAAGGATTTCTATAAATTATATTCCTTCAAATTCTATTTTTTAATTTTACTTGCATCTGATTATTAATTCAAGTAATCTAAAAATCAATTGAAAATTAGAAGTAATACCATAACCACATATATTCCATAAAACTTACCAAATGGATGCTGGTTTAATACCTAACCAGTCAACCAGAAAAACCAGTTATCAGGAATATATCTGCTCCAACCATTCCTGATATTGTACCGTATTTTCGGGCGTATGAGCCGCGGCGCATACGAGTTTAAAAGTATAAAATATTGTAGGTGCGGCTCTTACGCCGGGGCGGCGGGTACGATGATTTTTTTTTTTTTTTTTTTTTTTTGTCAAATGATTTTGACACTTTTTTTTCGTTTAATCAACAATTATATGCTCTCAAATTGGTATCAAAACATTTGAAAACGTCTCTCAACCGCAGGTGTCCGTGATGCGTTAGTTGTTTATTTTTAAACAATCAACATTATTCAAAAATAATGTTGGTCTCACCGGTTCTCATGTTAAAAATTATTATATTTTCCCCTCATCTATTAATGATTTTACCTGTAGGATATTGGAATGTACAGCTGTCACATTTTTTTCTTCTAATGATCCTCCTTCCAGTTAGAAAATAAAACTGCCCAAAGAGAGCTCAAATCCCGGTATAGAACTCTTTTGAAATAGACTTCCTATACATAGTAAAAACTTTAGAGAGCAAGATTTTTCTTTATTTTTTTCAATAACTCACTCTTTTTCTATCCGGCAAAAATAATCCAAACTTTGAAACCGGTCGAATCAGCAAGTTTTTTTTCCCCCAAATGAGTTAATTCAGGTGATAAACAACAAAAACGGGCCTGGCGAATAATAAAAAAATAATAAAAGGCCGACTTCCGTGATAAACATTTAAAAGAAGCCAATAGAATATAAACAATTTTCAATGCATATGACTTTGCAAGAATAAGTTTAAATGTGCTACACGAGTCGATGTTAACTTGGCAACTTTAAGGGCTATTTCACCCACGTGCAAACATCGGCTAACTAATGTTAATCTCAAAGAAAAAAAAAGTGTCATTCTCATTCCATTATTTTTAAATGATATTTTTTGCTTTGGATAACGGAAGTCAATCTCTACAAAGAGTCTTTACTTTTTCGATTTTGTTTACAGGTTTTTTTATTAGTATACTTTCACTTTCGAAACTGGTTCTAAAAGTCAAAGTATACCACTAAAAACATCTGTAAACGAAATCGAAAAGGTGTCTTCTTAGGGATCAACATCTCAGATATAAAATACAAAGAAATCATTTAAGCATATTGAAATGCAAACGCATTTGAAAAAAAAAAAAAAAAAAAAAAAAAAAAAAAAAAAATCCATAGGATTAACATTAGCGAGTAGATGTTTTTACTTGAGTGAAGCAGTCCGATCTATAGGGGGGGGGGGGGGATCAGCTCGGTCCGGCCCATATAAAATAATAATAATAATTAATAAATAAAAATAACAATCCGGCACCCGGAAAATTTAAAATATCCGCATCATCCAAGTGAATTTTTTCAATAGATTAATTTTTACTATGATATGGTTAAAAATTGTTTCGTACGAAAAGTTCTGAACAAAACTACTTATTTTATCCTTTTTTTTCCTTTTACTATGTTTATTTTTAAAGAAGTGCCTAATAAAAGCACTCAAGTAAGTATTTATAACTATAAAGCAAACGTGCAATTTTGTTATCTCTTGTTTCTGCTAATAAAAAAAAAAAAAAGAGAGAGAGACACTGGTTATTTAAAGTCACCTTTTCTCCTCATCCTCTTCATGACTCAATGTGCGGACATGTTGCCCTTTGACCTTGATGCGTAAGTCGGCTAATATCGCATTGCTTCTGTTTTGTTTCTTTGAATACAGTAGAAAAAAAAAGAACGAAAATAGTTTTTTTTTACGCTAAGTGGATTTGTGGATTTTTTTTTTTCTTTTCTTAATTTATATCTACATAATATAATCATCGAAATAACTTAAGATGAATATAAAGTCTAAATTTGAGCAAGAAATATTTAAACTTACAAAATTTTTGTAAATGAACAAGGATAGATGCGTATGTACCAAATAAAAAATAAACTAATCTACCACAAAAGGAATCATTAAATCAATTATCAATAGTTAAAATATTAAATAAAGATATGCAGGTATATATTTATATAAAGGAATTTGTAGTGCTGTAAGCTATTTAAGAATCGATTTTTTGCCGCAGGCATGATAAACAATTGTGGATTGTATTCGCTGTGGATAATGATTTGTAGTATTATACAATGGTTATATATATATTTATTAATCAATTGTGGTTTAACATGTGTAATTTAATTTTAGCATATGTGCTGTGTTTCAATGTAATTCGTATTTTATTATTTACTTCACCAATTTACTTGATCGTCATTTCTTTACACTGAGGAAAAAGTTGCTTTTTTTGGGGGGGGGGGGGCATGATATTGTTTTAAAATTATTTTTTAACAGATCTCGAAAATACGGTATCGCCGTGATCCCGCTGATTCTAAAATGTTGAGGTTCAACTGTATCATATTTTCGTTAAGAGGCTACTTCAGTCAAGCGACCCGCTCGTTAATGCTAATCCTATGGGAAACATTTATAAAGATATTTCGTTTGAATTTAAATATTTTTAAATGATTTTTGCATTGATTAACTCTGATAGATTTGTAGAAAGAACATTTTTCGCTTTTTGCTTACAGGTATTTTTCAATGAGGGCACTTTCATTTTGGGAGTCGGTTTCGAAAGTGAAAACAATCTTCAAAATCGAAAAAGTATAAAACGATCTGCATATAGATGGACTTGAACTATCCAATGCCCAAAAATCATTTAAAAATATTGAAATGCAAACACGATATCTTTATAAATTTCATCCATAGGATTAGCATTAAGGAGGTCTTTGTGTGTGACTGAAATAATATCTTAACTTAAAAAAAAAAAAAAAAAAATCCTACACTAAAATTAATTTGAAAAAGTCTTTGATCGAAAATCTGACGGATTTTTGCTGGAAAGAACTAGAACTTTGTGGTGTTAATAGTGTTATTTATGACGGCCGATTATCTGCAGGAGGGATATAGGCCCTAGGATAAGTGCCCTCCGTGGGGGGTCTTTCTAAGGGAACCTAAACCGCATTTACACAAGGATGACCAAGATTCGAAGAAAAGTTTAGAACTTTGTGGAAAGAACTAGAAGTCTGTGGAAAGAGCACTTAGAATTGAACGCTACTAGGAAAAGATGCTAGGGAGGAAGCTAGCATCCTGCTGCGCTCCTCTCATTGGCGCAAGTAATTGCGCCTATTTCCGATTGGATTTTAATTGCGTACTACAAACACGTTTTTTTTTTCTTTTTAGCTGAGAATTATTTTACGGTACTGTTCTGCTCTTTTTGTCTGACGCTCTTATTTAAGCAATTTATTTATTTTTTTTTTTTCAAGTGAAAATGGCTCCCAAAAAGTTAAAAAGTTACACCGCCGCTTTCAAGCTTGCTGTGGTTGATAAGGCAGAGCTAATAGGTAATCGTGCTGCAGGACGAGAATATGGAGTTGATGAGCGTTGCGTAAGGAGATGGAGAGCTGAAAAATCTATTTTGAAGGAAATGCCAAAATCTAAGAGGGCACGAAGAAGTGGCGTTGTTGTTTGGCCAAATCTGGAGAGAAATTTAGCCAAGTGGGTAAAGGAGCAAAGGGAAAAAGGAATGCCCGTTTCAACTGTTCAGATACGGTTTCAAGCGAGGATTATGGCATCGAACATGGGATTTACAAATTTTAAAGGTAGTCCCAACTGGTGCTTTAGGTTCATGTCGAGAAATAATTTGTCTGTAAGAACCAGGACAACTGTGGGACAAGAACTGCCTGCAGATTGGGAAAAGACAAAAGCATCTTTTTTAAAGTATGTCGCTGAAAAAATCAAGGAAAACAACTTTTCAACAGCACAGATTATTAATATGGATGAAGTTCCATTAACTTTTGATTGCCCCCCCAGTAGAACTGTTAACACCATTGGGGAAAAAACAATCGGCATCGTAACAACTGGTAATGAGCGAACCTCATTTACCTGTGTTTTAGCTTGCGCTGCGAATGGAGACAAATTAAAACCACTACTTTCAAGCGCAAAACTATGCCTAAGGCAAATTTTCCTTCCGACGTCGTAATACGGTGTAACCAACGAGGTATATGTAATAGAGTGCTCGCGCTATGTTTTTACTGTGAAGAGAATTGAAGCGATTAGAGTAGCGACGGATAAAGGCAAAACACAGATCTTGCTTTGCTATTCAGTACGCAAAATTGTAATATTTTAAATATTAAATTGCATTATGCCTACGTCTTGTAGTGCTTACAATTGCACCAATAGGTTCCAGAAAGATTCGGGAATTACTTTTCATAGGTAAATTATTTCAAAATATTTTTTTATTATTTATTATTTAAAATTTTCTTTTCAATTGTCCCTTTAACAAAATGATGAGAGTTTGTTTACATCTCAAGCTTTATTGCGATAATTCTCTCGATTAATTTACAAAACTTTTAAGGTAGTTTAAATTATTTCTAAATAACTATATTTTGATGGAAAAACAGATTAATTACCAGTGAAGTTTTATTAATCCGCTCAACTTGATTTAGTAAATCTGCTACCGGTCTTTAAATAAAAAATTTGCATAATGTATATATTTCAAGTTTTTGTGCTATTTGTATTTATTATCATTTTTGCGACATTAATCTGTTGCAGAAAGATTAAATAGTTAATGATTTGTTGATTCCATATGAAAGTAATAAGTTCTTTAAAAAACAATGTTGTATATGCAATATCAAAAAATCAGTGTTTTTTAACCTATTTATTGGAATATTTTATTTTTCTTATAAATTCAGATAATCTCTTTGGGGTGACCTCTGTAACTGCTTGGTTTTTACAAAAAATTAATCAGTTCAACAGAGATCCTTGCAGGACATTTATATTTAACTGTAGCTTACAATATATATATATTTCCTGAATTTAAACTTTGCATAAGCTGTTAGTGTAATATTTCTTATTTTTTTTATTATTTAAAGAAGAAATCCAAAGGAAATTATGAATTGAACTGATTATAAAATATCCATAATGAATAAGTTATAGAATTTTATTGACTTAAATGAATAAAATCTATAACTTATTAATAATGTATAAATAATTTCTTATAATGCTTGAGTTTTATCTTGAAAGTACATCTTTATTAATAGTTCTTTAGCATGAATTCATTATCTTTATTTTTTAAACTTGTTTAAAACTTTGCTTCTCTTTTCAGAATCTTATTCTTATCATCCTAACAAGTCCTCCATCAGCTCTTGTGGCTAAAATTGTGTCACTGAGTGCATGTTGAGTATATTTTACATCACATTCCTCAGTGACATATCTCTTTGGCCAATTTTTCTTCTTATTTAATGATGCCTGATGTCTTTACTTGAATGATATGTACTAATGTGTCCTACAAATGATATTCTTTTGTAAGTATGCATGTATTAAGATCTGTTATTCTGATTTTCACACCAGTGACTTCTCAGGTATGTCTTGAAATATTAATTTTTTTTTTTTATTCTGTTATTTTTAATAATTATAAATCTTTTAACCTGCTAAATAAATAAATAAAAAAATACCTGATTTTTATATTATTAAATTCAAAAATTTATCAGGCACTTTTGGTCTACTCTGTATTAGGCTAAAAATCCTTTTATTATTAAAAATATAGTTCTTGAAATGAAGCAAGTGTATCGCAGAATTCAAACACTTCATAATTGTGATTTTTTATTTATTTATGTCATAAATGTTTTTAACAATTCAAACATTGTTTTTTGGTTTTATTTACAACACTCCTAGAAACAAAAACATATAAAGATGATAGAAATTGCTTAATAGCGATTTTCTTTCCAAACCTATTGTGATATGTTACTTAGTAAAAATCATTAAAATTGAAAGATTTTTCTTTTTGTTGAATTTTCAAATTAATACTAGAAATTTAAACTCTTTCAATAATAATAATAAGCTAACATGAATTGGATGTGTTGTTTCTGAACTTACATTAAAAAAAATATGTATACATATCAATGTCAAACTGAGAAACTTCTCTTTTAAATCAATTAATTACTAGGTTTTGTACTTTAAAGAGTTAAGAATGCTTGGTAGACATTTATTTCATTAAATATTAAACATTTGGTTAAATATAAAAAAAAAAATTTAATGCTTCACTCTTTCATGTTTTGCATAAAATTTTGCTTCTGTGTTCTTAGTTTAAAATCTTTTTGGCAATCTTAAATTTTTAAGTTAACTATGACAAATTTGACATTCTAAACAAAATCTATTTCATGTGCATATTCAAAATCTTTTGAAAAATATGCTTATGACATTACTTATGTACATAGTAAAGAATCGGTTTAATTTAGCTGTATAATCCTTGTAGAAAATCTGTGAATAAATATAATACTTGCAAGTATTTGTCATGAAAAGATAACACAATTGGAGTTAAAAACAAAATCAGTGCAGATTTCACCTTGCTTACTAATTTAAACATAAAAATACATGTAAATTATATATACTGCTTAAAAGGTGCATAAAAACACTTAAAAATACATTTAAAGTTTAAAAGGACTTTAAATGTATTTTGAAGAGTTTTTACATGTTTTTATGCATCTTTTAAGCAGTATATATACATTTACATGTATTTTTATGTTTTAATTAAAAGACAAGTTTGTTACATGATGTCGCAAGCACAGTATTTCATTGCCAAATGCAAGCTATTTTAATGGATTTGGAATAAGAGAATAAACTCATATTTTTTAATGATTTTAAACATAAATGAGGAAAAGAATTAATTTACAGTTTTACTGGTTCAACAAGTTGTAATAAATTTATTTGGCAAATCTTTATTTGTATAAATGTATTTGTTTAAACTACTTAATTTAGAACAAAGAATAGAAAAAATTTTACCTCGAGTATTTAATAAAAATGTACATTTTGAAATTTCACCGTATCGCAAATCAGCAATAAATCAAGATTTTTTTTTTTTTTTTTTGTAAACATATATTTTAATGACAAGAATATTTTGCAACCTTTTCTAATTTTATTTATTTTTAAAATTGTATAATTATGTAAAACCGAAGAAGCTTTAATTATTTTGAAATCTATTCACATCAGTTTAATGATCCATAAAAAGGAAAAATTCTTCCTGAAATCTATTTCAGCCGTATTTACAAAAATAAGCAACTGCTTAGATAGCTAAAATATAGTACTGCTTCTATGTATTGTAGAGCTTTTAGAACAGATATCTAAAAACATCTTCAATTTGAACTTTTTTTTTTTTTTTTTTTTTTTTTTATTTAAAGGGGATTAAAATGTTGAAAGGAATGCTCTTGTATTGAAGGGAATTCTATCCCAAGAGAAAATGAGTATAGAACCATAACAAAGACTTTGTTTGAACTTGACCATTTGTCCACTTTTATTAAAAAAATATTTATAACCTGTATCAATAAAATATGTATAACATTTTTTAATAACTTCTTAGATTACCCAAAGATGGAATCAGAAGGAAATTATGGATTGATGCTGTGAGGAGAGAAAAATGGGATCCTTCTCCTAATACATTCTTATGTAGTACACATTTTGAAACTGGATGTTTTTTCCAGACAAGTGGAAAGAAACTCCTGAAACCAGATGCTGTTCCAAGCATTTTTAATTTTCCTGATCATCTTAAAAAAAAACAAAGTACACCCAGAGTCTCGAAGAGAAGTTCTCCGGATGATGCTCAGACTTCATCAGCAAGTATAACTAAAAGACAAAAGGGCTCAAACTCTACATCAATTTTAAGTGAGCATAATTATGCTTTATTAGATGCACAAAAAAAGATAGAATCACTTTTAGAAAAAAATCGAAAAACCAAACAAAGCTTAAAAAAGGCACAACAAGCTGTGCGTAGAAAAGAACTTTCCCTTCAAGAGAAAGATAAAGTAATTGCAGAATTACAAAATAAACTAGGAGAAATGGAAAGAGATATAATTAATTCTTCTTTCAGCCCTATTTTGAAAGAGCTTGTAGCAAAAAATAATTACTCGGATGAAGCAAAAAAATTTGCTTTGACATTGAATTTTTATTCATCTTCAGCGTACGATTTTTTGCGAAAATATATTAATTTACCCCATCCAAGTACCTTAAGACGTTGGGCTGAAAAAATAGATTTCAGCCCAGGATTCACAGAATGTGCTCTTAAACAAATTGAAAATATTGCAAAAGAGGGAGAGCTATTTTGCTGTTTGACAGTGGATGAGATGTCATTGAAAAAACAAGTAGATTGGGATGGAAAAGAAGTTGTTGGGCACTGTGATCTTGGCCATGGATCCATTGATAATGACTCCGTAGATGTTGCAACATCTGCCTTAGTTTTTATGGTAACTGCCATAAATGGATCGTGGAAAATTCCAATAGGATATTCCTTTATCAATGGTCTTTCTGGTACTGTAAGGGCCAACTTAGCATCGCAATATATTTTAAAAATTGAGGAAACCGGTGCAAAATGCATAGCACTCACATGCGATGGTTGTGCATCTAATATTAGTATGCTAAACAATCTTGGAGCTAATATTCAAGGTGAAAACCCAAAACATTTTTTCAACATCCCTGATGTAGATCACCCTATTTATGTAATATTAGATCCATCACATATGCTCAAGTTAACAAGAAATTTATTAGCAGAAAAAAAAGTTATTTTATCAGATTCTGGTACAATAAAATGGCAACACATTGTAGATTTAGAGAATTTACAAGAAAAAGAAACCCTTCATGCTGGCAATAGCATTAGAAAAAGGCATATTGAATGGTGGAACCAGAAAATGAAGGTCAACATTGCTGCCCAAACACTAAGTGAATCTGTGTCTACTGCTCTTAAATATTGCCATGACAATGATATTGAGGGATTTGAAGATTGTGAAGCCACTATAGAATTTACACATAACATAAATAAATTGTTTGACTTCCTTAATTCTTCTCATCCACTTGGTAAAGGAAGCAAATCTTCGATAAGGGAACAGAATAAAGAAGAAATCTTAGAATTTAAGTCTAAAATAATCCCATATTTACAATCTTTAAAAGATTCAACGGGTAAAAGGATAATTGATGGAGGCCGAAGAATTGGTATCTTGGGATTTATAATTGATGTATTAAGCGTTACCGATATTGCAAAAGAGTATGTTTGGAAAAAAAACGATGAAAGTTCTCCAAAGATGAAGTTTCTTTTAACAAACAAATTTAGCCAAGATCATCTAGAATTATTTTTTTGTACCATTCGAAGCAAAGGAGGCCATAATAATAATCCCTCACCTTTGCAATTCAAGGCTGCATATAGGAAAACATTAATGGCACAAATCGATAGAAAAGTAGCATCTGGCAATTGTGAAGCCAATGACACAGTAATGCTGGACCTAGTACCAACCACAATGCCTAAAAGTGATGAGAATTGCACTTTAAATTCACATTTTGACCATAGTTACGTGAGCCAGTATGAACCACTTACAAAGTTTTCATCAGATATTGTTGACTACATTTCTGGAAATGTTGTGAAGGCAGCTCTAAAACAAGTAAAATGTAGTGATTGCAAAACTGTGCTTTTGATCGATGATCAGAACAGCAATCCCAAAAGCTTAATATCGATTAAAGATAGAGGTGGCCTGAAGAATCCCCACCAGGATATCAAAAATCTTCTAAAGATTGCAGAAAAAGTATTCAGAAACATTTTTGGAAATGAACCAAAACCCGGAAAAAGTCACTATCCACGATTTCTCAAGGAGAGTTTACATCTGGCATATGGTACCAGCATTTTTAAAGATTTTGAGCACTTTGTTATCAATACAGATGCTCCTGATGACTCTCACTGGTCAAAACTTGTGAAATTGCTGTTGCAAAAATATTTTAAAATTCGAATTCACCATGTATGCAGGTCGAAATCAATAAAAAGCCAGGGCCCTACAATACGACAAAAATTTACAAAGCTCATTCTATTTAAAGGTCAATAATTTTTTTTAATAACAACACAAACTTCTTTTTGTATTTCATATGCTAATTTTTAAATAAGTGTTTATCTTTTATGCCAGATTATTACCTTATTAACATACAAAAATGTTTTCCTGTGTATATACAAAGTGTCTCTAAATTCATGGTACATATGTTTTTGGTTATAGAACACAATTAGACAAGCTCAAGTCACCGTACAATCCATTATCTAATTGCAAGCCATAATGGGCAAAATGGGTCCTCCCAGCGACTGCAAATATTTCATGCTCTAGCTTTTTATAACATGCATGCTAACCATGGATTGTATGATGATTTGTGCTTATCTAGTTGTGTTCTATCACCCCTCTAGCATATGTATTATTCTTTCACTTTACTCTGAATTTGGTACCAAAAGCATTATGTAAATAAGTTTTCTTAAATAAGTATTCTAACATTGTGCAACATTTCTTGCTCAATTATTTATCCAGTTTTATACTGGAAAATATTGTGTATGTGTATATATATATTTAATAAGTGTTTCAGAATCTTTAATTATTGTTCTTTTAGCATACAGTAAAAAGATTCCTTGTATACTATGTTATTCCAGTGCTATATAAGGTTGTGTTCCAGCATTGAAAGAGATTTTGTTCTCACATTATTCTATTTTGCACCAAAATGTTTATGTAAATATGTTTTCTCAAAAAAGTGTTCTCGCATTATGCAATATTTTTGCTCAATTATTTATCCAGTTTTATTACTTGAAAGGATTGTGTATGTGTGTATAATAAGAGTTACAGTAGTGTGTAGCACATAAAAAATTCTGTTTAATTATTGTTCTTTTAGCATACAGAAAATGATTCCTTGTGTAATATGCTATTCCATGGCTGTATAAGGATGTGTTCCAGCATTGTTAGAGATTTTGTTCTCATATTATTCTATTTTGCACCTAAATGCTTATGTAAATATGAATTCTCAAACAAGTGTTCTCGCATTGTGCAATATTTTTTGCTCTATTATTTATCCAGTTTTAATACTAGAAAGGATTGTGTATGTGTATATATATATTTAATAAGTGTTTCAGAATCTTTAATTATTGTTCTTTTAGCATACAGTAAAAAGATTCCTTGTGTACTATGTTATTCCAGTGCTAAATAAGGTTGTGTTCCAGCATTGTAAAAGATTTTGTTCTCACATTATTCTATTTTGCACCAAAATGTTTATGTAAATATGTTTTCTCAAAAAAGTGTTCTCGCATTATGCAATATTTTTGCTCAATTATTTATCCAGTTTTATTACTAGAAAGGATTGTGTATGTGTATATAATAAGAGTTACAGTATTGTGTAGCATATAACAAATTCTGTTTAATTATTGTTCTTTTAGCATACAGAAAATGATCCCTTGTGTACTATGTTATTCTATTGCTGTATAATGTTGTGTTCCAGCATTGTAAGAGATTTTGTTCTCGCATTATTCTATTTTCACCAAAATGTTTATGTAAATATGTATTCTCAAAGAAGTGTTCTCGCATTGTGCAATATTTTTTGCGCAATTATTTATCCAGTTTTATTACTGGAAAGGATTGTGTATGTGTGTATACATTTTTATTAAGAGTTACAGTATTGTATAGCTTATTAAAAAAATCAGTTTAATTATTGTTTTTTTAGCATACAGAAAATGATTCCTTGTGTACTATGTTATTCCAGTGCTGTATAAGATTATGTTCCAGCATTGTAAGAGATTTTGTTCTCGCATTATTCTATTTTGCACCTAAATGCTTATGTAAATATGTATTCTCAAAGAAGTGTTCTCACACTGTGCAATATTTTTTGCTCAATTATTTATCCAGTTTTAATGCTAGAAAGGATTGTGTATGTGTATATATATATATTTAATAAGGGTTTCAGAATCTTTAATTATTGTTCTTTTAGCATACAGTAAAAAGATTCCTTGTGTACTATGTTATTCCAGTGCTATATAAGGTTGTGTTCCAGCATTGTAAGAGATTTTGTTCTCACATTATTCTATTTTGCACCAAAATGTTTATGTAAATATGTATTCTCAAAGAAGTGTTCTAGCATTGTGCAATATTTTTTGCTCAATTATTTATCCAGTTTTATTACTGGAAAGGATTGTGTATGCGTGTATAATAAGAGTTACAGTATTGTGTAGCACATAACAAATTCTGTTTAATTATTGTATTTTTAGCGTACAGAAAATGATTCCTTGTGTACTATGTTATTCCAGTGCTGTATAAGATTATGTTCCAGCATTGTAAGAGATTTTGTTCTCGCATTATTCTATTTTGCACCTAAATGCTTATGTAAATATGTATTCTCAAAGAAGTGTTCTAGCATTGTGCAATATTTTTTGCTCAATTATTTATCCAGTTTTATTACTGGAAAGGATTGTGTATATGTATATAAATATTTAATAAGAGTTACAGTATTGTATAGCATATTAAAATAATCAGTTTAATTATTCATCTTTTAGCATACAGAAAATGATTCCTTGTCTACTATGCTATTCCAGTGCTGTATAAGGTTGTGTTCGAGCTTTGTAAGAGATTTTGTTCTCGTATTATTCTATTTTGCAGCAAAATGTTTATGTAAATATGTATTCTGAAAGAAGTGTTCTCGCATTGCACAATATTTTTTGCTCAATTATTTATCCAGTCTTATTACTGGAAAGGATTGTATATGTGTCTTTACATATTTAATAAGAGTTACAGTATTGTGTAGCATATAAAAAATCTGTTCAATTATTGTATTTTTAGCGTACAGAAAATGATTCCTTGTGTACTATGTTATTCGAGTGCTGTATAAGATTATGTTCCAGCATTGTAAGAGATTTTGTTCTCGCATTATACTATGTTTGCACCAAAATGTTTGTGTAAATGTTTTTCCAAACAAGTGTTCTGGCATTGTGCAATATTTTTTGCTCAAATATTTATCCAGTTTTATTACTGGAAAGGATTGTGTATGCGTGTATAATAAGAGATACAGTATTGTGTAGCATATAACAAATTCTGTTTAATTATTGTTCTTTTAGCATACAGAAAATGATCCCATGTGTACTATGTTATTCTATTGCTGTATAAGATTGTGTTCCAGCATTGTAAGAGATTTTGTTCTCGCATTATTCTATTTTCACCAAAATGTTTATGTAAATATGTATTCTCAAAGAAGTGTTCTCGCATTGTGCAATATTTTTTGCGCAATTATTTATCCAGTTTTATTACTGGAAAGGATTGTGTATGTGTGTATACATTTTTATTAAGAGTTACAGTATTGTATAGCTTATTAAAAAAATCAGTTTAATTATTGTTTTTTTAGCATACAGAAAATGATTCCTTGTGTACTATGTTATTCCAGTGCTGTATAAGATTATGTTCCAGCATTGTAAGAGATTTTGTTCTCGCATTATTCTATTTTGCACCTAAATGCTTATGTAAATATGTATTCTCAAAGAAGTGTTCTCACACTGTGCAATATTTTTTGCTCAATTATTTATCCAGTTTTAATGCTAGAAAGGATTGTGTATGTGTATATATATATATTTAATAAGGGTTTCAGAATCTTTAATTATTGTTCTTTTAGCATACAGTAAAAAGATTCCTTGTGTACTATGTTATTCCAGTGCTATATAAGGTTGTGTTCCAGCATTGTAAGAGATTTTGTTCTCACATTATTCTATTTTGCACCAAAATGTTTATGTAAATATGTATTCTCAAAGAAGTGTTCTAGCATTGTGCAATATTTTTTGCTCAATTATTTATCCAGTTTTATTACTGGAAAGGATTGTGTATGCGTGTATAATAAGAGTTACAGTATTGTGTAGCACATAACAAATTCTGTTTAATTATTGTATTTTTAGCGTACAGAAAATGATTCCTTGTGTACTATGTTATTCCAGTGCTGTATAAGATTATGTTCCAGCATTGTAAGAGATTTTGTTCTCGCATTATTCTATTTTGCACCTAAATGCTTATGTAAATATGTATTCTCAAAGAAGTGTTCTAGCATTGTGCAATATTTTTTGCTCAATTATTTATCCAGTTTTATTACTGGAAAGGATTGTGTATATGTATATAAATATTTAATAAGAGTTACAGTATTGTATAGCATATTAAAATAATCAGTTTAATTATTCATCTTTAGCATACAGAAAATGATTCCTTGTCTACTATGCTATTCCAGTGCTGTATAAGGTTGTGTTCGAGCTTTGTAAGAGATTTTGTTCTCGTATTATTCTATTTTGCAGCAAAATGTTTATGTAAATATGTATTCTGAAAGAAGTGTTCTCGCATTGCACAATATTTTTTGCTCAATTATTTATCCAGTCTTATTACTGGAAAGGATTGTATATGTGTCTTTACATATTTAATAAGAGTTACAGTATTGTGTAGCATATAAAAAATCTGTTCAATTATTGTATTTTTAGCTTACAGAAAATGATTCCTTGTGTACTATGTTATTCGAGTGCTGTATAAGATTATGTTCCAGCATTGTAAGAGATTTTGTTCTCGCATTATACTATGTTTGCACCAAAATGTTTGTGTAAATGTTTTTCCAAACAAGTGTTCTGGCATTGTGCAATATTTATTGCTCAATTATTTATCCAGTTTTATTACTGGAAAGGATTGTGTATGTGCGTATACATTTTTATGAAGAGTTACAGTATTGTATAGCTTATTAAAAAAATCAGTTTAATTATTATTCTTTTAGCATACAGAAAATGATTCCTTGTGTACTATGCTATTCCAGTGCTATATAAGAGTTCCAGCATTGTAAGAGATTTTGTTCTCACATTATTCTATTTTGCACCTAAATGTTTATGTAAATATGTTTTTCAAAACAAGTGTTCTCGCATTGTGCAATATTTTTTGCTCAATTATTTATCCAGTTTTATTACTGGAAAGGATTGTGTATGCGTGTATAATAAGAGTTACAGTATTGTGTAGCATATAACAAATTCTGTTTAATTATTATTCTTTTAGTATACAGAAAATGATCCCTTGTGTACTATGTTATTCTATTGCTGTATAAGGTTGTGTTCCAGCATTGTTAGAGATTTTGTTCTCGCATTATTTTATTTTGCACCAAAATGTTTATGTAAATATGTATTCTCAAAGAAGTGTTCTAGCATTGTGCAATATTTTTTGC
The DNA here is from genome assembly GCA_964019185.1 of Maratus speculifer. NCBI lineage: Eukaryota > Metazoa > Arthropoda > Arachnida > Araneae > Salticidae > Maratus > Maratus speculifer. Next base: position 39,591,892 of record OZ025300.1, on the reverse strand, counting down.
GCAATTATTTATCCAGTTTTATTACTGGAAAGGATTGTGTATGTGTGTATACATTTTTATTAAGAGTTACAGTATTGTATAGCTTATTAAAAAAATCAGTTTAATTATTATTCTTTTAGCATACAGAAAATGATTCCTTGTGTACTATGCTATTCCAGTGCTATATAAGGTTATGTTCCAGCATTGTAAGAGATTTTGTTCTCACATTATTCTATTTTGCACCAAAATAAGAGTTATAGTATTGTGTAGCATATAACAAATTCTGTTTAATTATTCTTCTTTTAGCATACAGAAAATGATTCCTTGTGTACTTTGTTATTCTATTGCTGTATAAGAGTGTGTTCCAGCATTGTAAGAGATTTTGTTCTCACATTATTCTATTTTGCACCAAAATGTTTATGTAAATATGTTTTCTCAAAAAAGTGTTCTCCCATTATGCAATATTTTTGCTCAATTATTTATTCAGTTGTATTTCTAGAAAGGATTGTGTATGTGTGTATAATAAGAGTTACAGTAGTGTGTAGCACATAAAAAATTCTGTTTAATTATTGTTCTTTTAGCATACAGAAAATGATTCCTTGTGTAATATGCTATTCTATGGCTGTATAAGGATGTGTTCCAGCATTGTTAGAGATTTTGTTCTCGTATTATTCTATTTTGCACCTACATGCTTATGTAAATATGTATTCTCAAAGAAGTGTTCTCGCATTGTGCAATATTTTTTGCTCAATTATTTATCCAGTTTTAATACTGGAAAGGATTGTGTATGTGTGTGTACATATTTAATAAGAGTTACAGTATTGTGTGGCATATAAAAAAAATCTGTTTAATTATTGTTCTTTTAGCATACAGAAAATGATTCCTTGTCTACTATGCAATTACAGTGCTGTATAAGGTTGTGTTCGAGCTTTGTAAGAGATTTTGTTCTCGTATTATTCTATTTTGCAGCAAAATGTTTATGTAAATATGTATTCTGAAAGAAGTGTTCTCGCATTGCACAATATTTTTTGCTCAATTATTTATCCAGTCTTATTACTGGAAAGGATTGTATATGTGTCTTTACATATTTAATAAGAGTTACAGTATTGTGTAGCATATAAAAAATCTGTTCAATTATTGTATTTTTAGCTTACAGAAAATGATTCCTTGTGTACTATGTTATTCGAGTGCTGTATAAGATTATGTTCCAGCATTGTAAGAGATTTTGTTCTCGCATTATACTATGTTTGCACCAAAATGTTTGTGTAAATGTTTTTCCAAACAAGTGTTCTGGCATTGTGCAATATTTATTGCTCAATTATTTATCCAGTTTTATTACTGGAAAGGATTGTGTATGTGCGTATACATTTTTATGAAGAGTTACAGTATTGTATAGCTTATTAAAAAAATCAGTTTAATTATTATTCTTTTAGCATACAGAAAATGATTCCTTGTGTACTATGCTATTCCAGTGCTATATAAGAGTTCCAGCATTGTAAGAGATTTTGTTCTCACATTATTCTATTTTGCACCTAAATGTTTATGTAAATATGTTTTTCAAAACAAGTGTTCTCGCATTGTGCAATATTTTTTGCTCAATTATTTATCCAGTTTTATTACTGGAAAGGATTGTGTATGCGTGTATAATAAGAGTTACAGTATTGTGTAGCATATAACAAATTCTGTTTAATTATTATTCTTTTAGTATACAGAAAATGATCCCTTGTGTACTATGTTATTCTATTGCTGTATAAGGTTGTGTTCCAGCATTGTTAGAGATTTTGTTCTCGCATTATTTTATTTTGCACCAAAATGTTTATGTAAATATGTATTCTCAAAGAAGTGTTCTAGCATTGTGCAATATTTTTTGCGCAATTATTTATCCAGTTTTATTACTGGAAAGGATTGTGTATGTGTGTATACATTTTTATTAAGAGTTACAGTATTGTATAGCTTATTAAAAAAATCAGTTTAATTATTATTCTTTTAGCATACAGAAAATGATTCCTTGTGTACTATGCTATTCCAGTGCTATATAAGGTTATGTTCCAGCATTGTAAGAGATTTTGTTCTCACATTATTCTATTTTGCACCAAAATAAGAGTTATAGTATTGTGTAGCATATAACAAATTCTGTTTAATTATTCTTCTTTTAGCATACAGAAAATGATTCCTTGTGTACTTTGTTATTCTATTGCTGTATAAGAGTGTGTTCCAGCATTGTAAGAGATTTTGTTCTCACATTATTCTATTTTGCACCAAAATGTTTATGTAAATATGTTTTCTCAAAAAAGTGTTCTCCCATTATGCAATATTTTTGCTCAATTATTTATTCAGTTGTATTTCTAGAAAGGATTGTGTATGTGTGTATAATAAGAGTTACAGTAGTGTGTAGCACATAAAAAATTCTGTTTAATTATTGTTCTTTTAGCATACAGAAAATGATTCCTTGTGTAATATGCTATTCTATGGCTGTATAAGGATGTGTTCCAGCATTGTTAGAGATTTTGTTCTCGTATTATTCTATTTTGCACCTACATGCTTATGTAAATATGTATTCTCAAAGAAGTGTTCTCGCATTGTGCAATATTTTTTGCTCAATTATTTATCCAGTTTTAATACTGGAAAGGATTGTGTATGTGTGTGTACATATTTAATAAGAGTTACAGTATTGTGTGGCATATAAAAAAAATCTGTTTAATTATTGTTCTTTTAGCATACAGAAAATGATTCCTTGTCTACTATGCAATTACAGTGCTATATAAGGTTATGTTCCAGCATTGTAAGATATTTTGTTCTCGTATTACTCTATTTTTGCACCAAAATGTTTATGTAAATATGTATTTGCAAACAAGTGTTCTGGCATTGTGCAATATTTTTTGCTCAATTATTTATCCAGTTTTATTACTGGAAAGGATTGTGTATGTGTCTTTACATATTTAATAAGAGTTACAGTATTGTATAGCATATAAAAAATCTGTTTAATTATTGTTTTTTTAGCATACAGAAAATGATTCCTTATGTAAAATGCTATTCCATGGCTGTATAATGTCGCGTTCCAGCATTGTTAGAGATTTTGTGCTCCCATGATTCTATTTTTGCAGCAAAATGTTTATGTAAATATGTTTTCTTGAACAAGTGTTCTCACATTGTGCAACTTATAACACAATTAAAGTGTTGTGTCAACCCTTCCAAAGTATCATACTAAATTGTGTGATCCTTAAGATTAGTTGGGTGAAATAATCCTCCAGTATTTGTCTGTGATGGCTCAATTGGAAGAGCATTGGCAGCTTTCAAACTGAAATCGAAGGGGAGGTCCATTTTTAGAAGTTGTGTCAAAGGGGAGGGGGGGGGGAATTAAGTTGTCTGTTTACAAAAAACCTATCACAGATTTAAATATTATATCTTTTAATGCATGCACACCTTTATCATATAAATTAATTTTTAGATTGCTAATTTATCACAGTTTTATAATTTCTTTAAATATAAATTAATTATTATGAATGAATTAGAATTATTTAGAATGGTATTAATTCCTTTTTCTTTCTAATGTGGACTTAAAAGCAATATGTTTACTTCAATTCGAGCAAATTGATATCTAATTATTTACATCTTAATTTATGTTAATAATGGTTTATTTAATGTTAATACTAACAAAAAACGCAGAAATTTAAAAAAAACTTCTTTGGAGAGGTGATCAGAGAAATTTGGACTATCTATTATTGATAAAAAGAAATAACAAATAGGACATGATTAATATACATCATATATGTTTTAAATTATATATTAAATATATATATTTATTTATAAAGCATATTATTAAAAGCTAATAACAAATAGGACACGATTAAAAAAGATAACAAAATAAAATTAATGAAAAACACATTTTTATGATATGTAATTTTGTATAGGGGCCCAAAATAGAGACCGAATTTTACCTGGATCTATCTCTGCACGATTTTTGAATTCCGATAATTATTTTTTGTAAGCAAAGTTGAAAAACTGTTTATTAAAGTCTCTTCAATCCTGTTTGGTGCTAGAATTTAGTTTTATATATCATTTATGTTAAAATGTACTCAGGAAAATAAATAAATAAATAAAGGAAAAGAAAGAAAACAAATTCGGTGTTTTTTTAAATCGAAATTTAAAAGTTTTTTATTCATTATAAATGCTAATACGTGATACTTTATGTGATTTAATCGTGAGGAAACGCTAAAACACTTAGAACTTACTGCAAGAAAAAACTGTAATGTACCCGAAATTTAGAAAAATAAAAGCATTAAAAGAAGAAATCGGATGTTTTTTACCCCAATTTTAACTTTATTATCCATTAAAAATTCATTATTAATCGATGTTTAATTCCTATAAACCCTTAAAACGTACACAAAATGTTTATTTACAATCCACCGTAATGTAAAGGCATCAGCCTTTTAATAGCTTTCTGCCTTTACCATGGCTGCCATCGCCGGTGTTCTAATTTCTACAAACATGGCGGCCGCATGCGCACTCTATTATATCTATCTCGTTGGGTGTAACGAAAAGGGATGGATGTCGGAGGAAATCATGTATGAGTGGCTGGCGGAAGTGTGGAGGAAAAGAAAAAATTCTTTTTTTCAGCCTAGTGGGCTTCTTATTATGGACTCAATGAGTGCCCACAAAGGTGATTCCGTAAAAACTGCTTTGAAAAAAGTCTCAGCCGAGCCAGCAATAATCCCTGGCGGATTAACTAAAGTTTTACAGCCTCTTGACTTGGCTGTGAATAAATCTTTCAAGTCCAAAGTAAGAAAACTGTGGGAAAAATGGATGATGGAAGGGCTACATTCATTTACAAATTCTGGAAAAATGCGCAAAGCCACTTACGAAGAAGTAGCGTCGTGGGTTTCATCGGCATGGAAAGACATTAGTGCTAAAACTATTATGTCGGGCTTCAAAGCAGCCAATATCATAGAAAATACAGTTAGTGATGATTCATCTGAATCTGATGATAGTGAAGATGAAAATTGTGACGTATTAACTGATAAACAATTTTTAGAACTATTTAATTCCGACAGTGAAAATTCCGATTTTGATGGATTTGAAGATTTTTAAACATGTTGATAAAATCTTGTATATATTTTTTTCTATATTTTCACTTCATTCCAATAATAATTTTTCATATTTTAAAGATATTTTGAAGTAGTGTTCTCTTATTATATGTAATCCAATATTTTTTTAGAAAATTTTATAAATATTACAAAAAATTGAAATCTTAATATTAAAATTACATACCTGCTATTTATAACGGATCAGTGATAGGAAACGTTATTAAATTGAAAAACAAATACATAATAATAATAAATCAACAGTCAAGGGAAAAATGATTCTGCAATATTTACAGGTAAGATTATAATATTATAAATAAGTTTCTGATATTTATTATATTTTTCTCTGTTTGTTATTGATCCAGTGACAAAATGTTGCTTTTTTTGCAGTAATCTGAGGAGTTAACATAAACTAGTATGCATTTAAAAAATATTTTCTTATAGCAATACGCTTTATTACATCACATTTTTCAGTAATATTTTTACTACAGTTTTTAAGGCATTTGCATACATTAAATCTAAGTGTCTTTCGTCCAATGATTTTTTTCTTCAACAGCTTATTTTATTTATTTTATTTTTTACGTCAGTGTCTCTATACGATATTTCTTTACATTTTAAATATATTTTTTAGGCACTTAAGTGAAAAAAAAATTTTTTTTTTTAACTGTTCAAGTGAAAATATTTTATATACTGTAACAGTCTCTAAAATCTGGAAACCTCAAATACAGATAGCATAAATGATCATCAAATGTTTTATATTTATATAGTTCAGTTATCCTATCTTATCGACAGATGGCAGCACCAAAAATGTATTTAACTTTTTAGTATAATCTAGATTATATTCTGCATTTTGCCGACAGATGGCCGTACCAATCATTTCTTCTAATTCATTTCCAAGTTTATTTATCTTGATATAGTAAAATAAGAAAACAAAGAAATATCAACAGAAAAATTCATAAACAGTTTATATAAAATATTAGGCCTGGAACAAAGGAATTTTATTACAGAGATTGAGCTAATATCATTGTAATTGGGGAAAAAGTAATGACCAGTAGGCCTAAATTAAAGCAACTAAATACTAACATATAAATAAAATCGTAATCGTGAAAATGCTCTGTGTATATTTAATTTTAATAAGATTAAATTCTTGGCTTTGCTGTTAAATAACTTAATGTGCCATTTATGATTTTTTTTTATAAATATGTGATTTTTTTTCTTTTTTAATGATGATTTTCAATAATTTTTACTTACATTTTAAAGTTGTTTTTTGAAGATCACTAAAATTCGGAAATAACTAAAAGCCGCGTCTACGAACGATTTCGGAATTTAGAGATTTATACTGTATAAATATCAGCAGCTTGGGTGCGGCGCTTACGATGGTGCGGCGCTTACGTCGATGTACTTTTTTTTTTAACAGATTGTCATTGGTGCGGCGCTTACGGTGGGTGCGGCGGGTATTCCCGAAAATACGGTAATTTTCTTTTTCCATATTTAGTTTTGGGTGTAACTTTCAATTATAAACCCGAATTACATGTTACTTTAAGTTTCAGATTCTCAATATATTATATGTCAATAAATAATTAAATTCCTCAATATATATTAATTAATGAAAACTATAGAAAAGATAGCTATTTACTTACATATAAAAATTGTTTTCAACTTAATTTACAACAAAAAATTGTTTATATTTTCTCTAAAAGTTTAATTTGCTTTTTCATTTAATAAATAAATATACAGTTGAACTAAAAACAGTTAAATACTTCTGATGATTATCATTTGATTACATAAAAATTTTAGCAAAATCAATAATAATAAAAAAGATTCAAATACAGTAGACTCTCTCAAATCTGCACATAATTTACAGATGTAAACAATGAAACAGTTAGTTCAAATATAGGGACCAAATTTGACCTTTTTATTTTTATATAAATTCAATATTATATTTTAATTTATAATTTTTGCTAATATTATTGAATTCATGTTTTTTTCATGAAGGAAGAATAAATTTATTATGTGAAAAAATTGAAGATTTGCTGATATCACTGATAATAATCTTCTTACCAAATATAATTTATATGTTAATCAAGCTTTTTTGATTATTAAGTCTGGATAAACCTGAAATAATATTTCTTTGTTTTATGATTTTGATGTGAATTAGTAATGTACCTTTATGAGACAAGTTTCATTGAATAATTTAGGAAAAATACATTTAATCTTTATAATGAATATTGAATCATCATAACTGATTATTAATTTGGCCTTTGCTTTTAATATTTAAATCATTTGAAAATTATGTGAATTTTTATTTTTTACTTTATTACTTATCATAATATTTAATTATGCTGTAATCATTCATTATAGTTTCCAGAATAGTTGACCAGAAATCTGCAATTGCTAAAATCCGCACAATCTCTGGTCCCAAGCTGTGCAGATTTGAGGAAGTCTACCGTATTAAATAAAATTTTTAACGTTATCATTTCTAGTAATTGCCATTATTGTAATAATTTTGCACATGTATTTTCATTTTTAAAACAAGAAGTTCCATTTATTTCTATGACAGAAAACTCATGGACTTGCCTTTAATTATCTTTACTTGGATACTTTAAAGAATGTACTAATTAATATAAATTAAGTATGATTAAAGAATATATAACAGGAAGATACACATATGCATAGCTTTGATAAGAATTTTTTATTTTATTATGATGTCTTATTTAGAAATATTTAAAGAAAACTTACCAATTTCAAAATTTTATTTAAAACTGAGCTTTGACTGCTGGATATTTGCAGGATTTATCCATATATACTTTCATTTTATTCATGCTGGGACTTTACGGATTCTACAATTTGTGCCTAAAAAACAAATAAAATAATTGAAGCTACATAAATCATTTAAATAAAATTTAATATAAATGATCACATGTGGCATCAAGAAGAGCTTCTATTATTTTTACATTTGACCTAAGTAAATTCAAAGAAATTAAGGTACCTTCTCCATTATTCCATAGAGTTTGTTGATTTAAATCAACATAATTGGTTTTAATCATGATTAAAATCAATGGATTTTTTAAGTCATTGATTTAAATCAGGTTTTTAAAATTATTTTTAAATAAATTGAAAATATAAACACACATATTAAAATTTTTTAATATATTTAGCTTTATAAATCACAGATAAGCAATTAGTTTTTAGAAAAATAAAATTTAATCTTTATTAAGCAATGTACAAAGTTTAGAAAAAAAAAAAAGTGGCTTTAAATTTCATTTAAGTCAAATTTGCAACAGTAAGGAATTTCTATTTAAGTATGAATATACTAAATATAGGAATATTTACTTGCCTATCACTTAGTATAGCAGAGTTTCCCCCAGAGGGTTTCAGCGGGGCACTCCGCCCCTCCTGCCCTTTAGTTTAAAAATTAGCGCCCCTCTTGCCCCTCATCCAAAAACTAGTGCCCCTCTGGTTGTACATTAAAAAAAATAGCACCCTTCTTGCCCCACATATGAAAAAAATGCAGCTCTTCAGCAATAATACGAACGCGCTATAGTGCAAAAAATCGGCGATGGAACGCAAAAAAATAGTTCTTATGCGTCCCAGGGGACACGAAATTACATCAACAAATCGCGAAAAAATGGCAAGTTTCATTAAAAAATCGCAAAATAACGACTAATTTTCGGCAAGATTGGCAAAAAAATGGCTAATTTTGTACAAGATCCTGAAAAAGTGGCAGATATCCTCAAAAGATCTTGAAAAAACGATATATTTCATCGATAATCATGATAAAACGGAAAATTTTGTAATATGATTCGCGAAAGACGGAAAATTGAGCCAAAAGTTCACGAAACGACAAATTTCGTCCACAAATTGCAATAAAACGGAAAATTCTGTCATAAAAATCACAAAAAACGGCAAATTTTGCAAAAAAAAAAAAAAAAAAATGCAAAATTCGTCAAAATATCCCAAAAAAATGGCAGTTTTTGTCAAAAGATCGCAGAAAATGCAAATTTTGTCAAAGTAGCACAAAAAAAAGTTAATTCCAGAAGTGAACATTTTTGTTCTAAAAACTCATTTTCCTGCTTCAAAATTGTGTTTTTCTTGCTCCAAAAGCGCATTTTCTTACAATTCAAAATGATTTTCGGAGGAAAAGAAAATTATACTCGGGCACAATCAGAATATGAGCCCCCTACCAACTTTGTATAACCCGCACCGTGTATAAGCCGCAGCAGGTTTTTGGGAGGTTTTTTTCTTGTATAAGCCGCGGACTATACACCCGAAAATACGGTATTTAAAGAAACTCTTGCAAGTTTCTAAATAAAATAATCACACTAAGAATGCCATGTGTTTGAAACATTGTATTATTTATTTTTAGTATTAAGATCATGCAGTGCCGAAACTAGGGAAGTAAAGGGGGACATGTGCCCCGGAAGCAGTGTTCTCGCAGACATTTCACCAATGTTAGTAATTTGGCTAATAAAAAATAAAAAACACTTGCCAAATGAAAAAAGTACAAGCGAAATAGATTCGCTGTGTAGCGGAAAAAAAAAATCTTTAATCCTTTAATGTACCCTTTTTTTCAATATCTTCTAAAATAACCTAAGTTCTTATTAACTGTGACAACGATTGTTATTAATCTAATTTCAACTATTTGCTACAAATATTAAAAATATGTTACATAAATATATTAAAAAAATTAAAAATATTAAACTTTTACACGCCAAAAAAAAAAAAATAAAAATAAATAAAATAAATAAATAAATAAAATAAAATAAAAAATAAATAAATAAAAGGAAAGAAAGAAAAAGCAAAAAGTACTAGTAATTTGGCGAATCTAATCGCTTGTTTACTCGCCAAATGAAGAATTTGGTTGCAATTTGGCACAATGGCGAGTGACAGCGAGAACACTGCCCGGAAGCCAGAGTGAAAGGCAAAGGGAGACACCAATACCAAACGAAGGTTTTGTCTTTTCATGCAAAAATGTGTGCATATGTGTATACACGTACATATACCAAGTACTAAAGAAACCCACAAGCTAATGTTAAAACTTGGGGATTGTTCTTTTCAAATTTGTGAAAATAGAAGTGACTTTTTATTAAAAAATAAATCTACAACCAAAATTTGAAAAAGAAAATACTAACCTGGTTGGAATTCAATCTGAACTATTCTAAAGCATAAAAAATAAATAAATAAATAAAAATAAAATAAAATAATCCAGTTTCTTTGCATGACTAATGAAGACTCTTAACGCTATATTTCCTGCAAGCATTTTAATTATCATTAATTGTTTTTTAAGGATTTTTTTTTTTTTTAATAATGTACCTACGATCCATAACTTTTATTGCATGTGAGGGGCAGGGTGTCGAAATTAATGTTTGCTCCAGGCTGAAACTAGCAAAAAAGGCTAATTTTGACTCAGAGATCACGTACATTTGCAGAACAAAATAATTGGGATGGAGCAAAAATTAGAAAAAATTCTTTTACCAAGCATCATGTTTACTGCAGACAGAAAATGAATACAGGAAAGAATACTTCAAATAAATTAAACAAACAAATAAAGCAACATTAATACATTATTCAAAAACATTTATTTGTACTTTTTAGGCCAAGCGCCAAGAGTTATATTTATACACAGATATGTATATACATATATGTGTAACACTGATACCTGGCTTAACAGAAAAGTATCCATTTATTATTAAACAGATGCAAATATTTGGCTTCAACTTTAGACATAGATTTTCCTATATTTTATTAAAAAAATATTTTTTTCAAGAGAAGCTTCACTAACACACTTAGCAGCGATTGTAAAAAATTTGATTTTTACAGATGTTAAATAAATGTAAACAATGTAATGTTTTGGTGAATCACAAAATGACCTATCTTTAAAAATAACACTATTGCTTTTAATTTATGTAAAATATAATGAACAAAGGTTTGTTTTATGATTATAACACATTTTATCTTACGAATATTTACATGAAAAATGCCTATAACTTTTTATGTGTTTTCTATGAATGCTGCCCGCCTCACGGTATTAGATTATAAAAAAAATCCTTATATTTTGGTACAAATCTCAAGAATTCATTCTAAAAAGGTTAATATTTGAAAATTTACTTACCTTTAGTATAGATATATCCAGATAGATCCCTTAGAGTAAAATTTTAATTGAAATTCCATCCAAGAATCCATTAATAAAGATCGCGACAGTTGACATTTCTGGCGCATGCTCGCTGGTAATTTCGCCGCTTCGAAGATACGTAACCATCAAATCCTGTAAACGTCAGATTAAGACGTCCGGAGGACACCAGAATCCGGAAGAACCATCCACGATAAGCATGTGTGGATGGTTCATCCGGATTCTGATGTCCTCCGGACGTCTTAATCTGATGTTTACAGGATTTGATGGTTATAGGATCTCCCGGATCTGTGTAGGACCGCATAGGACGTCCGGAGGATGGTTTTGGCCGTATGGGTAATTTTATAAGACTACAAACATACCTTTAAAATATCAGAAATTTTAAATTAAATATATTGAATACTTCTGTTTTTATATGGACTCGAACCGAAAGCTCTATTAACAAGTTTTTCCGTATCGATCAACCCCTGAGCTGTGCGTTATCTGTTGCACATGAAGATGAACTAGATACACTGTTAAAAATTTGACCCATTTGCTGTAGCATCACTCCACCACTTTTGAAGAAAAATGTTACTTTACTGTGTTATTGAGCATTCTCATTGGTCATAAAAGAGATATTCTATAAAAACTGTGGAGTGACTCTGCAGCAAATGGGTCAAATTTTTAACAGTGTACGAGATAGCTCGAATCCTTTGTGGACACAAATTGTGTTTATGGTTTCTTTATTTTATTGGTTGCTTTATATTATTAAATGAGATATTTTTGATAAAGGTAAATTTAGTTGATTAGAGTCAGTGTTTGAAAAATCTCAGGGTTTTTTTCACGGTCTTTAATTTTTTTTTTTTTTTTTTTTTTTTTTAGAAATTTTTTTCAAATACATGATGTATTTAAATTTCCGCTTAAAAATTTCTTTAAATCAAAATTAATATTATTATTAGTATTCAAATGGGCATTTATTTATTTATTTTTAATTTGTTAAATATAAGCAATCGTTAAAATGTTTAATTTCACATTTTGAATTCCCCTTTTTTGTTTTTTCTTTCGTTCTTTTTTTTTTCTTTTAACTTGTTAAACTAGTGATGCGCGATTCTGGAAATTTTGAGAATCGATTAAAATCGATATCGTATAAAACAACATCGATCATAATAAGAATCGATTTCTCAGTTCTAGAATCGATATTTCGATATTCAGATTCACACTGAGAAGATCCAAATTACTAATTCCAAAACTTAGACAATCAGCAGGACCGTAATTACCGCCTCCCACCCCCCATCTCCATTTAGGTAGGCATATAATTAAGCTATTGCAGATTTTAGAGTCGGATAATAAGAATTTTAAATTTTAAAATGATTGTCACTTACACAAAAACTTTGACAAATTTGAGAGACATAACTCAACTAACAACAACACTGGGTAACTTGGCATTAAACAGAGGATAAAGAGTGCCAAAAGCGTGTAACTAGGATGGGGAACGAGGAGTATAGACAAAATTTTTTTTTTTTCTAGTGCCAACCAAATGTTACACGAAATAGTTTGGAAGAACAAAAACTATGTCTTATACCCAAGGGGGAAGGTAAACCCCACTCTTGACGGAAGGGCGACCATAGCCCAAATGTATCTTTTGTCGAAGTTTCAAAATGAGGATTTACAAATAGAACGAGAATTGGACATTTTAAAAATTGCTTGCATATTTTGAACGGCCCATTTAGTAAAGATTGGCGAGGAAGGGCGGGGGAGGCGAGAGATTAAAACGGACGAACTTGAAAATAATAATAATAATAATAAACTAATAACCCAAGTAATTGAGTTTCTAAACAAAAATATAGTGTTTAACTTAGTGTTGAATTCATGGGGTGGCCCGCGGGGAACATGCACTCTTTGAAACTATAAAAAGTGCCAAGAGCATGTAACTAGGTAACTAGATAGTAACAGAAAAAAAAAAACGAGGAGATAAAAGCTTTATAACGATATGTTACATGAGATGGTGTGGAAGAAACAAAAAATATGCCCCCACCCAGGGGGGCAAGGTAAATCCCAAACGGACAGAAGGGCGACCCCGGTATCGTATTGTATGTGTATCGTATCGTATTGTATACCCAAATGTATCTTTTGTTGAGGTTTCAAAATATGATTTATAATAAAATAGAACGAGGATTAGACTTTTTAAAAATCGCAGTCATAATTTGAACGATCCTGTAAGTTAAGATTGGTGAGGTAGGGGGGGGGGGGTAGGACGGGCGAACATGAAAGAAAAAAAAATAGTGGCAGTTTGAGAGTGCCGACAGAAGTGAAACCACAATTACGTGTGTATTTTTTGAATCGTTAGGATATATAATTTTGAATCGTCAGGAAATACTTTTAAATGAATAAAAAAAAGGTTCTATAATATTAAAGAATATATCAATATCTATAAAAAAAACCGCGCGATACCATATGTCCAGCTATTGTAGTTAACTCACTATAACTACTTTTTTACATTTTAAAACGCGATAAATACACTAACCAAAATTAGACCATACTATCGGTACCTTAATCCTTATCCAAATAAATCATTTTGTATTAATGCCTGTTACAATATCTGTAGATTACTTTTTGAATTATTCAAATCGGACATTCCATTCAAAAGATATTACGAATTTAAAGATGACAATCTAAAGAAATAATAGCGCTGCTGAGCACTCGGTGGCCAATAAGCTTAGGGATTACGTGCGCAATCAAAAGATTGCGGGTTCGAACCCCAGTTTCGCTGATATGTATCAACTTTTTTTTTGTTTTTTTTTGTTTTGTTTTCGAAGAAGTTTGAAAAATTAAAATTTTAACCCATTATGGGTCCGTAGCGTGACCTAAAATGATGGGGGAAATTTTCTTATTCTAGATTCGTAATGTATGAAGCATAAGCTTTCAATAGTCATATTGTATCAAGAAATGAGAAAAAAACCCTCGCCCCCCCCCCCCCCCCAAAAAAAAGGTCCTATAGGGAAAACAGGGAAACTGGAATAGCAAAATGAACGTCGAGAAATGGTTAGCTATACTAGAATTTTTCCCCCCACTTTAACTCCTATAGAAGCAGTTATAGCCTTTTAAAGATTGAAATGAAGTGAAGAAATAAACAAAATTATGTGAGTGATCGACAGGGGAGAGGGGTTCACAGCTCTGGGGGTACCATGTAGCTTAAACTTTTAAGTTAAAAATGGTAGAGAATTAAACGAACGAAATTTTAAGGTGTATATTGGGGGAGGGTGCAAGCCCCCCCTCAACATTTTTTTTTGTTTCTTCTGAAGAAACAAAAAAATATGTCCCCCGGTGGTGCGCAGATAAACCCCAAACGAGCGGAAGGGCGATCCTTTATTTATCTTTTGTCAAGGATTAAAAATGTGGATCTAAAATAAAATAGACCGAGAATTGGACATTTTTAAAACTGTATGCATATTTCGAACGGCCCTGTAAGTTAAAACTGACGCGGAAGGGGGGGGGGGAATTAGAAGAGACGATTGTGAAAAATAAAACATAATAAACTAATGCTTCAAATAACTGGACTTCTAAACAAAAATATAACGAGTTAACTTAGTGTCGAATTAATGGGGTGGCCCGCAGGAGACCCCCCCCCTACAGAAGTTATGGGATTTTATGCTTTTAAATGCACAAATTGCGATTCCCCCTCTCTTAAAGAACTGTAAAACATGATGTCTTACTCCGGAGTCGCAGAAAAAATACCGCATTCAACACTGATTTAACCTAAAAAGAAAAAAAAATCGAAATCGAATCTAAAGATCGACATCGAATCTAAAGATCGAAATCGAATCTAAAAATCGACATCGAATCTAAAGATCGACAACGAATCTAAAGATCGAAATCGAATCTAAAGATCGACATCGAATCTAAAGATCGACATCTAATCTAAAGATCGAAATCGAATCTAAAGATCGAAATCGAATCTAAAGACCGATCTTACGGGCAGAATCGATTTTACATTTTTACTCTCTTTTGTAACTTTACAAGAAGAGAGTATTAGATTCGTGAAAAATTTCGACTTCCCGTGTTTGATGGATTTATATATTTTAGAAGGTCCTTAACACGATTTTATGGTTTTTAAGAAATATCTGTCTGTGTGTGTGTCTGTCACTCTGTGAGTCTGTATATGACAAAAAATTCTGACCGTTCTATCTCAAGAACAAATGTACGGAATTGCACAAAACTTTAGATTTAGTTTGACCTTGATATAAATTGAACATAATTAATTTTTGGTGTATATAGCCTGACAGGTGGCGCTGCTATGCTGCATTTTTTGCGATTTGCGCAACAGCTATATCTGAATAACGAATGCACGGATTTTCATCAAATTTCAGATCCAGTTAGTCCTTGACATGAATTGATATTTTTTGCATTTTGATGTATATCACTTCTCAGATGACGCTGTTATGCTGAATTTTTCACAATTTCCACTCAGCGCCATGTGAAAAGGTAGGGGGGCGAAAGGAGGCGGTCGTTCCGAGCACGGAAATTTAAGGGGCGCCAAATTTTTATTACTAACATCACTTCTAGCCTATCACAAGAAAAAGTTAATAGGGGGGGGGGGGCTAAATTGGAACTTTGAACCGAGCGCAATTCTCTTTTCGCACGCCCCTGTTTCCATTTTAGTTTTATCTCAAGAACTAATGCACGGACTTTCATAAAAATTTAGATTCAATTAGTCCTTGATATTATTTGATGCTAATTATATTTTGGTGGAAATCGCTTAAGAGATGGCGCTGCTATATTGCAATATTCATGATTAACGCAATAGCGCTATCTCAAGAACGAATTTTCATCAAGATTCAGATTCAGTAAATCCCTGATATAGATTAGTGTTATTTAGTTCTTGGTGTAAATTGTCTTACAGGTGGCGCTGATGTGCTGCATTTTTTATGATTTCGCAATAGCTGTATCTCGCGCTTTCATGGATTTTCATCAAAATTCAGATTCAGCTGGTACCTGATAATAATTGATCCTGATCAATTTTTGGTGTACATCACTCAACAAAAAACGCTATTTTGCAGGGGGGGGGGGGGTTCTGAGGTTTCTTTAGTTCTTCTATCTTAGAAACTAATACATTGAAATTTTCGAATTGCCACATCCGACTATTTTATCTTCGACTTTTGAAGGAAAAGGAAAATTATATTACCTTCAGAGAAATCGATTAAAAATTTTAAAGTATCGATTAAATCGAGTTGGCCGTAGTATCGATTAAATCGATTTAAAAAATCGAAATCGCCCATCACTATGTTAAACATATAGATTCAGCTGAAAGTAACTGTTAAATTTATCCTTACTAATATTATAAATCGGAAAGTGAGTTTGTTTGTTTGTTTGTTTGTTCCGCTTTCACGCCGTAACAACTGAACCGATTGCTTTGAAATTTTGCAGACGTAAAGTTAGAAGTCCGGATTAAATAATAGGGTAATTTTTATTTATTTTATTCAAATATTTTCCTTAATAATTCAAAATTTAATTATTTTTCATACAAAATCAATAGGCATTTTTCAGATAAAATTTAATCATTTTCCTTTCCTGTTGCCAAGAAAATAAAAAATTGGAAAAATAATTTTTCAGCGGCAATGAATTTTTAATAGAAAACTTCCATGCGAAAAACTAATAATTTAAAAGAAAATAAATATGACGTCATGTTTGAATTAAAAATAAAAGGTGTATTTTTTATAATACATTTAACAAGGATATTTGTTTAGTTAATGGGAATTTTTGTGTAAAATATGGTGACATAAATTAAAAGTAAAAAGAATGAAAAAGAATTATATTTTTAATAAAATGGTTCACTCATGAAATCATGAAAATGTGACGTCATAGTTGAAATAAAACAGGTACTTTATAGCAGTCTTTAAAAATACAAGGGGTATGAATATCAGTAGCTAATGGAGCAAGATAATAATGACGTCATATTTAAAATGAATCAGAAATATTTTTTATTTATACTAATTAATAAGTTATAAGTTACATACAAATGAATATTTTTATTCAAAACTCATAATTATCAATGGAAGAAATTTTTTATGGGGAAAAAATGGAAAATAAAACCACTGATTAATATATTTTTGACTCGATGTTTTAACACTTTCGAACAAAGTTAAAAAGTTATTATGCTTTCGGTTTGTCTGTCTGTCTGGTCGCTTTCTAACTTTCATAAATATACTCCGATTTCCATGAAATTTTTGGACGTTCTTAACGTTTACCTAACACGAATACCTATTGAAAATAAAGTTTCTACCATGATTAGTTTATTTACAGGGATAATCAAAAAATTTCCTTATATTACGGCATTATGGGGAAAAATCGTTTTAATTAAATTTAACGATGTTACAGCCTGTAGAACATATTCAAATGTATATGCATTTACAAAGTGCACTAAAATATGCATTTTGTAAAGTATGCAGTGAAAAGGGAACTTACTATTCATTTACAGGGTCAGACAGAAGAATTCCATTGCATAGGAATAAAGGGAGGAACAGTTTCCGACATATTTTAATTATGGGTAAACGATTTCATGTATAATCAAATTGATATATGTTGCTGAGACTTAATGTAAGTTATTTCATGCATAATACGAAGTGCATAGCATTTACAGGGACACACAAAAGATTTCAATTATTATATATTCTATCCGAAGTACTGTATATCATGGATGATGACTGTTGCATGGATGAAATGCATTTTGAATTATGATATGTGCTTTTAAGTTTCGCTAAATGTATGCATATTAAATGGAGAGTATAAATGGTAATAGTATAAATAGTTAAATTTAGATATACAGGGTTACACAAAAGATCTCGGAAAGGTTACTGAATATGAGCGTAATTTACTTAAAGGTGGTTTTTAAATAAAATATGCATTTTTATTTTGAACTGCATTTAGTAAACTAAGAAATGTTTGTAGTATATATATAAAATGATAAACAGGGTCCCGCAAAGAACTGGATACAAGGTTGTCTTCGGATGATAATTTCTGAAAATGTAATTTAGGTAGTAATAAGAAATATTTTTGTTTGAAATAAATTTTAGAAAGATACTTTCGTGTACTAAAGGCACTTGGAAAACTACAGGGCTGAACAAAAGAATTCAAGAATGTTTTTATCTATTAGTATTAATCGCTGAAAGGAAAATTTTGACCAGCAAACAAATTAGCAAATAGGGATTATCAAAAGTTTTTTTACCATAAATTCGCGATAAAAAGTTAATTACACATGCTTTTCATCATCGAATTTTTTTGCTTGATTGATCAATTATTTCTTCTTTAAATGTTATGTGAACGAAGTCACGGGTAACTGCTAGTAATTTTATATTTTAGGTTTTCTTTTCTTTTTGTTAATTTCTGTATTCTTATACCTTACATTAAATATAGTTAATGTTGTAAAGACAAGAAAAATTGAAAAATCTACAATTTTTTTTTTTTTTTTTTCAAGTGAGCCCAGCCTGAAAAAATTCAGTATTTAAAGTATCGTTTCAAAGTGATTTATGTATTAAGCAAACGAAAAAAAAAAAAAATAAATAAAAAAAAAATAAATAAGTATTGTGCGAAAATAGCCGTTTGCGCATAATATAGTAAGTTTTTATCGAGTCTGGGATGCAAATCACATTTTACAGTGTTAAAACCAACATGGAAAATATAAAAAGCAAAATGTAATAGATGCATATATTATTTTAACTAAAAAGATCATTACAGATATTTTTTAACCCTTTGTTGCATACTGTCCACTACAGTGGACAAGAATTTATTCCCAAGTGCTAATAAATTTAATTCCCAAATGCCACATTGGCACCGGAATTTTGGTTAAAAAAAAATTCGGTTTATTAAATTCCTGCAAAATAGCTTTTTCTTATCATATATATTATAAAGCAGAAGTTCTGAAACTTCCAAACGGGTGTTTTCAAAAACTACCCGATGGATTTTTTTGCCGATTGTATCATTCGATAGGAAATATTTTTCCGAAGGTTTATGATTCAAATTTACAGGGATAACTCTGATTTTTCGTAGTAAATTTCGTATTTTTCGGTTATTTTTGACAAAAGGGTTGCCAGTAGCTGTTTTTGGCGAAAATTATAATTGCTAAAAGAATTAAAATGGCTATATCTATTAGAAATATTACAAATATCTTGCAAATAATAGCAGAAAATAACTACTGATAATATTAATAATAATAAAGAAAGACCGCTTAAATGAGGCGTAATATTATAAAAATATATTTATCTTGAAGATGAAAAAAATATTTGTAATGCTTAAAAAATAAATTAACGCGAAATATAACAATTGGTTCAACTTTTGGCGACTTATCCCTGGTGTTAGAATAAAAACATGAATTTCGGAAATTGATTAAATGATTTTTGAATGATAATTATTTCCCTTTTTATTATTTTCTTTCTCTTTTTTATCGAATTTTCGTATAATATAACTTACAGCAGAAAAAAGCAGATCTGATTGTAAAAGACACTGTAAGTTGTGAGTTACTATTCGTTTCTATACCATTTTCATCTTGCTTTTGTCGCCAAAGAATGTGTTTTTAAGCCGAAAATGCACTACTGACTTAATGCCTGACTTAGGTTCTTAATGGTCGCAATAATGTTGTTTTTTTTCAAGTGAAGATAATTTTTAGAGTAAATTAAATATTCAATCGTAAATTATATAGATATGAGTATAACTGTTTTATTTCTTTTTGCAAATGTTTTCATTGTTAATTTAATTTTTCTTGCGCCATTTCGTCAATTTCACTTACAGGAAAAATTTCAGTTTTAAAATTTAAAAACTGAAGAAGGAAAGATTACCCCATCGTGTAAAAATCCACCCCCAAATTTCAAATGGTTGGAAAAATGGTTGTTGTTTTCGGGAGAATGGACCCGATGATGTTACCACTTTTGAATGATGTTACCACTTTTGAATGATGTGGTCACTTTTGAATTTAAATTAATTTCTTTACTTTTAGAAGAGTTTTTATTTGAATTTAAATTAAATTCTTTACTTTTAGAAGAATTTTTATTTGAATAGTAAATTAAAATGGTTAAAATCATTGTAATAAAGGAGAAAACTAACAAATTTAAAAATGGGTAGACGGAAATTAACAGATACGGAAAAAGCCGAAGCCAAAGAAATGAATGAACGTGAATATCGCATTCAATGATATTAAACACAGTCAACATGTATAAGTTGCTTATTAGTTTGGCGATTCGTATCATTTGGCGAAATTGGTCGACGGGATAACTGAGTAATACTGTATTTGGTTTGGCGCAAAAACGTCTTTCAATGCAGAAAATGATAAAATCAAAAGATTATTGAGCCGCTGAAAACCAATTACGTGTTGAAAGGCGATCACGAAAAAGGAAGCAATTTAATGCCGAACCGATTAATTGTAAAACATCATGTCGCCAGGGCGACCAATCCACTAGCCATGGCGTTTTACTATCGGTCGGTTCTAACCAGGAAAATTTGAGTGCCAATAGTGATTCTAACAAGCCGGAAAATGTTATAGCTATTACTCTTGATTTTCCACCACCTAAAAAGAAAACTAAAAAGCAATCGGCTTTGGAAAAACTGGAAAAAAACTTTTTTGATTCAATGTCTGATGGACCCATTCACAGATGCATGTGCTGCGATCGACTTTGGTTTAAAACCTCCATCACCAAAATTCTGCTCTGTAAAATCAAACAGTATATGCCAAAGCTGTATTTTAATAATGATTACTTTTGCACCAACAATGTTAAATAGTTTGAAATGTTTCTTTCGTCGCCAACTTTTATGCTTGGCGACAATAGAGTGATATAACTTAAACGAACCGTACCTTCAAATTGCAGCATGTATAAAGTCATTTATAGCAGTGGCACGGATAATACACAATAAAACAACTGGTATTTAGCTTAAAATGATAGATGAATGTATCGAGTGAAACATTTTTCAAATGGTTGGGGTAATTTCTTAAATTACAATTTTTTTATATAATTTCTTTTTCTTTCTTCCTTCCTTCCTTTCTTTTTTTTTCTTTTTTTTTTTTTTTTTTTTTTTTTGAGTATTTTAGAAGTAAGTTTTTATCGAGTCTGGGATGCAAATCACATTTTACAGTGTTAAAACCAACATGGAAAATATAAAAAGCAAAATGTAATAGATGCATATATTATTTTAACTAAAAAGATCATTACAGATATTTTTTAACCCTTTGTTGCATACTGTCCACTACAGTGGACAAGAATTTATTCCCAAGTGCTAATAAATTTAATTCCCAAATGCCACATTGGCACCGGAATTTTGGTTAAAAAAAAATTCGGTTTATTAAATTCCTGCAAAATAGCTTTTTCTTATCATATATATTATAAAGCAGAAGTTCTGAAACTTCCAAACGGGTGTTTTCAAAAACTACCCGATGGATTTTTTTGCCGATTGTATCATTCGATAGGAAATATTTTTCCGAAGGTTTATGATTCAAATTTACAGGGATAACTCTGATTTTTCGTAGTAAATTTCGTATTTTTCGGTTATTTTTGACAAAAGGGTTGCCAGTAGCTGTTTTTGGCGAAAATTATAATTGCTAAAAGAATTAAAATGGCTATATCTATTAGAAATATTACAAATATCTTGCAAATAATAGCAGAAAATAACTACTGATAATATTAATAATAATAAAGAAAGACCGCTTAAATGAGGCGTAATATTATAAAAATATATTTATCTTGAAGATGAAAAAAATATTTGTAATGCTTAAAAAATAAATTAACGCGAAATATAACAATTGGTTCAACTTTTGGCGACTTATCCCTGGTGTTAGAATAAAAACATGAATTTCGGAAATTGATTAAATGATTTTTGAATGATAATTATTTCCCTTTTTATTATTTTCTTTCTCTTTTTTATCGAATTTTCGTATAATATAACTTACAGCAGAAAAAAGCAGATCTGATTGTAAAAGACACTGTAAGTTGTGAGTTACTATTCGTTTCTATACCATTTTCATCTTGCTTTTGTCGCCAAAGAATGTGTTTTTAAGCCGAAAATGCACTACTGACTTAATGCCTGACTTAGGTTCTTAATGGTCGCAATAATGTTGTTTTTTTTCAAGTGAAGATAATTTTTAGAGTAAATTAAATATTCAATCGTAAATTATATAGATATGAGTATAACTGTTTTATTTCTTTTTGCAAATGTTTTCATTGTTAATTTAATTTTTCTTGCGCCATTTCGTCAATTTCACTTACAGGAAAAATTTCAGTTTTAAAATTTAAAAACTGAAGAAGGAAAGATTACCCCATCGTGTAAAAATCCACCCCCAAATTTCAAGATTAAATGTTAATAATGGATGATCGTAAATGTCACATTCACTTGACATTAAGCATAAAATTTATTAATATAAATATTAATAATGTCATCAAGTGATTTTTAATTCGACATTTTATTTCTACATTTATATATGTTCTGCTAATTTGTTTTTCGTTATTTAAATGAAAATTTATGCTAATCTATATAATCTGGCTAATGGTTTCGAGATTTGTATAATTTGGCGAAATTGGTCGACGGTATAACCAAGTAGTACTGAAGGAAAAATTTTGCAATTCAAAGTAAATTTATGCAATTATGCGTTATTACTATAGATAAATTCAACATTTTGAAATGAAAAATTCCCGCTGAATAAAATTTACAAGTCTTTTTTAATTGACTATTTCCTCTTCAATATTTCTTCAATCGAACTTTCGCTATTCTCTTTCTCGCAGGCTAACAAAAATGTATTTTAAATATTTTATTAGATAAAACGTAAATAACATTTTTCTATTTTTTAAAAAAATATTTTTAAAATCTAATTCTACCATTATGTGTCTTACAGGACAAAATACCAGAATTACTTTTAAAAATGGTTTTATCTGTTAATTGTATGTTATTTGTTCATTTGGGTGTTTGAATTTACTTTTGTCATCAAACAATGCGATTTTATACCAAGAAGCCATAAGCCGGAGCGATGTTCACAATTACTAAATTCTCTCACTCTCTTTTAAATGTGTGAGAGCATTTTTAGGATATTTTTTTTATGTTTAATTGTAAATATATAAATAGCAATTATAGCAAAAAAAAAAAAAAAAAAAAAAAAAAAAAAATTGTAATTTAAGAAATTACCCCAACCATTTGAAAAATGTTTCACTCGATACATTCATCTATCATTTTAAGCTAAATACCAGTTGTTTTATTGTGTATTATCCGTGCCACTGCTATAAATGACTTTATACATGCTGCAATTTGAAGGTACGGTTCGTTTAAGTTATATCACTCTATTGTCGCCAAGCATAAAAGTTGGCGACGAAAGAAACATTTCAAACTATTTAACATTGTTGGTGCAAAAGTAATCATTATTAAAATACAGCTTTGGCATATACTGTTTGATTTTACAGAGCAGAATTTTGGTGATGGAGGTTTTAAACCAAAGTCGATCGCAGCACATGCATCTGTGAATGGGTCCATCAGACATTGAATCAAAAAAGTTTTTTTCCAGTTTTTCCAAAGCCGATTGCTTTTTAGTTTTCTTTTTAGGTGGTGGAAAATCAAGAGTAATAGCTATAACATTTTCCGGCTTGTTAGAATCACTATTGGCACTCAAATTTTCCTGGTTAGAACCGACCGATAGTAAAACGCCATGGCTAGTGGATTGGTCGCCCTGGCGACATGATGTTTTACAATTAATCGGTTCGGCATTAAATTGCTTCCTTTTTCGTGATCGCCTTTCAACACGTAATTGGTTTTCAGCGGCTCAATAATCTTTTGATTTTATCATTTTCTGCATTGAAAGACGTTTTTGCGCCAAACCAAATACAGTATTACTCAGTTATCCCGTCGACCAATTTCGCCAAATGATACGAATCGCCAAACTAATAAGCAACTTATACATGTTGACTGTGTTTAATATCATTGAATGCGATATTCACGTTCATTCATTTCTTTGGCTTCGGCTTTTTCCGTATCTGTTAATTTCCGTCTACCCATTTTTAAATTTGTTAGTTTTCTCCTTTATTACAATGATTTTAACCATTTTAATTTACTATTCAAATAAAAATTCTTCTAAAAGTAAAGAATTTAATTTAAATTCAAATAAAAACTCTTCTAAAAGTAAAGAAATTAATTTAAATTCAAAAGTGACCACATCATTCAAAAGTGGTAACATCATTCAAAAGTGGTAACATCATCGGGTCCATTCTCCCGAAAACAACAACCATTTTTCAAATGGTTAAAAAAAAAAAATTGTAATTTAAGAAATTACCCCAACCATTTGAAAAATGTTTCACTCGATACATTCATCTATCATTTTAAGCTAAATACCAGTTGTTTTATTGTGTATTATCCGTGCCACTGCTATAAATGACTTTATACATGCTGCAATTTGAAGGTACGGTTCGTTTAAGTTATATCACTCTATTGTCGCCAAGCATAAAAGTTGGCGACGAAAGAAACATTTCAAACTATTTAACATTGTTGGTGCAAAAGTAATCATTATTAAAATACAGCTTTGGCATATACTGTTTGATTTTACAGAGCAGAATTTTGGTGATGGAGGTTTTAAACCAAAGTCGATCGCAGCACATGCATCTGTGAATGGGTCCATCAGACATTGAATCAAAAAAGTTTTTTTCCAGTTTTTCCAAAGCCGATTGCTTTTTAGTTTTCTTTTTAGGTGGTGGAAAATCAAGAGTAATAGCTATAACATTTTCCGGCTTGTTAGAATCACTATTGGCACTCAAATTTTCCTGGTTAGAACCGACCGATAGTAAAACGCCATGGCTAGTGGATTGGTCGCCCTGGCGACATGATGTTTTACAATTAATCGGTTCGGCATTAAATTGCTTCCTTTTTCGTGATCGCCTTTCAACACGTAATTGGTTTTCAGCGGCTCAATAATCTTTTGATTTTATCATTTTCTGCATTGAAAGACGTTTTTGCGCCAAACCAAATACAGTATTACTCAGTTATCCCGTCGACCAATTTCGCCAAATGATACGAATCGCCAAACTAATAAGCAACTTATACATGTTGACTGTGTTTAATATCATTGAATGCGATATTCACGTTCATTCATTTCTTTGGCTTCGGCTTTTTCCGTATCTGTTAATTTCCGTCTACCCATTTTTAAATTTGTTAGTTTTCTCCTTTATTACAATGATTTTAACCATTTTAATTTACTATTCAAATAAAAATTCTTCTAAAAGTAAAGAATTTAATTTAAATTCAAATAAAAACTCTTCTAAAAGTAAAGAAATTAATTTAAATTCAAAAGTGACCACATCATTCAAAAGTGGTAACATCATTCAAAAGTGGTAACATCATCGGGTCCATTCTCCCGAAAACAACAACCATTTTTCAAATGGTTAAAAAAATGCGTATAATGTTTAAATTTTAGCATAAATGTCTTCATCATCCAAACTGTAAAATAATTTAATTGCAACTTTTTAAAGTTTTGGCGCACATGTCATATACGTACCACATTCGCACGATTGCAACAAAATGGCGATTTTATGCCACACATGGTAAACCGACTATGGCTGTTTATTTATTAATAAACTATTTATTAATTTTCATTTTGTTTTTTAAAATAATATAAATCATTTTGTTATATAGCTATTAATTAAACTTTTTTATTTATTATTTTTTTCAAATAATACAAAATAATTAAAAAATATTTATGAAATTGGTAATTAAAAACCAAGTTCTCCAAATTGGCGCCATTAAAAAATGGCGCCAATTGTTTTTTCTTATACATAAGTAGGGAAAATGCAGTATAAATACCGATTAAAGTTTTTTCCAAATGGAAATTTTGTCACGGATTTGGTCATATACTCATCGAGGTATCTCACTGGCGCCAAAATGGCATTATTTGCCTCATATGATAACCCAGCTATAGTTGTTTATCTGATGATAAGTTGTTTATTAACCATTTGAAAAATGGTTGTTGTTTTCGGGAGAATGGACCCGATGATGTTACCACTTTTGAATGATGTTACCACTTTTGAATGATGTTACCACTTTTGAATTTAAATTAAATTCTTTATTTTTAGAAGAATTTTTATTTGAATTTAAATTAAATTCTTTACTTTTAGAAGAATTTTTATTTGAATAGTAAATTAAAATGGTTAAAATCATTGTAATAAAGGAGAAAACTAACAAATTTAAAAATGGGTAGACGGAAATTAACAGATACGGAAAAAGCCGAAGCCAAAGAAATGAATGAACGTGAATATCGCATTCAATGATATTAAACACAGTCAACATGTATAAGTTGCTTATTAGTTTGGCGATTCGTATCATTTGGCGAAATTGGTCGACGGGATAACTGAGTAATACTGTATTTGGTTTGGCGCAAAAACGTCTTTCAATGCAGAAAATGATAAAATCAAAAGATTATTGAGCCGCTGAAAACCAATTACGTGTTGAAAGGCGATCACGAAAAAGGAAGCAATTTAATGCCGAACCGATTAATTGTAAAACATCATGTCGCCAGGGCGACCAATCCACTAGCCATGGCGTTTTACTATCGGTCGGTTCTAACCAGGAAAATTTGAGTGCCAATAGTGATTCTAACAAGCCGGAAAATGTTATAGCTATTACTCTTGATTTTCCACCACCTAAAAAGAAAACTAAAAAGCAATCGGCTTGGGAAAAACTGGGAAAAAACTTTTTTGATTCGATGTCTGATGGACCCATTCACAGATGCATGTGCTGCGATCGATTTTGGTTTAAAACCTCCATCACCAAAATTCTGCTCTGTAAAATCAAACAATATATGCCAAAGTCTTACAAGTATAACAGTATATGCCAAAGCTGTATTTTAATAATGATTACTTTTGCACCAACAATGTTAAATAGTTTGAAATGTTTCTTTCGTCGCCAACTTTTATGCTTGGCGACAATAGAGTGATATAACTTAAACGAACCGTACCTTCAAATTGCAGCATGTATAAAGTCATTTATAGCAGTGGCACGGATAATACACAATAAAACAACTGGTATTTAGCTTAAAATGATAGATGAATGTATCGAGTGAAACATTTTTCAAATGGTTGGGGTAATTTCTTAAATTACAATTATTTTTTTTTACTTTCATTTTTTTCTTTTTTGAAATGATATTTGTTGTTTTGTTCTACAGTTACTTTTTATTTATTGTTAATTGCTGTTTAAAATGATAGAAAATAATAAAATATATATAAATTTCTTTAGTATTCTAAAACGAGGATTTTGCCACATTGTAGTTGCAAGATAATCGTGCTAAACCTATTCGCGTTTGTAATGACCGAAAGATGGCGTTGTTATAGACCTGATAATCGTTTGTTTACGTTTGTTTGTTTACGTTCCATGCTGTAGCACTGTAGCATAGAACCAGTTTAAAGAGCTAGTTAAAGTGCAGTTTTTTTATCTTTTTTATTTAATTATGGGAGATAAATTACAAATATCGACAATTTTAGAATTTCTAAGATGCTGGAAAATCTAGTAATTGCTTTAGAGAAGCTGAAGCAATTATTGATTCAAAGATATTAGTAATGTGCGGCATTAAAGAATGCAAAGAAGAAGAAATAGAGATTGTAGGCTCGTGTTTACAAACAAGCCAAACAAAAGGAAATCCCCATATTATTTCAGGTTTGCTAGTAAAGGAAAACAAAAATTTGAAAATAAAAAAAAAATTTCTTGCTCTTGCAAAGCTGGGTCAAGCGAATCATGCAAGCATCGTGTTGTGGTCATGTTATTTTGCCATGAGTAAGTCAAATGTACTTTTTTATATTATAGATCTAAACTTTGTGTATAAAATTTTGATTTTTGATAATTTTAATACAAAGAACCCAACGTTGCATTCGTTATAGAACTGTTTATTTATTTATCGGCATTTTAAACACTGATTTCAGCGGAAGATGCTCATGGTATCAGTTCTATTTCTTTTAGTTCGACTTTGTCCGCGAGAGGGCGTCTATTTCATTTCAAACGCGAATTGCGTATATGATGTCTGTGTAGGAATCTTTTGTGAAATATGAAAACTGTAAATTGGCTACTACTTGATTATCACGTCAATCAATTTCGCCAAATCGTTCGCCAAATTATACAAATTTACATAATTTTATCTTAAATAACTAAAGAGAAAATGTTTAAATACGAAAGAGCAAATAATTGTGTTTTCATTTTTCACGAGGAAATTTTGCAATAATAAAGTAATTGTTGTAGTGAGAATTTTAATGTGTGTTTTTTTTTTATCGTTGGCAACTTGCTGTAACGAAAAATGTTTATTTTTTTTTACTGCTATTGTTTTGTAAGAGCTGGTTTTGTGAAAGCCATGTTAAGATGGTATTCAAATTTTTGAACCTTTCCCAATTACCACCCCCTTGGGCTGATTTTGCTCATTTGCAATTCTCTCTGAGATATTAACCATCTCAATGTATTTGACGAGTTTGAAAATGATTCTTGCATAATTGTGCCTTTTATCGCGCGGACAAAATTTAATATATATATAAACTTTTTAGGTGGGAGTAGCTTTGGGTTCCTGGCTTCTCATAATGAAAAATTGTGAAGAAATTTTTCAGAAGTTGTACCATGGTAACGACTGTAATAATTAATATTTCTTCAGATAAGGGAAAATTTTAAATCCTGTTGCCATAATGGTCTCATTTCGCTTCCAAATGTGCACTGTTAGTAATAAACTAAAATAGTTACTTCTAAATAGCTGGTTTTTGTGCAGCGTTTAAGATTATATAATATCACAATGGTGTCTAAATCGTTTTCAGCAATGAGCAAGGTGCTGCTGGAGGTCCAAATTATTTAAAATACAAATTTAAATTCACCAGTTTGTTTCATCCACGGTTGATTTTGAAATATTGACCAGCGCAGAGGGCATAGCCTGCTAATTTACAAATAAAACTGTTTTCAAATTCCGGTGTCAGTCATCAATTTCAACACTTAAGTAATGAATTTTCTCTGCGTCGCAAAGTGTTAAGCCTATGCAACAAAGGGTTAAAGAGATAATATATATGGAGTTTGCCTTCTAGTTTTGTAATAACAAAGTACTAGGACTTCCCTCAGAGGGATTAGTCTGAGCGATATTGCTTGGAACAGAGTTTTAATAATAATATGCTAACAATAAAAAGAGATGCTATATCTTTGATAGATTATATATATTGTCACAAATTCAAATGACAAAAAAAAAGCAAAGTGAATGGTACAATTGCAAAATATTACATTAAAAACTCTTATACACGATAAAAAAAAAGGGGGGGGATCAAACTATACAAAACAGCCACGCATGGGTATAAAATTTGAAGTACGCAATACATTAAAAGTAATACAGATAATAAAGCACTAAAATATCTTGTATCGGAATTTAAACTCTTTCAAATGACGTCATGAATATACACATAACTTTTAGTTCCTAAAAGTGGCGCAAATCAAGATGGTTGAGTAGAATGAAGGAATTTTTGATATGTGTGTGGTGCCCTTAGATAGTTAGAACAGAATAATTAGCATATATAATAATATAAAATCTACATCTGTTTTTTATTGATGCGATGAGGTTCTCGATGAAAAATTGGGGTATTCCCTCTTAAAAAATGATATATAAAAATTCCGAAAACGCAGACAAAGGAATTCAATGTGTCTTTTCAAGTGTGTTCCAGATATGGTCAATCTGATTTAAATGGGTCGTGCATGCTAGCCACTACATACGCTGTTTTTTTCGTTTTAAACCCATTCCCATGAAATTTACCTGTATTTCGCTTTTGCATACATAAAATAAAATGAAATGACAATCATGATTTTGTAGAAAGTTTACAGAGGTATACGCCGTATACTTTCTGGATTTTTAAGAACCACTGTACATCCCTCACACTCTTTCTCAAAAAGCTGCAGTATATACATTCTAGGATATATTCTCCAACTTGAGCTTATAATCTCTGCTTAAAGCGTATATTCTCTGTTTTTTTTTTTTTTTTTTTTTTTTTTTTTTTTTTTTTATGACTATAACACTACTGGCAATGCCTATAGTATAAGGTACGAACGAGATCTGAATATAGCATAAGCTTTGAGCCTTTAAGGTGTCATCATAAGTGATTTACAAACCTGAACATATTTTTTTCAGCATAACATGCTGGCTTAAATACGCCAATGTGAACCCGATTGTTCGGTCGTATTTATTCTGTATTTTTGGCAACGATTTTTATCGTCTGCATTTGTTTTTATGAGTTTAATGTTTTTAAGAGAACGTAGCTATGAGCGGCTAAGTTGTGAGTTAGTTAAATAAATACAGTTCACAGAGTTTTTTAAATATGAGTTTTTATTGAGTATTTTAATTTTTTAAATGAGTTATCGACATAATTTGTGGTCCGTCGACCACGAAGGATCAGTGATAATAAAGTGCAACGCGTAAATTTCTGAATTATTCGAGTTCAAGAAGAAACGATATAGTTTCGTGCAGTGGAATTTTTAAAGTAAGTGAATGTGATTTTTCTAATTTGTACTGTTATATATAAATTTAAAACAATGTTTAAAGGAGCAAAAAAGGAAGATTTAAGGCAAATAGCCACTGAAATAAATTTAAATATTAATGATAAAATGACTATAGCTGATTTAAACAATATTATTGAAAATAGCGAAATATATAAAAATAAACCAGATTTTGTAACAGAAATAGCTAACACCATAATTGAGAGTCGTAAACATGAAGAACAAAGGCAATTTGATCTTGAAAAATTTAAACTTGAACGATCAAAAAACGAATTTGAACGATCAAAAAATGAATTGGAATTAGCTAAAATTAAATCTGAAACTAAATCTTTTATTACTGAAAGTGAAGTAAAAATGGAATCGTTAGATCAAATAATAAAAAGTATTAAAACTTTGACTGTAAAAGTTCCAACTAAGCCTGAAGGATGGGGTTTTTTCTTTTCTTCTTTAGAACGGGCTTTCAAAACTAAGAATGTTTCGGAAGAAAATAAAGCAGAAATTCTGCTGAATTTATTAGGTGACAAAGCGTCTAACATTTTAACTTATTTACACGATACAGATATCGAGAATTATGAAAAATTAAAAGAAATAGTCTTAAAAGAATTTCAACCAACACCTTATTTTTGCCTAGAACAATTTAGAAAAGCTTTTAAACTACCAAATGAGACTCATGTACAATTCGCTTCACGACTGATGACCAATTGGAATTATTATCTAAATTTAAGAAATGTGTCCGATTTTGAGAGTCTAAAACAATTGATTGTGTCAGATAAATTATATGAAACATTAGATAAGGAGACTGCTTCTCACATTAGTGTGAGACAAGGAGATAAATGGTTTTTACCAGAAGAATTAGGACGTGAGATTGATTTATATTTTACATCACGCGGAAAATCTCTTACTGAGAATTTT
Organism: Maratus speculifer; assembly: GCA_964019185.1. NCBI lineage: Eukaryota > Metazoa > Arthropoda > Arachnida > Araneae > Salticidae > Maratus > Maratus speculifer. Next base: position 39,560,314 of record OZ025300.1, on the reverse strand, counting down.
AGTGTTAATCGAAAGTATAATTCCAAAAGTGTAAATAAAGTATTTTTAACTGATGTTAAAACATTAAACTGTATTTTGTGCCACAAACAGCACCATCTTTCAAAGTGTCCAGATTATTTAAAGTTATCTGTTAATGAGAGAGTAAATGTAATAAAATGTAACAAGTTATGTTTCAATTGTTTAAATTTACACCCAGTAGCCAATTGTACATCAAAGAACATTTGTTTCTGCAAGAAACGACATCACAAAACTATTCATTTTCCCAAAACAAATAATACATATATGAAAGAATATGTTTCTTCAGAACATAATATACAAGGTAAAATAAATGTAGGAGAATGTTCAGATTCAAGACTAGCAAATTATGGCACGTCAATGTTAAACGCTAATGCAGAAGAGTTCGTTCAGAAAACTTTTATTAGTAACTATTCGAATAAAAAGAATAAAGTTTTACTTTCAACGGTTATGTGTTTTCTAATTGATGAATCAGGATCTAAATATAGAGTAAAGTGTTTGTTAGATGTAGGCAGCGAGTCTAATTTTCTATCCCACCATTTAATAGACATGATGAATTTGAAAAAAGAGAGAACAAACATTTTAGTGTCAGGTCTAAATGATGCCACCTTAGTAATAAATCATAAAGTTAATGCATCAATAAGCAATAGAGATGGAAGTTTTGTAAAAAATTTAGATTTCTTGATAGTTCCAAAAATAACTGCAGATTTAACCCCTTCGCGTCCAATTGAAATTTCAGCACAGGATTTCCCTAACGTAATATTAGCAGATGAGAGATTTAATATCCCAGAACATGTAGATATGCTTCTCGGAGCAGGAATTTTCTATGAACTTTTAAAACCGGGCCAGATTCGTATTAATAATTCTGATCTTATTCTGCAAGACACAGTTTTCGGTTTTGTAGTATCTGGAAGTTTTCCAATAGAAAATGAAAATAAAGTTCATTGTGGTTTAATAAAGAAAGAAACTAACTTAGATAAAACACTTCGAAAATTCTGGGAAATAGAAAATATCGAGATAGAAAAACCAAAAAGCAAAGAGACTTTAATTTGTGAAAAACATTTCGTAGAAAATTATACCCGAGAAAAAAGCGGTAGATACGTTGTTAAAATACCCCTAAAACAAGATCCAACTACATTAGGAAGTTCTAAACAGATAGCAATTAAAAAATTGAATTCTTTATGGAATCGCCTAGCAAGGGACCCCGAGTATTTAAGATTATATTCCGATTTTTTAAAAGAATACCAACAGTTAGGCCACATGGTCGAAGTTAACGAAAGCGAGGAAGAAAATGGATCCTATTACATTCCCCACCTTGGAGTGTATAGAGGAATAGAAAAAAGTATGTCAACACCTTTGAGAGTAGTTTTTAACGTCTCTTCTTTAACGACAAAAGGAAACTCACTTAATTCTATTCAGTATCATGGGGGTGTAATACAAGATGATTTATTCTCAATTATGCTGAGATTTAGAAAATATATTATCGCTTTCACTGCAGATATTCAAAAAATGTATAGAGCAATTTCTATTCATCCAGATCAAAGGAAACTAAAAAAAATTTTATGGAAAGAAGGTGTAAACGAATCAATAAGGAATTTTGAACTAACTACTGTTACTTATGGTACTGTTAGTGCACCCTTTTTGGCCATGAGAACACTACTTCAATTGTCTAGGGATGAAGAAAGCAAGTTTCCTTTAGCAGCACCCGTGCTGAGAGAAGACATGTATATGGATGACATCTTATCTGGATCTGATTCTTTAAGTTCTGCATTAGAGCTGCAAAATCAATTAATAGAAATTTTAAACAGCGGAGGAATGTTATTACATAAATGGTGCAGTAATGATCCACAACTTTACCAAACAAATGACAAGATATACCCCTTTGGTGATTCAGAAGAATCCAAAACATTAGGTGTCTTGTGGAAATCGAGAAAAGATTGTTTAAGTTTCGATGTAAAAATTCATAATGAGGTAAATGTCACTAAAAGACAAGTGTTATCAATTATATCAAGTTTGTTTGATCCTCTTGGATTAGTATCTCCTATTATAATTAAAGCGAAAATATTTATGCAGAAATTGTGGTTATTGCAATTAAATTGGGATGACTTGTTACCGGAAAAAGAAGCTAAGGAATGGGGAGAGTTTTCAGATAATCTACAGTTAATTAACAAAATTGAAATTAGTAGGTGTATTTTATTGAAAAATGCTATTATAATCGAGTTACATGGTTTCAGCGACGCTTCCGAAGCAGCCTATGGTGCAATAATTTACTGCAAATGAGTATCAGAATCTGGAGAAATGTCAGTGAAATTAGTAACAAGTAAATCAAGAGTTTCCCCCTTAAAGCAATTAACTGTTCCCAAACTTGAGCTGTGTGCAGCTGTTTTATTATCAAAACTAATTAAACGTGTGATTTCTGCTCTCAAGATCAATATAAACAAAATCTTCTTATGGTCAGATTCTATGATAGTATTGTCATGGATTAAAAAAGAACCGTACATACTAAAAACATTTGTTGCGAACAGAATTTCAACGATACAAGAGCTAACTGAAGGGATGCAGTGGCGACATGTTCCTTCTCAACATAACCCAGCAGATCTTCTAACAAGAGGAATTAATCCTGATAAGCTAATCTCAAATGAGTTGTGGTGGAGTGGCCCAATGTTCCTAAAAGAAAAAGACTATCCAAATACAACCATACCTGAAGCAGTTGATTCCAATGACTTTTCAAAAGAACTGAAAAACTTTAAAACTAATGACTTTAAAAACATGTCTTTTTTTTACAGTTTCTAATAATACCTTTGTGCATGATATAATTGATTTAAGTAATAATTATTGTAAGATAATTCGTATTTTAGGATTTATTTTCAGGTTTCTTAGCATTTGTAAAAAAGAAAGAAAAGAGGGTCCTTTAGACCTCGAGGAGCTGAACAAGGCAGAAACTTTTTTGTTAAAAAGTGTTCAACAAGAATTTTTTGACAAGGAAATAAAATCCTTGCAAAAATCAGGTGAGGTAAATAATAATAGTCAGATAAGAAATCTTCACCCATTTCTTGATAAAGCAGGTCTTCTTAGAGTAGGAGGTAGGTTAGAAAACAATAACTTAAATGATAACCAAAAATTTCCAATTTTACTACATAATAAAAGTAAATTTACTCAGATGATAGTAGAATATTTTCATAAACGATATTTATTTTTAAGTATACAAGTTTTACTTTTTGAATTTAGGCAGCAGTTTTAACCTTTAAATGGTCGAGGAATATTAGAGAATCAATTTATAATTGTTGCTTACTTTATGTTATAATTTTTGTAAAAGGTTTTTTTTTTAATGCAATGTGTTTTTTAAGATATTTTGAGTTATATATAGTTGGTATATAATTATTTTGAGTGTACATATGTAAAATTGAGAAAATTTCTATTTTATTGAATATATTACGTACTATGAGAGAAAGTATTAATACAAAATGTGTATTGAGAGTGCATATGTATAATTTGAGTTATTTAAATGACATCCATTTTGTTCAGAATTTTAGAGTTTTGATTTGATAAAATCGAGTTTCTTAATTTTAAAATACTTTTAAAATAAAGTATTTCTGAGTTATTTTTGAGATAAAATATGAGAAAAGAGATAAAATTCTTGCATCATTTAGAGTAAACTTAATTTGAGTGTTAGATGTCATGAGCGTACATCACTATAATAAATGCAGAATTTTAGATGTTTGAAAAACAAAATGTAAAAATAAATGATTTAGTAATTATAAAGGAGGACAATGTTGCTATTTGCAATTGGCCTCTAGGTAGAATTGTAGAGTTGTTTCCAGGTAATGATGGAATTATTAGAGTAGTAAAAGTGAAAACACAAAGAGGGTTTTTTAAGAGACCAGTGTCAAAAATATGTTTATTACCCTTGGAAAAGTAATTGTTATTCATTTAATTTGCTATTTATTGTTTATTAGTATGTGTTGTATTATTTATTTAAAAATTTCATGTAATAATGTATTATAATTGTGGTTGAATGAAAATCATTCAACGGGGGCCGGTATGTTCGGTCGTATTTATTCTGTATTTTTGGCAACGATTTTTATCGTCTGCATTTGTTTTTATGAGTTTAATGTTTTTAAGAGAACGTAGCTATGAGCGGCTAAGTTGTGAGTTAGTTAAATAAATACAGTTCACAGAATTTTTTAAATATGAGTTTTTATTGAGTTTGTGAATGTTTTAAATGAGTTATCGACACCGATTATGCAATTTTACCCTAAAAAGTTATTATTTAAAAGGCCTGCTAGTGACAATTGAGAAACGGATTCTATGATAAAATCCCTAGATCAGTTAAACTGAAAAGTTAATGTCTTCCCATACTATTTTGCAATGGAATTCTTTTGTGGTGAGGTGTAAAGGAATAATAAATATTTTTTGCACGGCATGTTCTACAAAATATATATTGTAGTGCTAATTATAAATGCATATCAATTTCATTATGTTTCGACGGGTTTAACATCATTAAAAAGTACTTGGAATTGTTTCATCCCATCTGCCGTAACGTAACGGAATACTTTTGACTGTCCCTGTATTCGAACTATTTATCCGATTTTGTTAAAATTTACAAAGACTCAACAAAATTCGGCAACAAATAGATAATTAAAATTTCAAACGTTTTGTAGGATAGTTTTTGTGCTGTTATATGCGGACAGACAGACGGACGGATCAGACGGCGACTATAAGTATTAAATATTTATATTAATTAGGGCACACCTAAAAAAAGTTAAATTTAAAAACGCATACCGAAATTGAAAACGCATTTCCAGAAATTATAGCTCAAAGACAGTATTGTAACCGATTTCTTTTGTGTCTCAGTAATTTGATTAAAAATGCTATGAATGTCCTGTTATAACGTAATCGTAATGAAATTCAGTGGTTTATATAAGTTTCACACATTTGCAATAGCGTAACTTCATTAAAATACTATGCAAAGGATTTCCCGAAATAGACCATAATGTAATAAAATTCTTTTGGGTGCCCCTATAAATAAACTATTAATCCCACATACTTCATATACAACACCAATCATGCCTAGGGGACCCTAACTAAGGTTTACCAATTGCATATAAATCGGTGTATATTTGCGGATGTTTTATTGTGGACAAACGGATAGACAAACCGAATGCATAAACACTCTTCAGCTTTGTTGGAAAGTGTAAAAAAAGGCAACCTCACAGGCTGATGATCGCAATCACATCGATTTATTTAATAAAAAAATAAACAAAAAATTAAAAACCTCGCCGAAAAATTAAATAAATATAAAGAATACTGCCCAGTTAAACTGATGGCATTGAGCTCACAGGCTACAAATACTAATTGTACATTAAAGCCTTATATTTTCAAGGGTTAATTCCGTTCGAAAAAAAAATTAAGAAGGGGAAACAGCTCTCCCCTTTCCTTTTTTTTTATACTTAATCATTGAACCTCCTATACTATCAAAGACATGCTTTATCATATAAAAAATCTATATCCAAAATTCAGAGCAAATTAGATAATTCTTAATAAAAACCCATTTAGCATTTATATAATTTAAAAGGAGTTATCCCCTTCTTTTATACTTAACCATTAAACTTCCAAAACTATTCAGAGATTTGAACGAAATCTGAAAATTCTGCTTGAAAAACCCATTTATATAAATTAAGGGGGGTGGGCATTAGAACCCCTGTTCCCCCTATTTATACTTATACAATGAACACCTAATAACAGTCACTGAATCGCCTCATCTGAATGATCCTAATCTAAATTTTGAACGAAAACTTAATTCTGCATGAAAATCCCATTTATATCAACTAACGGGGGGGGGGATTAGAACCCCTGTTCCCCCTATTTATACTTATTCAATGAACACCTAATAACAGTCACGGAATCGCCTCATCAGAATGATCCTAATCTAAATTTTGAACGAAAACTTAATTCTACATGAAAATCCCATTTATATCAACTAACGGGGGGGGGGCATTAGAACCCCTGTTCCCCCTATTTATACTTATTCAATAAACACCTAATAACAGTCACGGAATCGCCTCATCAGAATGATCCTAATCTAAATTTTGAACGAAAACTTAATTCTGCTTGAAAATCCCATTTATATCAACTAACGGGGGGGGGGATTAGAACCCCTGTTCCCCCTATTTATACTTATTCAATGAACACCTAATAACAGTCACGGAATCGCCTCATCAGAATGATCCTAATCTAAATTTTGAACGAAAACTTAATTGTGCATGAAAATCCCATTTATATCAACTAACGGGGGGGGGGGATTAGAACCCCTGTTCCCCCTATTTATACTTATTCAATGAACACCTAATAACAGTCACGGAATCGCCTCATCAGAATGATCCTAATCTAAATTTTGAAAACTTAATTCTGCATGAAAATCCCATTTATATCAACTAACGGGGGGCATGAGCCCCCCGTTCCCCCTCTTATACATATCGAATGAACTTCAAAAACTAATCAGGGAAGCGCCTTGTCAGGATATACCTACATACAAAATTTCAAGTGGATCCGATATTTTTATCATGAGTTATCGCGTTACGCACATACGCACATACATACAGAACGGACGGGCACATAAGCTCTCAGGCTATGATAGCCTGTGAGCTAAAAAAGGATATGTAACTCTTCCATATGTTGGCGACAAAATATAGTTATTTACATTGCATGGTGACCCGGCTATTGTTGTTTGTTTGCTAATAAATTGCTTATTTATTTTTTTCTATATTCATTTAATCTAGATTTAATCGTGCTTTATTAAATTGTTATTTCCTTTTTAAAATAATAGAAATTCACTCAAAAATTATTTTCGCCAAACCCGATGCATATATTTTATCTCTGCTGTAATTTCTTGGTATACTTTTTAAGTAATATCTTCACATTGGCGCTTTATAAATCATGGTCCAGATTGGGCTTCAGAAATTGATATTTCAAACCTGATGATCGTTTATGCTTAATTTTATTTTACTCGTAAATATGGCACAGATGTCATATTTGTGTGTAAAAATATAAGCTACACGTTAGTGCGATTTTTTTTCCCTCCAAATTTTTGAAAACGTTGTTTTTGAATATTGCTATAAGTGTTTTACGATTTACGATTTATTGTGATATTTATATTTTTTATTATATTTATTATTACGTTTATTATTTATAACTGTTTATTCTTCGCTTAAACTATTGTTTCTTTTTTGGTATTACTTGATTATCCCGTGTCGACCAAAAAAGTATCGCCAAACAATAAGATAAAATGCCAATAACGAATGATCGTGAATGTCGCATTCAGTCGCATTAAGCACGATACATGTGTTTAAAATTTCATCAAGTGATTCTTTATCCCATTTTTTATTTGTACTTTTTATCAATGTTTTACTAATTTGTTTCTCTTCTCGTTATTTAAATAAAAAAATGTGTCAATATATACAATTTGGCGAAATTTACAACGCGATAATCAAGTAGTACCAATATTTTATTTAAACATGACATAATTGTTTCCAATTTGCATGTGCGAAATATAAAAGATGCTAATGGCGGTTATTAAGTGCTATTATAAAGATTATCGCAAAATCTCAAATACTAATACTAAGTTACTAAGAATTAAGGTTTTTTTCTTTTAAATTAACAACAACAAAATTATTTTTCAGTTTGTTTCTTAAGTTCAAATATAATCTACTAGCAGTTACCCGTGACTTCGTTCACATAACATTTAAAGAAGAAATAATTGATCAATCAAGCAAAAAATTTCGATGATGAAAAGCATGTGTAATTAACTTTTTATCGCGAATTTATGGTAAAAAACTTTTGATAATCCCTATTTGCTAATTTGTTTGCTGGTCAAAATTTTCCTTTCAGCGATTAATACTAATAGATAGAAACATTCTTGAATTCTTTTGTTCAGCCCTGTAGTTTTCCAAGTGCCTTTAATACACGAAAGTATCTTTCTAAAATTTATTTCAAACAAAAATATTTCTTATTACTACCTAAATTACATTTTCAGAAATTATCATCCGAAGACAACCTTGTATCCAGTTCTTTGCGGGACCCTGTTTATCATTTTATATATATACTACAAACATTTCTTAGTTTACTAAATGCAGCTCAAAATAAAAATGCATATTTTATTTAAAAACCACCTTTAAGTAAATTACGCTCATATTCAGTAACCTTTCCGAGATCTTTTGTGTAACCCTGTATATCTAAATTTAACTATTTTTACTATTACCATTTATACTCTCCATTTAATATGCATACATTTAGAGAAACTTAAAAGCACATATCATAATGATAAAAAGTTTAATTAAATCCAATTGATTTTTTAAATCACCAGATTTTAAAATATTCACCTTTTATATAAACATTTTAATAATAATTTTAATTTTTCTTAAGAAAGGTGTTATAGTAAAAATAAAATACATTGACATGTTTCGGAACCGTCAAATAAGTTCCATAGTCATAATATAAATAAAACAAATTTCAAAATATTTCTCGGACAATACAAATGACATGCGACAACGAGATATAAATAACAAAAAACACGCGCTCTATTGCAAAAAATTAAATTAAACTATAGACCATGATCAAAACTTAACTAAAAATAAAAATTTCAAACTATTTCACGGTCAATACAAATGACACGCGACAAAGAGATATAAAAACACACACAAAAAAAAAAAAAAAAAAAAAAAAAAAAAAAAAAAAAAAAAAAAACACGCGCGCTATTGTAAAAAATTAAATTAAAATAAAAATAGACCATGATCAAAGGAACATGATACATATTCAGTATTCAGTACATGTACTGAATACTGAATATCAAAGGCACATATCATAATTCAAAATGCATTTCATCCATGCAACAGTCATCATCCATGATATACAGTACTTCGGATAGAATATATATTTGAAATCTTTTGTGTGTCCCTGTCAATGCTATGCACTTCGTATTATGCATGAAATAACTTACATTAAGCCTCAGCAACATATATCAATTTGATTATACATGAAATCGTTTACCATAATTAAAATATGGAAACTGTTCCTCCTTTTATTCCTATGCAATGGAATTCTTCTGTCTGACCCTGTAAATAACTAGTAAGTGCCCTTTTCACTACATACTTTACAAAATGCATATTTTAGTGCACTTTGTAAATGCATATAAATTTGAATATGTTCTACAGGCTGTAACATCGTTAAATTTAATTAAAACGATTTTTCCCCATAATGCAGTAATATAAGGAAATTTTTTGATTATCCCTGTAAATAAACTAATCATGGTAGAAACTTTATTTTCAATAGGTATTCGTGCTAGGTAAACGTTAAGAACGTCCAAAAATTTCATGGAAATCGGAGTATATTTACGAAAGTTAGAAAGCGACCAGACAGACTGACAAACCGAAAGCATAATAACTTTTCAACTTTGTTCGAAAGTGTTAAAAAATCGAGCCAAAAATATATTAATCAGTGATTTTATTTTCCACCTTTTCCCCACAAAAAATTTCTTCCATTGATAATTATGAGTTTTGAATAAAAATATTCATTTGTATGTAACTTATAACTTATTAATTAGTATAAGTAAAAAATATTTCTGATTCATTTTAAATATGACGTCATTATTTATCTCGCTCCATTAGCTACTGATATTCATACCCCTTGTATTTTTAACGACTGCTATAAAGTACCTGTTTTATTTCAACTATGACGTCACATTTTCATGATTTCATGAGTGAACCATTTTATTAAAAATATAATTCTTTTTCATTCTTTTTACTTTTAATTTATGTCACCATATTTTACACAAAAATTCCCATTAACTAAACAAATATCCTTGTTAAATGTATTATAAAAAATACACCTTTTATTTTTATTTCAAACATGACGTCATATTTATTTTCTTTTAAATTATTAGTTTTTCGCGTGGAAGTTTTCTATTAAAAATTCATTGCCACTGAAAAATTATTATTCCAATTTTTTATTTTCTTGGCAACAGGAAAGGAAAATGGTTAAATTTTATCTGAAAAATGCCTATTGATTTTGTATGAAAAATAATTAAATTTTGAATTATTAAGGAAAATATTTGAATAAAATAAATAAAAATTATCCTATTATTTAATCCGGACTTCTAACTTTACGTCTGCAAAATTTCAAAGCAATCGGTTCAGTAGTTACGGCGTGAAAGCGGAACAAACAAACAAACAAACTCACTTTCCGATTTATAATATTAGTAAGGATTGTACTTAAAAATTGTTTGCGTATTTTCCTTGCTCCATGTGCTTAAATTTGGGAATCTAACGAAAACATTCAATCGGTGAAAAGTGACGCACACAAAATTTCTGTGACGTATGCTAATAAATTGTGCTTTTTTATCAGTTTCTTAAACATAATTTTTAAACTATTTGGAACTAATTTTTGAAAGAAGGTGCATTCAGTAGGTTATCCTCATAGGTACCGTTTGGTACAATCAGAATCGTAATCCGACATGTATTTTTTCAGATTTGCTTGATGAAAGAATTATACTTGACTTTTAATATCGTTACGTACTATGTGTAGCCTTCGCTTCGCTCAGATAACTATTTGCTACATGTACTCTGATTCGGTTGTCTACGAAAATATCCAGCCGGTGAAAAATGACGCATACCAAATTTCTGTGACGTATGGCATAAATTGTGCTTTTTTATCAGTTTTTTTAATATAAATTTTAAACTTATTGGAAATAATTTTTGAATGTAGGTGCATTCACCAGGTTATCTTCTTAGGTACCTTCTAGTACAAACAGAATTGAAATCCGACAAGTATTTTTTGAGATTTGCTTGACGAAATAATTTTTTTTACTTTTAATATCGTTACGCACTATGTGTATTAGACTTCGCTTCGCTCAGACAATTACTATTTACTCAATGTGTTCTGGTTCGGTTGTCTATGAAAATATCAAGCCAGTGAAAAATGACGCACACCAAGTTTCTGTGACGTATGCAAATAAATTGTGCTTTTTTATCAGTTTTTTAAATGTAACTTTTAAACTATTTGGAACTAATTTTTCGTAGTAGGTGCATTCACCAGATTACCTTCATAGGTACCTACTGGTACAAACAGAATCAAAATCCGACAAGTACTTTTTGAGATTTGCTTGACGAAAGAATTTTTTTGACTTTTAATATCGTTACGTACTCTGAGTATAAGACTTCGCTTCGCTCAGACAGTGATTGGAATATTTATAAATTTTCGGCTGAAAGTATAAATAAATATATGCTTATACTAATATGATTTTAAGTGTCATTTATTTCTCATGTTTTATGGTGTATTTTGGTCTGTTATCCACACGATATTAAAATATGCAATAATTAAATAAGAAATAAATATACTGAAACCTTCTCTTATTGTAGTTTACAAACGAGTCTCGTAATATGTTGATATTTCAATCTTGGTTTATTAGAAGCATTCTTAAATCATTTTTAAATAAATAAAAAGTAAATTGTTAATAAATTAAAAATTTTAGATCACCAATTGAATTGTTAATTTGTATTAATCAACCTTCCAAACAAATCTAAACCAATAAAACATAAGCATAAAACGCACAATCACGTGATTAAATCGTCCGAATTTTTTTTTTCTGAGTCGCGCGCGTAAGGTGCTTGTTAAGTTTTAAATGCTGAAGGGGCTAAGTAGATAAAAAAAGGCAGTGGTGACCATCCCCCCAAATCCAATGACGCAAATTCCTCCCCCCCAAAAAAAATCTTCATAATTTAACATTGACCCCCCCCCCCCTCTCCTAAACAGAATAACAATTGTAAAATATATTCTACGTATAATCTAATGCACATTCAAAAGCCAGCGAGTTGAGCATAGCGGAATGAGTTCTTATTGCCCTTATCTAGAATTTAAAGAAAGAAAACACAGTAACATTTCAGAAAATTCAATGTTGAAAAAATTTAAAAATGAAATTAAAAAAAAAACCAAGACCTTTTTTTAACAGTAAAAAAAGAAAATTATAAGAATTTAAAAATCCCCCCCCCCAAAAAAATGTACATTTTCTCGCATCTTGCGTCACCAAACGCCTCTCTAGGCACCCTGAAAGAAGGTCAAGTGATGCTTTTACCGATTATTTTAAATTTTATGAGGGTGAACATAGGTATGTATTTTTGGAAGGATAAAGAAATATAGTCGTTGATTTTACCTGTTTCGATTCACAAAATTAATGCAATAATTGAATCTTTTAAAATTCCTTTCTTCGAGGTATCCTACTCCATGCAAAATCTTTTGAGCGCGCGCGGCGCGAGCTGCACGTTTGAACAAACACAAATTTAAACAGGCAACTGCATGGGGCTGCATAGTTTTATGTTGTCCTCACTGTCACCGTAACTGTTTTTAAAAGTTTGTAAACAAATGCAAATACTATCAAAATAAGGATCAAGTTTGTATAAATGGCGCTACGCGCCATACACACCACAATACTATCTCATGAGAAGACATGAGATGAGAGAGAGAGAGAGAATACTATCAAAATGTAAACAAGAGATCGCTGTTTCTAGAGTGCCGAAAGTTTCGCATACGACTTTATCAGCGATTATATTTGTCTGCTAACAACGCGACATTCCATAATATCTGTGACCTGGCTGTGGTGAGCAAATCAGCATCCAAGCACCTTGTTTTCCTTTTCACTAAGAACTAACAAATTCTGAAGTTGGGGGAGTCTCCTTGCAATATAAACTATAGATATGTAATTGAAACAAACAAGTACTCATCTTCGGATGTAGAGATAAATGGAAGAACAATTTTATAAAGAACTGTATAAGAAAATTTTGAACACTAAGGTTACAAAGCCGCAAACGAAGCTAAGCTAAAACCCCCATCATCGAGCCTAAGATCCGATAAACAATCAATCAAGAGATTGCTTAGTGTAAATTTTTAATTTTAAAATTAAAGGGAAAAATCTTGGGTCGTAGTATTTAATCTTTTTCAATGAATTACCTTAATATTTGTGTCTGTGTTGGTGTTGCTACTCTAGTAACTGTTGCAACATACATAATTTTGGATCATTTCAGTCATTCTAGAAAGAAAAAATGTAGTAAGTTTATTTATAGTATGTAGTCGTACTCATTTATAGTTCATAATTATTGTGGTAAATATAGGAAATTTATTAAATATATTTTATTTCCTAATTTATTATTATTTTTAAACATTATTTATGTATGTTCATAAAATGGATCAATGTGCCACAGAAACGAAGAACACTAGGACACAGTGGTCCAATATTAAGTATTATTTGAAATACGCTGTAAATTTATTTTTTATTAATTTAAATCTTTTTTATTTTCTCTTTACCTCCAAAATAACATAATACAAATTTGCAAGTAACATCTGAAAACAAAACAGAAAAATTATAAAAAAAAAAGTATTATATTTTTTAAATAACAGATAAGGTACAAGGACAATTGTAGATAAAGTGAAGTTATTACACAAAATAAAGTCGTCCTCATAAAAATTTGAAAATGAAATTCCAGAATACTTATAAACCTGGAATTTTCTTGAAATATTTTTGGATCTGAGGGTGATTTTACAATAACACTGATATAAATAATAGATTAAATAGCCATAAAGTTCTGTTTCCAAATTTATTGTATGCTGTACATAAAATGAGTAACAAAATTTCAGAACCTGTCAGAAATTGCTTTAGTAATAACAGGCTACATTCAACAGGCTATTTGTATCTTTTTTAAAAGCAGTAGGGTCACCCAGGATAATTCCTGGTCTAGAACTTTCCTGCTAATTCTTGGTCACAATACTCTCAAGTATTTGTCCTTAACAAAATGAATAAAAATATCATAGAGATACTCTAAACTATCTTCTTTAGAATCGATCATTTAATTGTATAATTTCTACTAATTTAGTATGGGGAAAAAATTGTTTTAAAAATGCTTGCTAAATTTTTGTAAAATAACATAAGTCTTAGTTATGGCACGTGTTTACAAAGGTCTTTGTCACAACTTAAATTTTAAATATTTTTCTTTTCTCTCTTTTTGGTTCAGTTATAAACTACATTAGCTATTAAAAAATAATCTTGAAATTTCATATGCTGTTTTAAATAATTTATAGAAGTTGATCAAATGTTGTCCCTTGTGTCTGGATTGAACTTGGTCACTGGGGTAATTGTTGGTCAATATCATTCTCATCATTAAATACCTTTTTATTGTCATATTTAGTGATTTTAATCGTCGGTAAACCCTTTGAGCATTAATTGTAAAGGTAACTGTGACCACACTATTCACAAGTAATTTAGTTTATTGCACTCTTAATAAAGTAGGGTCAACTTGGGGTAATTCCTGTTCATTTAGCTTCTGAGATAATGCTTGGACATTTTCACTTCTATTATCAAAATAACAATTACCAAATTGTAAAAAATCTGAAAGATACTTTGAAACCTTTGTTTTGAAATGTATACCATAATTATTCATATTTTTACTTAAAATTTGATATTGAAAAAAAAAAAAAAAAAAAAAAAAAAAAAATACATATGCAAAATTGCTATTCAAATTTCTGCAAAACAACATTGACTTTGATTTTTAAATATTTTACAAAGATTTGTGTCATTCTTAAAGTTTTAATTATTTTATTTCAACTATGACATATCATAATCTTTTCTATGACTTGAATAATTAAGTAAAAATATTATCTCATTGTAAATTGTAAAAATGGTGCATAAAACCATACATAATGCAATACAAGGACCTAATTGTTATGCTATGTATTATAATAAAGATCCTTATTGAAGTTTATGTAAAATTTCTGGAAAAAAGAGTAGGAAACTTCAGTTGGCTTAAGCAAGATAAAATTGGAAGCATAAATTTTATAACATATATAAACTTTCATACATTTTATAGACCCCCGATAGCAGAAAGTGTGCGACGTACGTCGCAGATTCATTTTTGCCCTTGCAGATTAAATTTGGCAATTTGGAAAAAAATAAAGTATTTTCTTAGTTGAAAAAAAAATATGTGAACAGGACGAAACAAAAAAACGACAAATTTCGTCCAAAGATTGCAAAAAACAACTATTTTGTTAAACGATCTTGAAAAAAAAAAACGATAGATTTTGCCAAAAGATCATAAAAAAACGACAGTTTTCATAAAAAAAAAAAAAAAAAAAAAAAAAAAAAAAAAAAAAAAAATCACGGAAAAATGACATATTTTGTAAATCTTGCACTTTTTACCATGCTAATCGATAAAATTCGCATTTTTAGGAAGCTTTCATTACAAAAAGTAAAAAGCTACCTATTGCAGCCGTCCGGAGGAAAGCACTTCTAGAAAATTTTGGTATATTTTCACCGATCATAACCCCCAGACCCCAAAACCACCCTCCGTTCAAATGTTGACATATATATATATATATAACCATATATATATATATATATATTATATATATATATATATATATATATATTATATATATATATATATATGATTTTTGTCATGCGATAACTAACGTATTTATGAACCGATTTGAATGAAACTTGGTATGTACATAGTACATACATATGTCTCGACCAAGTTCGTTGGTCAGCATCATCCGCCATTTTAAATTTTTAACAAAATTTAAAATTTAAAATTCAATGCGAAAAAATTAAAAGTTGAAAAATATTTTTATTTTACGTGTTAGAACTTAAAACAACGATTCCAGAACACTTTTTATTTTGTCTAAATCTTAAAAAATGATTGAGTTATAGCACTTTGAATTTTTCTTATGGCTGACATTTTGAAACGATCTGATTTTTGTCACGTGATAACACGCGTATTTATGAACGGACTTGAATGAAACTTGGCAAGTACATAGTACATTCAAATGTCTCAACCGAGTTCGTTGGCAAGCATCATCCGCCGTTTTGTTTCAAAATGGCGGCCATTTTAAATTTTTAAAAAAATTTAAAATTTAAAATTAAATACAAAAAAATTAATAAATTGAAAAATATTTTACTTTTACGTGGTAGAACCTAAAACAACGATTCCAGAACACTTTTTATTTTGTCCATATCATAAAAAATGATTGAGTTATAGCACTTTGAATTTTTCTTATGGCTGACATTTTGAAACGATCTGATTTTTGTCACGTGATAACACGCGTATTTATGAATCGATTTGGATGTAACTTGGTGTGTACATAGTATATACTGAGGCCTGAATCTAGTTCGATACTCAGTTCCATCCGCCATTTTATTTCAAAATGGTGGGCATTTAAAAATTTTTATAAATTTTAAAATTTAAAATTAGGTACAAGAAAGTGAGAAATTGAAAAAGATTTTTCTTTTATGCATTTGACCGTGATACAAAGATTCAGGGCATTTTTTGTTTCGTCTGTATCTTACAAAATGGCTGAGTTATTGCATATATATATTAATCGATTTCAATATGAGTGTGCACGTGCACCTGAATTAAGATTTCGACCAAGCTCATAATAAGGTTCTACTAATATAACTTAATTTAAAATAAATAAATAAATATACAAGTATATGAAAACTACCTCTTCCTCCCGGCACTGCCAGAAGGACTATTTTCGAAGCTGATCGAGAAAATTTACAATGTTTACTCGCCTAATCAGCAAAATTCCTGATTCTTACGAAACCGATCGAGAAAATTCATGATTGGGAACTAAAATGGCCTATAGAGGCGCTGCTCGCAGCCTTCGATACAGGATAAGTGTCCCTTTAATTTCCCTTTCTTTAACTAATGTTAAAGTCCCATTGAAACAATTCTTTATTATAAATGCATTTAAAAGTTTTAGATATGCAAATTCATATAATATTTACTTCGTCATATAAGACAGAAAACAAATGTCACAGGAAATCTGAAATTGTGCAAAAGAATAATTATTCTGAACAAACTTAAAACGCATGTAATGCAATGAACTTACACGGTGTTATCCTAAATGGAGAAGTTACATCTTATCTCCACCAGATGGCATATTCGAGTGCTTGAATTGCCAATTTTTTCTTGCCTGATCAACAAAATTCTCTATTTTTACGAAGCCGATTGACGAAATATTAGATTTTTTTCTGCATCTGATCGACAAAAATCTCGATTTTTCGGCGCTTAATCGAACGATTTTTTAATTTTTCCGCGCATGATCGACGAAATTCGCAATTTTTACAAAGAAGATTGACAAAATTTGCGATTTTTACAAAGTCGATCGATGAAATTCGCTATTTTCCTTCGTATGATTGGCGAATTTCGCGATTTTTCCGCGCCTGTCAGAGGAAATTTACGATTTGTTCAAAGCTAATCAAAGAAACTCACGATTTTTACGTAGCTGAACAACGACGAAATTCGTGATTTTTCTTCGCATGATCGACGAAATTCGCGATTTTTCCGCGCCTGATTGACGGTATTCGCGATTTTTCCACGTCTGATCGACGAAAAAACGTGACGTCTGATCGATTCACGTTTTTTCCGAAGCCGATCGACGAAATTCTCATTTTTACGAAGCTGATCAATGAAATACGCGATTTTTACAAAGTCGATCTATGAAATTCGCTATTTTCCACCTCATAATCGATGAAATTCGCGATTTTTACACGCTTGATCGACGAAATTCACGATTTTTACAGGCCTGATCGACGAAATTCACGATTTTTACAAAGCCGATTGACGAAATTCACGATTTTTCTTCGCATGATCGATGAAATTCAGGATTTTATTAGAGTTAGATCGACATAATTAGCAATTTTTCCACGTGTGATCATTTTCAGCTAGATGGGGAGACCTACCAGACGGCTTAAGCTCAACAAGCCCCATCTATCGGAATGCAATCAATAAAACTCGCGATTGTTCGGGCTCCGATCGACGAAATGTGCGCTTTTTTTCGCTCTTAATTGACGAAATACACATTTTTCTTCGACCGTGTAATGTAATTTGCAATTTTTGTACTAACATTGACATTACATTTTTTTTACGCGGCAAGATGAAACTCGCGATTTTTTTTCTCTTGATAAACTGACGAATACAAGATTTTTTCTGCAGCTGATCAACGAAATTTTCAATATTTCCACACGTCATCACTAAATTTCAAATTTTCCCATGTCTTATCAACGAAATTTGCGATTTTTTTTTTTTTTTGTCTCTGATCGATAAAATTTGTGATTTTTTTGTGCCTTATCAACGACATTTTTTTTTTTTTTTTTACGCGATAAACCAAGAAAATATGTTTTTTTCCCCCCATCCGATGAATTTAATTTGCAACTTTTTCGAGGATCAACAAAACTGACAATTTTTTTCTTGCTTGATCAACGAAATGTGCGATTTTTCGCGTCCGTCCGACAAAATCCATGATTTTTCTGTGCCTGGTCGAAAAAACTCACGACTTTTCCGTGCCCTATCGGGAAAATTTGCTATTTTTTTGAGTCTCATAGACAAAATTCTCGATTTTTCCATATCTGATGTGTGAAACTTCATAGATAAAGTTCGCTTTTTTCCGAACTTGATCAATGAAATTCGCAATTTTCCTGTGCCGATAAACGAAGTTTGCGATTCTTAACTGACGAAATTTTATATTTTCCCGCGATAAATTGATAAAATTTACGATTTTTTACTGCGACATATGAACAAAAATTGCAATTTTCTCCAGTTGTAAATTGACGAAAGTCACAGGCCACATGTTAATCCATCGCGAGCCACAGGTTGTGTATCCCTAATTTAAAACTTTCTTTTTAGCATATTAACTTTAATATTAAATAAAAAAAATAATAAAGAAAAGAACGATCATTAAAAAAAATCACTTTTAGAAGCTCAAAACAAGCAGTTAGGATAAAATGAATCATTCTGAGCTAACGATGTGTTTTAAAGGCTATAAGTATAATCATTGCAGTGCTGCAATCAATTAGCCTAAAAGAAAAGATTTAAAATAAAGAAAAGGTGCTTTTCGGTTAGCCAGGTGCCAGTGTTTTGTGTGTTCAGTAGTTAGTACACAATCATAATGATCATGTGGTCAGAAGTCATTTTCATTTTCCTAAATTTTAAAGCAATTGCACTTCTTTTTCACTGAAACATTCTGCCAAGTAAATAAAAAAAACTAAATGCCTGAAAACTTTTGACTGCCACAGTATGTATATATATACATACTAGATGGAACCCGTCAAAACTTGACGGCACCAAAGAAAGAAAAAGGTATTTTCCAGCTATTAAAGGATTTTTTAACTACTAATCTCCAACAAAAATTTCAATAAATAAAAGAAAAACCTGCATTTTACATCCAGGCAAATGACCCACAATTGGCAGAGTTACATTCAAACATGCGGTCATAGAATTAGAATCTCTCTCATTTGATAATTTGCCATTTACAAATACAACACCAATAAATTTTACATGACATGAATAAATCATAAATTACTGTCATTACTCATTTCATACAAAATATACATACTTCACTTACTTCGCAGCAAAATAAGACTGAATTTATAGTTTGCCATTTAGCAACAACTATAACAATGATCCTCTCAGTGGTTAATTTGTTGTTACATTACCCACCCCATTCAACAAATAAACATTTGCATTTTCAACTACTTTTCTATTATCTTTTCATAAATCAAAAATACATGTACATTTCATATATTAAAAAAATTAATGATAATATTTATTCTGGCTAGGTGAAACCCGTCAAAACTTGACGGAAACAATATGAAAGAACCAAAGAAAAAAAAAAGTATTTTGCCACTATAAATTTTTTTAAAAAGATTAATATAATATTTATTAAAAATTTCAATATGCTTTTCGATTTACCAACGTAACACCACCAACCATGATCCCGGGCGCAGAATCGGTGCAACGCTGCGACACACGTCACAGACTCTTGAAAATGTTTGAAGATTAATGTTTGAAGTTTTTCAACTGTTAAAGTTTAAAAAAAAAAATGCTAGAAATCATTTGCTATGTACAAAAATTTATCTAGGTACCATAAAAAACACAAATTTTGGCAAATAATCACAAAAAATAGCAAATTTCGTCAAAATACCCCCCCCCCCCCGCAAAAAAAACATCACCCGGAAATTTTGTAAATAGATGTGGAAAAAACCCCAGCAAATTTCGTCAACAGATTGCAAAAAACAACAAATTTCATCAAAAGATCTCTAAAAAATTTGTCAAAAAACTGCAAAAAATAAGTATAATATAAGTATGAATTAATATATTTTAGATAGTTTAATATTTTGAGCATTTTTAATGAAAAAAAAAGTTGCATTTTTTAGGGGTTTTTAAATTTTCAAATTTGAGGAATTTTTTAATTTTTTTTTTTAAGTGATAGTTATATCCTTAATTCATTCTATAGATGATGATGTTATATGCATGCAAAAAAAAAAAAAAAAAAAAAAAAAAAAAAAAAAGCCATTCCATCAAACAGTTTTTTTAAAATCTTTGTGTCAGTTGTCAAAAATCAAGTTTTGAGAAAACGCGACTTAAAGTTGAAATTATATATGGGTGCGGCTATGAAAGTGTTGATACCTAAATGCTTATAACTTCGTTAAAAATGCAAATATTTTTATGCGGTTTTTTGCATTGAGTTAAGAATTAATTGAATAATCAAACTAGATCATAAAAAAAATACGTGTGCCACTCGGGGACTGCCGCAGTAAAGCTATTGCATAGCATTTTTATCAACTTATGCAATTATAATTATTTATTTATTTTTTATTTATGCAGTTTTTTTTTTTGTCTTTGATATTAATTCAAGTTAAACTTTTTTGAGCTTGATGACCGATAACAAAACATTTTTTTTCTTTTATTGAATAAATGAGAAGTTAATATCGTTTAAAATATTTTCATTTTCTTACAATACATGTAGGTTAATCAGGAATTTTTATCATTGAAACTATACGTTTATGGTAGCTGAAATAAAAAAAACATAAGTTTGAGACTTGATATTCTCAAAATATCTAAACAATACCGCGTCAATGTTTGCCGAAGTCTACCAAACTGAAGCGACGTTAGCCGGAATGTTAGGTTTTTACTCGTTACGGAATTGCGAGATTCTTTCGCCGCGCTCAAAGCCCGCGATAAAAGCTATGCAATACATTAATAAATTACCAAACAAAATTTGGTTGCGCTACGAAAATTAGATCACGAGTTATAAACATTTTAAATTTTTCGACCCTCACCGTGGGGGGTCACCTGTCACCAAAAATTAACACTCTCTCATAATAAATTACCAAGCAAAATTTGGCCGTGATACGAAAATTAGATCGCGAGTTATAAGCAATTTAATTTTTTCGACCCTCACCGTGGGGGGTCTCTTGTCACCAAAAGTTAACACTGTCTCATAATAAATTACCAAACAAAATCTGGCCGCGCTACGAAAATTAGATCGCGACTTATAAGCATTTTAAATTTTTTGACCCTCACCATGGGGGGGGTCTCCTGTCACCAAAAATTAACACTGTCTCATAATTAATTGTCAGCCTACTCACTACCCTTAACACTCTATAAGCATATAGATACATATTGTAATAGGATAATATAGCATGACTTACAGGTTTTTATTTTATTCCAATCTTATCTTATTTCCAATCTCTTTATTTTGTTTTTCCTGGTTCCAGGGCATATTCCATTTTTTAAATCGGTTACTTATTTGTTTACTTTCGATTTGAACACTTACATGTGCGTTCATGATCGTTTTCTTCCGTCTGATCGCGATTTGCGATCTTCGCAAATCGCAACTTACGAGTAGCCGTATCTCCCTTTCGCAAAGCAGGAACGCATTCGCTCAACTCGGCAGACGCAAAGGGGGCGTTGCACTCTGGCAATGTCTGGAATCGCGAGGGGTATTTAAAACAGTCGGTTTGTTTTGACGGCGGGTGGTCTGACGATGTTTTGGTCTAAAAAAAGGCCGTTTGTTGTCATAAATATTAGTTATGAAAGTTCAGTGATAGTTTATTTTAAGTGGTGAAAGATGATGTTGTCTTATGAAATAATTTCTGTTAGTCGATAGCGGGAATGTCGTAATGAATATTTTGCTGTCATGAACTGTGTTAACATCCAAGGTTTTTTTACTTTCTTTGAACTTTTCCCGGACATTATTTTTCGTCATCATCTGTTTCAAGAAGTCTGTTTTCCTCCAGTTATGCTTCAGTGAGTGGTTTATCTTGCAACCTGTACAGGTCAATCTTTTTTTTCCTCTTTACCTTACGTCATGCTGTTTGTTTAAGTATTTTTATTGTATTAAAGTATGACTTTAATTTTATAGATAATATAATTTCAGAAATTACTCTTTTTGGTTGATTTTACCAGATATAATTTCTCTTTGTTTATTATTTCATATATATATATATATTTATTTTGAATATTTTTCTTGAAAAAATAAACGTTAGTTTATCTTTTAATTAAATGCTTCTTTAATGACTTTATTACACTACCACAGATTGCCAATTTTTATTCCAGGTCACCATTTTTTTTATTTTTTCTATCTCTGCTTTAGTTTTATATAATTTTTAGAACGGTTCTGGCTTCAGAACCGATCACGGGTTATGGGCCGAAGCTACTACGCTTTTTAACCTGTTATGGTGGCTATAACCTTCGTTGGCAATATCGTAAACTAGTGGTAGCATGCGGCCATTAGACCTCCAAGTGATTTCTAATGGCGGGGGGGGGGGGGGGGGGCGCAATAGCATTTTTTTAAAATAAACTTTTAATTATTCTGGTATGAAATAGAAAGGTTTTTTTTGTAAAAATTTTTTTTGTCGTACTATCTGACTGTTTTAGAGTACGTTTTTTTTTGAAAAAAAATTTCTTTTCCTTTCTGTTTAAATTTAATAAAGTCTAGTTAAGAGCATGGCAATGACCAATGTACAGGTTAGCATAAACAAACTAAATTCTCACAACTATGCAACCTGGGCAGCGGACGTAAAATACCTGCTGCTCGATAAAAATGCTTGGGGCATCGTGAATGGTACTGAAGAGGCTCCGAATACCAGTGATGCAGTAGCAACAAAAGAATATCAGGCACGGCTCAGATCAGCACTGTCCATAGTATACTTAAACGTCGAAACTGAGTTCCGGAGAATCATAGAAAACATCGACGACCCTCATGAGGCATGGACAAAGCTTAAGACCCACTTTCAACCTGATAACCGTGCACGCCATATGCAGTTGTTCGGCGAGATCCTATCCTGCAGAATACAGCCTGATGAGCCGGTCGACATGTTTGCTGCACGCCTACAGAGACTAGCTGATCAACTGGCTGCCATGAATGAGCCGATAAAGGAAATCTATCTGACATTCCAGTTGCTGAGATGGCTCCCTAAGAAATTTGATAATCTCGTCCAGGGAATTTTGCGATGGCCCGAACAGCAGTTCAAGTTTAAAGATGTCCTGACCGAGTTGGTAGCAGAAGAATCCCGCATTAAATTACGAGAAGAGGACAGAGGTAATCTGGTCCAATCCCATTTTTCCCGAGCTCGCACACCCAAGAGGTCCACATATAAGCCTAAGTTCAAGGGAAGATGCCACAGGTGTGGTCAAGCCGGCCATGTGCTTCGTCAGTGTAAATTGCCTCAACAAGCTTCCAGTCCTGAATCCTGCCTCCATACCACTTCGAGAGACTCTTTAGACTCCTCATTCCAGAACTCCTCGGTATCCAGAGGTTCATCGGTGTCCAGTCCAGTTCGAGTCCAACCCAGTAATTCCAGACCTAGCAGAGATGTGCCTCGCAATAGAACCAGAAACCAACGTCAACGTAAGCCAACAAGCCAGGTAAATTACCTCATTCAATCTAATCTTAGTAATATTAAATGTGGTGGAGACGCCTGGGTCTTTGACACAGGTGCCTCCCACCACTTTTGCAAAGATAAAAACCTATATGTAAAATTTAAACCTTTGCAAAATGAGGAGTTGGCTGTTGCCGTTGACGGAGCAACTTTTCCTATTGAAGGAACTGGGCTAGTGGACTTAAAAATAAATGGGGAAATGGTTCGCTTCGGCGATGTTATGTATTGCCCAAGTTTAAGGCACAATTTGATATCTGGCCCTAGGCTTGATAAAACTGGCGCCAAGTTCAGAGGAGGTGAGGGTAGGGTTAAAGCATATCGTGACAGTGGTACCCTATTTCGAGCTTTTCTTAAAGATGGCATTTACTGCCTGTACCCAGATCCCAGCCCTAAAAATAAAAATAAAACTCAAAATAGTCAAAGTCCTAAAAAGGTGCGTTTTCAAGCCTCTACTGTCCAGAAGGACGACTTTAAGTTATGGCATAGACGTTTCGGACACATTAGTTCCACTTTAATCGAACATACCGTAAAATGTAATGGTGTAAGGGGCTTACCACCTATTAAAAGTAAAGACTTTGAATGTGAGACATGTAAAATTAACAAACACAGGCGAACTTCCTTCCGTCCTATAAATCAAATAAGATCGAAAAGACCCCTTGAATTACTTCATACTGACTTGTGGGGACCGACACAAATAACAGGTAGAAATGGCGAGAAGTACTTAACCAAGGCGTTAACTAAGGCGTTAACCATAACTGACGACTTCTCACGAAAAGTATCAGTCTACCCCTTATGTAACAAATCACAAGTATTCAAGGTATTCACTAATCATGTAAAAAGAGCTGAAAGATTTTTAGGCACTAAGGTAAAAGAGGTCCGTAGTGATAATGGGCGGGAGTTTGACAACGAAGCCTTTACAAGATACTTTGAAGAGAACGGGATACACCATGAGTTTACCAACGTGTATTCTCCGGAACAAAATGAGGTCTCGGAACGTTTAAATCAGACTATAATGGACGGGGCCCGCTCAATACTTAATGAAAGTAAACTCAGTTTAAAATTCTGGCCAGAAGCAGTTCTATACATCGCGTACACACTAAACAGGGTATGTCATAAAACACAGAAAAAGACACCCTTCGAATATTACTGTGGCAACAAACCCTCAATAAGACATTTACGCCCTTTTAGTACTGTGGCATACGTAGGGGTGCCCAAACAGTTAAGAAACTCAAAATTTGATCCAAAAGCCAAAAAGGGGGTGTTAGTGGGTTACGCGATGTCAACCAAAGGCTACAGAGTATGGATTCCCGATACAAATAAAATAATAGAAACCATAAATGTTAGATTTGGGGATGAATCTGTACCAAGAAATGTTCACAGGCATAGCGAGCAAGGCCCAAGTTATTCAATAGGCACAAACCCTTTTACAACTTCAGAGCAGCACAACGGAAGCGACCTGGGACCCACATATATTTTAAGTTCAGAACAACCAGAAATTGACCCTTTGACCGACCTTCAACCTGACAGATTTCCTTTAGAAAGATCACCATCTCCATCACCTAAGCCAGGCACCTCAAAAACCGTTGAACCCGCCTCCGTTAACTCATCTGAAGATGAAAGTGACGAGGAGGGCGAGGAACTCTCGAGAACACTGAGGGATGCTGTATGGTTCCGTAAGGCCATAACTAGGCCTGATAAGTCGAGGACCGACATCTATTATTATGAGATGGGTGAAACGCAACGTTTAAGATCACTCAGAGAAGTGCGGGAATACTGTCAGTCTAATGGTATAAAATTTGATCCAACCATGTTCAGTTTCAAAGGGGAAAATAAATACCAGGGTATTGTAAAATCTACTTCCAGTGCTAGTTCAAGTCCTAGTTACACACCTCCACACACATCTTTATCAGAAACACGTAAAAACAATGTATGACTAGAAGACTCCATACCAAACACATATAAGCAAGCCTTAAAATCCCGTCAGTGGGAACGCTGGAGACAGGCAATGCAGGAGGAAATAGACGTAATAATTAAAAGACATGTATGGGAATTAACATCATTACCACCCAACACTGAACCTCTAGGCTGCAGATGGGTCTTCACCATCAAACGAGACGATAAAGGGCAGGTGGCAAGATACAAAGCGAGACTAGTAGCCCAAGGCTACAAACAGGTCAGGGGTGAAACTTATGACGAGACATTTTCACCAGTCGTAAATTTTATTCTAATCCGCTTTTTCTTTGCCGCCCTAGTCTCATGTCTCGGATGGATTCACACGCAATGCGATGTGAAAGGAGCCTATCTATACGCCCCTCTCTCAGATAACATTTACATGAAACAGCCTCCTGGTTTTGAAATAAAAGGGAAAGAGCATTTGGTCTGTAAACTCCAGAGGGCATTGTATGGCCTCCATCAGAGTGGCCGGGTGTGGTTTTATGAGTTACATAAAATTTTTATTTCTCTTGGTTTTAACAAATTGGATTGGTGTAATTGCGTCTATACTTTTTCTAACTACGTTGTTTTATTATTATATGTTGATGACTTTGTTGTTTTAAGTAACCATCAGAAACACATAAATGAAATTTTAAAATTATTAGCTGAACATTTTGACATCAAAATCCTCGAGAAAACACGTAAACTTCTTGGGGTTGAGTTTGAGGAGGATAGGGAAGGTGTAGTGTCAATACATCAAATGCAATATATTGATGATATCTGTACACGGTTTAAGGAATTTAACTTTCCCATCACTTCACTTCCCATAAGTAGGCGTAGTGTACTCCAAAGCACAGTGCCCTCAAACAGATACTGAAACCCAGGAGATGTCAAAATATCCGTACAGAAGTGTTTTGGGATGCTTATCTTTTCTTACAAGCAGGACTCGCCCCGACATATACTATGCTGTAAACATCTTCAGTCAATTCCAGAGTAATCCAGGCATCATCCACTGGAATGATCTCTTAAAATTACTAGGATATGTACAAAGCACCAAACACTACAAACTGAGGCTACCTTGTCATCACATAAATCTAATAACATACACTGATGCTGATTTCGCCGCCAATCGCGATGACAGGACGTCAATGGGGGACAACTTTTAATGTTAGACAAATCTCCTATCATGCGGAGGGCTTTCAAACAAAAATCTGTCTGCTTGTCTACCATGGAATCAGAGTTTGTGGCTTTAACAGAGGCAACTAAAGAGCTTCTTTGGTTCAGTAGAATCATAAATGAATGTTATGATAAACACATTTTTACAGGCCCACAAACTAAGCCAACCTTGTTAGTAGACAATATGGCCTCCATTGATTTCCTTAAGTCTCCCATAGAAAACTACAGAACAAAACACATTGACGTTAAATTATTTTTTGTTAGAGACCTTTTAAACCAAGAGATATTTAATGTAAAACACGTAACTAGTAAAGCTAATCTCTCAGCCATCTTTACAAAACCCTTAACGAAGTTTGATCTTAAAAGGTTCATTGATGTGATCTTTAGTTATAAGTAATATATAATGTTATGTTTTATTTAAAAGTAAAAAGTATTTAAAAAAAAAAAAAATCTCCCCCTCCTTTGGACTTGGGTCAAGTATTAAAATACTTGTTTAGTTTTTTTTAAGTTAAACCCTGAAGTTTAACACGTTTCATTTTTCAAATCTGAAATTTTTGTATATTTCAGTGTTTTTTTTATAATGTTTGAATATGTGATTATACACTTGTTTTCTTCTTATTTCATACTTTTGTCTCATATGCATATGTTCTAATGTCATAAATAAGTTTTTCAATACCCTCATTTCCAACATTGCGGACAATTTAACTCCTGCTGGAATGTGATCAGACCTCAGGATGGTTCATCCTCCGGGGCCCGAGCAGTCCCAGGAAGCGGCTCGCAGGGGTGAAATTGTAAATAGCCAGAGTGGCCTGCAGGGGGTAGTGGCCTTCTTGAGTGTTCTGATCACAGGAAGGCCTGTCGCGGGCATCGTTTCTTTTTAAGTTTTGTAAGTCCCTATTTTGAAAAATGGAAATGTCACATAGGTCCCGTCCGTGGTGTTGAAAATTGAGCTGTATTTTTTTGCATATATAAATATGAAAAGGGTTGTTTTACTTTTAAGAAATTGCATAACAAGTGTCCTTCACATTTTAAATCTTTGTTAAAACATTTGCAAATGTGTGTTATTTCAAAAGCTTAAGCATGCATGTTGTTGTTATTGTTGTTGTTTGTTTTTGTGTGAGCGCTCACCGTCTTTATCATTATCATATTCACAGTCATTATCATGATCATGATCATTAATGTTATTATCATTGAATGTGTCTATTTTGCATATCATGAATGTCCATGCATTATCAAAGTGTTTTTGCATTGTAATTCATGTTTTGCTATTCTTCATATTCGTAATGTTTATGAATTTATCGTATGGTTCTCATTTACTCTAATGTAATTATGCAAATGTATGTAAATATAATCGTGTATTGTCAAGGCCAAGACCAAGAAAATCGACATACTAAAGAATGTTATGGTATGTACTGGTAATTGTAGTCACTTGCATGTGACGAGGTAACGTGGTAACAAATTTTCATGAACTTTTTTTTTTGAAATGTTTGTGTACCTGAAAGACTTTCAAATTTTTAAGTTACTATGGTAACTAAAGACTCTTGTGCTATGAAAAAAAATTGTTATTGTTGATCTTGTTGTTGTATAGTTATCAAATTGTTATTCATATTGTGTGGTTATTAACATTGTTAAAAAGTTGTTCATTTTTGTAAATTAACTTTGTTATATGATATTGTGAATTTGTTGCATTTATGCACGATAATGTTGAGTTGTTCTTCACTAGTAACTGTCAAAGTATGATAGTAGATATACTGATATCCTATGTTGTTAAATGATCAATATGACCTTTGATATTATTTATATTATTTGGTAATACTTGGTAATTAGTTTCTTTTGAGTATGAGTGTTAAGGGGGGGGGGCGATTGTCAGCCTACTCACTACCCTTAACACTCTATAAGCATATAGATACATATTGTAATAGGATAATATAGCATGACTTACAGGTTTTTATTTTATTCCAATCTTATCTTATTTCCAATCTCTTTATTTTGTTTTTCCTGGTTCCAGGGCATATTCCATTTTTTAAATCGGTTACTTATTTGTTTACTTTCGATTTGAACACTTACATGTGCGTTCATGATCGTTTTCTTCCGTCTGATCGCGATTTGCGATCTTCGCAAATCGCAACTTACGAGTAGCCGTATCTCCCTTTCGCAAAGCAGGAACGCATTCGCTCAACTCGGCAGACGCAAAGGGGGCGTTGCACTCTGGCAATGTCTGGAATCGCGAGGGGTATTTAAAACAGTCGGTTTGTTTTGACGGCGGGTGGTCTGACGATGTTTTGGTCTAAAAAAAGGCCGTTTGTTGTCATAAATATTAGTTATGAAATTCAGTGAAAGTTTATTTTAAGTGGTGAAAGATGATGTTGTCTTATGAAATAATTTCTGTTAGTCGATAGCGGGAATGTCGTAATGAATATTTTGCTGTCATGAACTGTGTTAACATCCAAGGTTTTTTTACTTTCTTTGAACTTTTCCCGGATATTTTTCGTCATCATCTGTTTCAAGAAGTCTGTTTTCCTCCAGTTATGCTTCAGTGAGTGGTTTATCTTGCAACCTGTACAGGTCAATCTTTTTTTTCCTCTTTACTTTACGTCATGCTGTTTGTTTAAGTATTTTTATTGTATTAAAGTATGACTTTAATTTTATAGATAATATAATTTCAGAAATTACTCTTTTTGGTTGATTTTACCAGATATAATTTCTCTTTGTTTATTATTTCATATATATATTTTTATTTTGAATATTTTTTTTTGAAAAAATAAACGTTAGTTTATCTTTTAATTAAATGCTTCTTTAATGACTTTATTACACTACCACAGATTGCCAATTTTTATTCCAGGTCACCATTTTTTTTATTTTTTCTATCTCTGCTTTAGTTTTATATAATTTTTAGAACAGTTCTGGCTTCAGAACCGATCATTAATTACCAAACAAAATTTGGCCGCGCTATGAAAATTAAATCGCGAGTTATAAGCATTTTAAATTTTTCGACCCTCACCGTGGGGGGTCTCCTGTCATCAAAAATTAACACTGTTTCATAATAAATTACCAAACAAAATTTGGCCGCGCCACGAAAATTAGACCACGAGTTACAATCATTTTAACTTTTTCGACCCTCACCGTGGGGGTCTCTTGTCACCAAAAATTAACACTTTCTCATAATAAATTACCAAACAAAATTTGGCCGCGCTACGAAAATTAGATCGCGAGCTATAAGCATTTTAAATTTTTCGATCCTCACCATTGGGCGGGTCTCCAATCACCAAAAGCTACATTATCCTACCTTGTTTTATCTTAAGACGATTCTTTTCTATACACATTCTATCAGGAATTTTTATCATTGAAACTATAGATTTATGGTAACTAAAATAAGAAACATAAGTTTGAGACTTGATATCCTCTAAATATCTGAAAAATACCGCGTCAATGTCTGCCGAACTCTACCGAAGGATACCATGCCGAAGTCTGCCGAACTGAAACGACGTTAGCCGAGTGTTAGGTTTTTTTTTTCGTTACGGAATTTCTACATTTTTCTCGTTACGGAATTTCTACATTCGGTCGCCGCGCTCAAAGCCCGCGATAAAAGCTATGCAAAGCTTAAAAATCGATTTTTTGATAAGTTTTCAACTCCTGAGCCCCCTTAAAGTATTTAATTTAGAACTGACAGAGCTAAGAATTTTCTTCTATATGTCCAAGGTGCAAAAATATGTTTATGCATTATTCATACACATATGAGTGACCATCAGTTCTATTTGAATTGCAATGATTCGAAAAGAGCCCCCTTATTTATCTTTGTCTAGGGCTTCTGGTAGTCATAATCAGGGCCTGGTGTCATTTTGAAAGCACGTAAAAGAAACTGTTGAGCGTGCTTATTGCTAGTTGTTGCTTGTTTCCATGTCCATATAGTACCATATATATTTTTTATATTTCATAGATCTGACTAAAAGTGATACAGTGAACTCTGAAAATGAAGCAGCGAAGTTTGAAATGAAAAAACCTACAAATGAAGCAACAGGCTCTAAAATTGGTAAGTTGAAAGTGAAACAAAATCATTTAATCCAAAATCTACAAAACTCTAAAATCCACACAGCCTCTGGTCTCAAGCTGTGCAGATTTTTGAGACTCTACTGTACTATATATATTTTTTATGTTTCCTAGATCTGCCTAAAAGTGATACAGTGAACTCTGAAAATGAAACAGTGAGGTCTGAAATGAAAAAGCCTCCAAGTGAGACAACAAGGTGGAAGATGCCTCCAAATCCAGCAGTGAGGTCGAAAATAAAGAATGACATTTCTATTGAAAAACACCAAAAACAAAGACCTAATTATTTCGTAGCAATTCAAATTTCAAATTCTCGGGTAAAATAAAAAATATTCGATTTTTTTCTTAACACAGGGCTTGAATTTCAGGGCGGGATGGCGGGATTTGCGCCCAAAATTTTGAAATCCCGCCCAAAAGAATAACGTGGACGGGAGGTTCCCGCCCAAAAAATTTTGCATTTTGAAACTATGATCAACTCCCACTACCGTTTTGCGAATTTTATGATATTTTCGTGCGAGTAATCGACACATTTTGCGAGTTTTTTTACAGCGAAAAATCTTTGAAAATCACGATTTTTTCCGCGACTGATTGACAAATTTTGCAATTTTTTTCCTGCAATCGATTGACGAGTTTCGTTGTATTTTCCTTGGCGAAATAGAGGTGATTCTGTTCGGAATCCCCCCCCCCCCCACACACACACAAAAAAAATTATGAAACAGCGATGCCACGGACACGCTATTGCGCATAAATTACGCAAAAGATCGGAGATGACACACAGAAGAAACAGCTCTTACACGTTTCACAAGACGCGTGATTTCGTAAAAGTTTGCTAAAAAACGGCAAATATTGTTAAAAGATCGCGAAAAAACAACTAATTTCCGGCAAATTACGTCAAAAGATTCACGAAAGAATGTCTAATTTCGTCACAAAATTCTGTAAAACGGCAGTTTTCGTCAAAAAAGTCGGGAAAAAAAGTCAAATTTCGTCCAGAAATCGCGACAAACGACAATTTTCGTAAAAAAAATCTCGATAAAACATCAGATTTCAATAAAAAATCGCGAAAAAACGGCAAATTTCCTTAGAAAATTCACGAAAAAACGTCAAATTTCGTCCAAAAATCGCGAAAGACGACAAATTTCGACAAAAAATTCACTATAAATGACAAATTCCCCAAAATATCACGAAAAACGGCAATTTTCGTCAATTTTCGTATAAAAAATCGCGATAAAACATCAGATTTCATCGCAAAAAAACGGCAATTTTTCTCAGAAAATTCACGAAAAAACGGCAAATTTCGTCAAAAAATCCTGAAAAAACGGCAGATTTCGTGAAAAGATCGTAAAAAAAGACAGATTTCATCAAAAGATAGCGAAAAAATGCAACTTTCGTCAAAGGGAACCTCTCCCTCCTTCCTCCCCCCCCCCCAAAAAAAAAAAAAAAAAAAAAAAAACAATATAACGGAAAGTTCATTTTTCTGTTCAACAAACTAATTTTCCTGCTTCAATATATTTTTTTTTTCTTTGCTGCTCTAAAATCAGTTTCTGACAGCTCCAAATCTTTCTGAGTGAATGCAATTCCTGAAAGCAGCCATTCATTAAACAAAAAGTATCCCTTTACTCAACAAAGTATTCATTTTTTAAGAAAGTCTTTTTCGATGAATTTGACTTGCCCCTTTTTTAAAGAAATGCAAACAATAGTGATACTACTTATCTTCTACACTCAAATAAGTATTATTTTATGATTAAATTTGTATCTTGAACATTTAAAATACCGAAAAATAACATTAATTATAATTATTAATCATTAATTATAAATATAAATTTATTAAATTAATTAAAAGTTTTATTAGTTATTATTAAAATAATAATTAGACCCGTGACAAAAATAATTAGCACCAGGAGGGAATTTACCACCAGTAAAAACTAGACAGTATAAAATTTTTTTTACACATTTCGCGTAATTATTCTGAATTGTTGATAAAAATTGCTTCAGTGATATTTTTTTATGTCTGTATTCGGATAATTCTTTAGGTAGCACATAAAATAATGGCGGATTTTAAACATTTTTTCTCCCTCCCAAACAGCCAAACTCCCCTCCATTTATAAATGTTAGTAGGGAGACTCCCCTCCTTCGAAAAATTGAATTTCAAGCCCTGTAACATTTTGAATTTGTTGTTGCATTTAAATAATCTGTGCATTTTTTTCACTTAAATTTACATTAAGGCCCCCTGTCCCTGCCCGTGAAGACACTTGTGAGCTAATGCTATTCCTATGGGGAGGCATTTTTCTAATAACTCTTTCGCATTTTGACATTTTTAAATAAAATTTTTTACATTGGATAGCTGAGGTCCCTCTCCAGATTGCTTCTTGATTACTTTTTCGATTTTGGTCACAGATATTTTTTGTTAAGTTAGTTTTACTTTCTGAACCGGTTTTGGAAGTGAAAGTAACTTTATAGTAAATACCTGCGACCAAAATTGAAAAAGTAATCAAGGTGCGATTTTGAGAGAGACCTCAGCTACCCAATGCAAATAAATAAATAAATAAATAAATTAAAAAAAGTAAAATAAAAATAAAATAAAAAAATGTCAAAATGCGGAAGAGTTATTAGAAAAATGCCTCCCCATAGGAATAGCATTAGCTCGAGAGTGTCTTCGCGGGCAAGGACAGGGGCCTTAATATAATAAGCTCCTACATAGTTTTTGAATTCACTATCACTATTAGTTCTGTCATCAAGAATATGAAATAATTTGAATGAATGGAATAACTATTTTGTACAACCAGGATTGGCAAAAAACTGGGTTTTTGTGAGTTTTTATGGGTTTTTGTAGACTTTTCTGGGTTGCTATTTTTTTTTTTTTTTGTATAATTGTGTAATGTGTGTACCAATTTAAAAATATATGTATTAAGTTTTTTATTACATTTGATCTATTTATTACTGATTAATATTATTTATAATAAGTTAATAAATTTATTATATTCTAATATTAGTATTAATTTAGTACAAATATTTGATACACAAATTGCCAATTAGAATAGAAATTATGGTTAAAAATAAATTTCATAACAGTATTCGTTCTAATGTTATAAACAAACTTTGAAGCCGTTATTCTAAAAAAAGATTTTTTTGTACTGCATGCACTCTCATTAAAAAACTAATTACCGTAGAACCTTTAAATTAAGCATATTTTTAGTTTACATGTGTTATTTTATGCTGAACATTAATTTAATCTGATTTTTGTCCCAGAAAATTGTAAATTGAAAAAAAAAATATGCATTTTTGATGAAATTTAGTGAATATGATTAGAAAAGCCATTAATTATGCTAAAGAATTTGAATATACTTTCAAATATGAAACATTTAACATATATATGCCGAATTCGTAAAATCGTGCGCGAAAAACGCATATTTCAATATTCATATTTTTTAAAAGCCATTTTCGTCGTTACAGGGCTGACAGAAGCAACTATTATTATATCCTGTTCGCACCATTATTTTGAAAAATACATTTTGAAGTGTGTAGCTCTTGTAAATGTTGTCAAAGTGTATGTAAAAATTTGTCGTTTGAAAAAATGGTGCGAAATAGAATTAAAAAATATTCGCATATAGAAACCCTGCGTTATGATTTAATTAATTAATACTACTAAATATATGTATATTTGAATATTTCATCAAAGCATAAGAATGTGTGAAAGTAAATTAAAACTACAGCGTTTTTTCATGTTGCTTTAAATACGGACATTTTCTGACTGTTCATCGTGACCTGCCCCTTAAAGCACACACACACACACATGTTATGTCGCTTCCCAACTTAAGAAAGGCCGACACTAACATGTGGTAGAATAAATACATTCTACCGAATTTAAACATAAACTAAAATAATTAAAACTTCAAAGATAATCATTCAATATAAATGGATCGTATAGTTTAATCAAGTAAATTACTTAAAATCAAAAAGGGAACATAAATAAACGTATGCTGCTGTGGGATAAAAATAATTAAAGACTTGAATCATGAAATTAAATTTTAACATCTATTTATTTAATTTAAATAATAAATTAGTCGAATCATTATGAAATACAAATAAATATTACATGTTGGAGTACATTAATACAATATTAATTTTTTCATTTACCCGGGGAAACAAAAAATGCAATAATACCTTAAAGTACTATTATTTTCAACACAATCTAATTGATTGGTAAAGTAATCATACGAATTGAATATTTCCAACTGAGCGAAAAATTGACCAGGCTCGGAATCGAACCCAGATACTTGGCTTACAAGGCCAGTGCTTTACCTGTTAAGCTACCTGGGTGACAGCCAGCTGGGATTTTTCACTCAGATAACCTAATTGGCCATAACATCTGGTCTGTCATTTAGACAGCTCAACAGAATAGACCGCAAGTAATGGAACTCCATATGACGATGGGTACATAGATATACTATTATTTTCAACACAATCTAATTGATTGGTAAAGTAATCATACGAATTGAATATTTCCAACTGAGCGAAAAATTGACCAGGCTGGGAATCGAACCTAGATATTTGGCTTACAAGGCCAATGCTTTAAGCCAGTGCTTGTAAGCCAAGTATCTGGGTTCGATTCCCAGCCTGGTCAAATTTTCGCTCAGTTGGAAATATTCAATTCGTATAATACCTTAAAGTTTCAATAATACACTAACAGTCTATTGACATCAGTCTGGGTACAGTTTTTCTCCAGGATTCAGATTTTTTTTGAGATTCCATCGTCATCTTAAACAGTTGATTCGTCGGCAAGGTCCTCTGCAACCATTAATTCGACTCGCTCATTCCTTCGATTCTTCGCCACTCACGTCTTACTGCCGATCCTCCTCGCTGCCATCGCGGTATCGTACGGTTCGGCGGCGTTCGCTTTCTTCTCACCACCACTAGTCGAATCAATCTTCCCGTCCGAGTCGCTCCTTTTTCTTTTTATGGCCTTGCCTCTTCACTCAATTTCTCGGTGCTTAGACTAAAGAATCCGTTTGCTTGCCGACATGTATTGTGATTATTTTGGTTGTTCAACATTTTTTCATTTATTTAATTAATTGATACTGTATTTACATTGTACCTTTTTTTTTTTTGTTAGCAAAATTTTTTATAAAAAAAAAGCAATATCGTCCGTCAAAACATTGACCACCTGCCGTGTATGAATACATGACATTGATGTATAAAACACAAAATACTAAAACATAAAATATCTTTGTATATTTTCCAATCACCTATTTCTACACACTTCCAGGACAATATTTTTTTTATATTTTTTATAAAAAATTATTATTTTAAATCTGAATTTCACACACATTATATTAAATATTTTCCGAGAAAGGATTGTTTATATCGGCAGGTGCCGAGCCAACACAAACAAAACCTCCTCAAAAGTTATTAGACATTAAAAATATTCATCAGATATAAGATGGAGTAATTTGTTTATTGTTTGCTAAAAGGAGATATATCCTATAAGCAAGTAAAAACTAATTATTTAAATAAAACAAACTATTATTGATTTATTTATTTTTATTATTTTCCTATTATTTTAGACCCAAAATAATCTACGTAACACACACACACATATAAATAACGCCTGCATTCATTTGTTTGAAGTACAAACAAATATTATATAGATATGCATACAATAAATCAAACGAGAGTTGAAAAAGCAGTCAGAGTCAACAATGGAATTTGGGCCCATGGTGTATTAGGCTGTTGCTCTAACCACGTACTAGATTGTTAAATCTCAAGTGACTGACTGGCCACTTGTGAGTTTAGACGTTTTGTTAAATATCTAGAAAAATACATGAAGAATTATTCTAAAAACCCAGGTGTGTCAACACAATAGTACATGTCATATATTTCCATGAAGATTTTTTCTCGAAATTCCATAGGGTACCAGCAAAAAATTGTAAAAGAACGAATATCTTTTGTACAATCCTGTCAAAACTAAGGTAGTAAAAGCATCCAAACTGCAGATTATGATTACGTGGCTTACTGTAATATACTGTGCTTATTTTTATGAGGATTTTTATTCAACATTTATACTTCTAGAAAAATCAAGGTTTTTATAAAAGCTACAAAATAAAAGTCCCAAATTTTTTCAAGTTTTTTGCTTATAATTTGCAGAGTTCTTAATATAAAATAATATTCTTTTCAGTAAATATGAAAAATAATATTGTACATAATACCCTGTAATCAAAATTAAACATAATTAATATTGTACGGAAAATGAGCAGGTTTACTAAAAAATGTTTCACTGCACATGCGTCACACCAACCAAACTTTAATTCACATAATGTGTTTGCTAAATGAATGAAGCAACTTTTGTAAAAGTCTCTAAAATATAGCTTGAAAATTCTGAAAATTATCGTCGATAGAATAAACTCAAAATCCGTTTTTCTCAAAATGAAGCAAAAAGATGAGGGGCTGTATCCATATATCCTTTGATTAGTGTCAATATAGCATACACAATGTTGCATGTACTGTTATATTCGGATACAACCCTTCATCTTTTTGTTTTATTTTGATAATAACGGATTTTCCTCTTGGAGTTTCAGAATAATTCTTCAAATATTTTGCTAGATATTTAACAAAATGTCGAAAATCGCTAGTGCTGGTTAACTTTAGTGATATAGTGTATTATTTTCATCTGAGTTTGGAAAATGCCTTGAAGATAGTGTAACCAAGAAATGGAATCATTTTTATAATTATTGATCTAAATTGCTTTACAATAAAATATTTTGAACTTTTGTATATCAGTCATTTGTTTAAAGACCTTAAATTTGTAATTATGTAAATTTAAGTTAGAGATAATTAAATTAATTTTTTAAGGTGATTTGTAATAAATATCAATTTCCAAAAAACACATTTTTCTGTCATTTGTGATGTCATTGTGCTTGTTTAATGTGCTTGTTTAAAACATTGTGCTTGTTCAAACTTTCAAATATAGTCTATGAAAGAGTATTTATAGCCTTATTTTAGCTTCAGGTATGAAGAGGTTATTCTAAACAAGATTAGCTTGTGGTCTTAAACTTTTTTCTTCACTTTAATTTCACACTGACTTTACCTTCATTATTAACAATTTACACTGTGATTGCATAGTTATATTTTTATGCTCCTATGCCACATGGCTTTTAGATTTTTTTTTTTTTTTTTTAGATTATCAAAGCTTTTCGTAAACTGCAACGTCATATATTGGATAAAGATCCACGTCTTAGGGAGGGCATGAAAAAATTCACAACTTTACACATCACACTTATGGTGATGTATATAAGCGATGCTGAGATTGCTAGGTAAGTAAGTTGTTTTACTCATGGTTCTATTTATTATGCGGTTCTGAAAGTCAAGATAAATGTATCTGTATTTTTATTTTTCAAACATATAGTAGGAAAGTATTGTGATTATGATTAAAAATGACTAATTTTGATACCGGATAGCCACAATTAAAGCACTAATTGTTCTGACCTCCCTATATATTGAAAAAAACATTGTAAAGGCTTCAAATTATGTGTATATATTATTTCAAAACATTACAAAAAAAAAAAAAAAAGGTTTTAGGAAAACTGATAGATGGCGTTGTACAATAGGGAAGAAAGACAATCATAGTAATAAAAAAAACAAGCACATGGGAAATAAACATTTCCATTTCAATTTATATTTCACTAATAAAAACTGTAAATAAGCTTAAACTAAGTGTAACTTCAATTTCATTATATAAGCACAAAGAGCTTCCATTTTAAAACCATAGTTTGCAGCCATGTTTTGGGTATAGAAGAAGATAAAAATTGGGGAGAATGTTATTTCTTTTGCAACATTTAAATAATAACAAAACAACCAGTCATACGTTTCTGATAATTTGGCTGTTTTGTTCTCCAGTTTTTAATCTCTTCTGTATTTTTTGCTGTGGGGATTTTTGAAAAATCTTGTATATCAAAGATTACCATTAACCTTAGCATGCCTGAAAGAAGTTATCACTGTACTTGTGAGAAGCATCTTAGTCAACTAGTTAAGATCTGCAGTTGAACAAGCTGTCCACAGATTGCAGATTTTAAGAAAAATATATTCAGCAGCATTCTGTCCAAGTTCGTTTATCAAGTACGGGGAGTAAATGAAATTAATATGATGAACTTAAAATGAACTTAATATGAAGAAATTGCACAGAAATTCACATAAAAACACAATGTTCACCAAAAGAACTTGCATATTATTTTTAAATATTCTTTGAAACATAGGCCCCACCAGTGGCGGAGTGGTTCTGACCTCCAAACTGGTAGACGGTAGGTGGTAGGTTCGAACCTAATCGCGACCATCGGCCTAACCGTTCGGAGTCTTCCGTGGATTCCTTGGATTTCTTTGCGTAAATTCGGGTTAGGTTCCCTTAGAGAGACCCACACGGAGGGCATCCCATCCCTTAAGGCCTATATCCCACAGTATAGATAATTGGCCGACATAAATACAAACAAACAAACCGTTGAAACATAGAACTATATTTTTGCGTCTTCCAAAATCTTCCTAAAATTTTCGGTGCTAGATGCCGCTGCGACACTACATATTTAATTTAACGAAAAACATATCTAGACATTTCGATGAAAAATAATTAATTTTACATTCTTTTATGTTGAATAAAATAGTTTTAAGTCCAACAAAGCGAGGTTTTTGAAAATAAAAGGAAGGAAAAAAAGGAAGAAGGAAGAAAATATAAAAAGAAAGGATAAAAAGGAAAAAAGGAAGAAAAAAAATGTTGTGTTACTCCACATGACGTCATGAATATGCTTGCTCTTCATCCGTATTGTTTACGTTTTACCATTTTGATTTTGTTTATTTGCTCTGATACAATGTTTTTGTCCTAAAGGTTTAAAAACAATTAAAACTGGGAGCAGAAAAACCAATGTTAAACCTACGAGTGAACCACTTGTAGGATTCATTTTTGGCTTATGCACCACTTCTCTTCCGGCTGACATGGATCATTAGTGTCCCCTATTACTACTCTTCCAGAAAATAAAGGATTTTTTTTCTTATGCTCAATGACACAGGTTTTTATGCTGTCGGCTCTTGGACTATCAGATAATTAAAATTACAGTGCTCAGCAAAAGTTTGGACACTGGTGTTTTTTAACCTTTAAATAAAAAATCCGAACACGTGGGTTTTACAAATGGCTATACATATTTTCAAATATATTTTATATAATGTAGAATAAAAATAATGGTTATAATATAAGATAATATTTAATTTAACTGAAAAAAGTAAAATTTGCATATTGCAAAAGTTAAGACACTTTTTTTTTATTTTTAGCCAACTGTTCATGTAAAAATGCAAATTTTCAAATTATGATGTCACATGTCTGAAGTATTTAATTAACCTCGATATAGCATCAGTTAGTGAAGATGCCGCGAGCTAAAAATATTCAATTAGATGAGGTAATTAAAGTAAGAAAGCTGAAATGGAATGGGAAGACTGTTGCAGGAATTTCAGCAGCATTGAATCGTCCAAAGTGGTCTGTCTATGAAGTATAGCCTAAAGATGACTCCTTCAAAACAAAACATAATCTGGAAGATCTTGTGTGACGAGAAAATGAGATGACAAAAGGATCCAGAAACTGACATTTACACAAGTAATGATTGCTAATCACATTAAAAGTAAGTCAGAACTTTCTGTGTCGACGGAAATGATTCGTAGATGAATTAAAGAAACAGATAAATCAATTTACATGAAAATGATAAAACAATCAGCTTTAAAATATCGCTATAAATTGGCGAGAATTCAGTTAACTTGCAAACATACGTCATATGGACCGAAATGGTACGCTATGATATTCAGTAACGAAAAAAAAAAGTGGAATTTGAATGGCCCAAACAAGTGGGCATACTTAAGGGTGAAGATCCTGGGA
This sequence comes from Maratus speculifer, assembly GCA_964019185.1. Classification (NCBI taxonomy): domain Eukaryota; kingdom Metazoa; phylum Arthropoda; class Arachnida; order Araneae; family Salticidae; genus Maratus; species Maratus speculifer. The sequence goes on along the minus strand of OZ025300.1, from coordinate 39,519,482 downwards.
CTTTATTAAGCCGAAAAAAAGAAGGTGACTTTTAAATAATTTGGTCCTCACTTAGCTTTAATGCTCGTGTATCTGTGGAGTTATGCATTGGTTGCCAAGCAACACAAGACTACGTATACAGGGTGAGTCATAAATATCGAAACAATAGGCTATCTCCTTAAATATTGCCCTTATACCCATACTTCCAATTGCAAAAATTCATAAAAAAATGTGAAATTTTTGATAAGATAAATTGCGGTTCCATGGGGGGTCTAGTTGAAAAGTTACAAAAATTAAATTTTTATACGGCCCCCGTAGGACAAAAATTCCAATTAGGAAAACTTTCCTTATTCAGTCCTGAATAAGACACAAAAAGTTGCATCTTCATACTTCCAAAATTCGCAAAGTTATAGCCTTTTTAAAAATTCATCAGCTTTTAAGGGATTAGACACAAATTGAAATGCGCGCAATTCAAAAAACAATGTTACTTTAACAGTTCTAGAAAACGCGTAAAAAATCTATTTCTTGAGTTAGAATTTTGATTTTTTTCTTTTTTTGTGATGGTTAGCCTTATAATTTGCTAAGAAATTCACATTCTAAAATTTCTTATACAATTTCTAAAAGTTTCATGTGATTAGTACTGGTTTAAATGGGACAATCAAAAATCGTTATAACTCGTAACATTATTTATCGGATTTCAATTTCTTTCCATTTAATTAAAGATGAAAATCTGATTTTAGTTTTGTTCCAAGGTTTTTTTATATTAATTTTAAAACTATTAAAAATGTTTATTGAAAAATAATATGACTTAAAAAAAAATCGTATTTTCAAAAGGAAACAGTTTTTCAAAAGTAAACATTTTTTCAAATTTGCCGAAACAAAACTAATTTAAAAAAAATCAAAAATGACGTGTTTCAAGTTCCTTTTTCTTTTAAAAATTCTTAACATTTAATAATTTAAAGACAAGAAATAGAGGATAAAAAATTCATTATGCAGAAAAACGAAGTGTATTGTTTAAAAGTCCGTCAGTTATTTTACAAAATGCTTTTTCTAAGATGGATGCCGTCAGATAGATGCCGTCTCTGACTGACGTGCGTAAAATAAATAAAATTCTGCTCAATCGATTTTTTTACGAAAAACCAATAGATTTAAAAATCTTTATTTTACAAAAAAAAAAAAAAAAAAAAAAACCTTTAAAATTTATTTTTTGTAAATAGATTATTCAAAGGCTAAAAAAATAAAACCAGTGAAAAAAAATCCGACTATGACGGAATTCTGTCTCAAACGGAAAATATGTTGATCCATGCAAAATAAATGCAATAGTACCTGAAAAGAAAATAAGCTCCAATTACTTCTTCTAGGGAGAGCATCTGTCTATAACGTATTTTTTCTTTCCTATGTGATTCCGTCTTAAAAAGTTTTAGTGTATAACATTTTTCAGAGTCTCCAACGCATGGGATATGGATTAATGATAGTAAAATATAAGTGAAACATATACATATAAATAAAGATTTCATTGATAAAATAAATATATTACAACCTTTGGCGCTTCTTTAATAATAATAAAGAATACTGCCCAGTTAAACTGAAGGCATTGAGCTCACAGGCTACAAATACTAATTGCACATTAAAGCCTTATATTTTCAAGGGTTAATTCCGTTCGAAAAAAAAATTAAGAAGGGGAAACAGCTCTCCCCTTTTCTCTTTTTTTATACTTAATCATTGAACCTCCTATACTATCAAAGCCATGCTTTATCATATAAAAAATCTATATCCAAAATTCAGAGCAAATTAGATAATTCTTAATAAAAACCCATTTAGCATTTATATAATTTAAAAAGAGTTATCCCCCTCTTTTATACTTAACCATTAAACTTCCAAAACTATTCAGAGATTTGAACGAAATCTGAAAATTCTGCTTGAAAAACCCATTTATATAAATTAAGGGGGGGACATTAGAACCCCTGTTCCCCCTATTTATACTTATTCAATGAACACCTAATAACAGTCACGGAATCGCCTCATCAGAATGATCCTAATGTAAATTTTGAACGAAAACTTAATTCTGCATGAAAATCCCATTTATATCAACTAACGGGGGGGGGGCATTAGAACCTCTGTTCCCCCTATTTATACTTATTCAATGAACACCTAATAACAGTCACGGAATCGCCTCATCAGAATGATCCTAATCTAAATTTTGAACGAAAACTTAATTCTGCATGAAAATCCCATTTATATCAACTAACGGGGGGGGGGCATTAGAAACCCTGTTCCCCCTATTTATACTTATTCAATGAACACCTAATAACTGTCACGGAATCGCCTCATCAGAATGATCCTAATCTAAATTTTGAACGAAAACTTAATTCTGCACGAAAATCCCATTTATATCAACTAACAGGGGGGGGGGGCATTAGAACCCCTGTTCCCCCTATTTATACTTATTCAATGAACACCTAATAACAGTAACGGAATCGCCTCATCAGAATGATCCTAATCTAAATTTTGAACGAAAACTTAATTCTGCACGAAAATCCCATTTATATCAACTAACGGGGGGGGGGGCATTAGAACCCCTGTTCCCCCTATTTATACTTATTCAATGAACACCTAATAACAGTCACGGAATCGCCTCATCAGAATGATTCTAATCTAAATTTTGAAAACTTAATGCTGTATGAAAATTCCATTTATATCAACTAACGGGGGGCATGAGCCCCCCGTTCCCCCTCTTATACATATCGAATGAACTCCAAAAACTAATCAGGGAAGCGCCTTGTCAGGATATACCTACATACAAAATTTCAAGTGGATCGGATATTTTTATCATGAGTTATCGCGTTACGTACATACATACAGAACGGACGGGCACATAAGCTCTCAGGCTATGATAGCCTGTGAGCTAAAAAGTATAAATATAAAAAAAGGAAAGCTATAAAAGAATTTTTTGATCCGAACTCCTCTATATGAAACATTTTTTCCCACGCCGAATTAAAAAACTATGTAGAAATTTGCGACTGAACCGGGCTATGAATTAAACTATTTTCCAGACCGGTCCGGGTTATGATGTTGACATTTTTTCAGGCCACGTCGAACTTTTCCCCCTATGGGTCGGTTTGGGACCTGACCTAGATATTTTGACCCGAGCAGACGTCTGGTACATCAATTTAGCGTAAAAACTATACGCTGCTATTTTATATCCAAAGAAAAAGCGCTATCTTAAACCGATTTTTATTAAATTGCAATTTGTGAATGTTCCCTAACAAGCGTTGAAATTGAGTCAGTTTAGAGGCAGGGAAAAGTGGTGTAAGTCAGGAATTTTTGAGGATTTTGGGATTTAATATCTCAGTGGGATTTTTAGATACGGAGATGAAATTTTTTCTGGTCAGTTTAGGAATGGATAAGGAATAATTTCCTAATTGGGAATTTTGCCCTACGGGGGGCGTATAAAAATTTAATTTTCGTATTTTTTCAAATAGACCCCCCATGGAGTTGCAACTTATCTTATCAGACATTTCACCTTTTTTTATGAATTTTTGCAATTGGAAGTATGGGTCTAGGGGCAATATTTGAGGAGATAGCCTATTGTTTCGATATTTATGACTCACCCTGTATACGTTGGAGATTAATTTTTAGTCATTTGGGGAACTTTTGCTGATGTAAAGTATGGATTTTAGCATCTATTCATGTTGCATACAAAAGAAGAACTTCGTTTAACTCTGAAAATACTGTTGATCTCAACTGGCCCTTCGGCGTGCAGTATCTGGACCCAATCGAAAACTTTTGTAACATCATATGTCGTAATGTTTATGCAAATTTTTGCTAAAAATTTTTTTTAATGAGGTTCGAGCTGCTGTTGAACATGTTTGGTATGAAATGAGCCCCCAAGTGAGGCAGCATTTAGTTTTTTCGATGAAAAGTCAGTCACATTCTTTCACTAACTGCAAACAATGAGGGTGCAATTCGATTTTAATTTGTAGTTATTTTTCTGTAAATACACAAATTGTCTATACTTTTGCCACAATGTTAATTTTATTTTTTTGTCATTATGTTTTATGTAAAAGGTAAAATTAAAAATTTATTGTGTGTGAATAAAGGTAATGATATGATAATATTCATCAATGATATGATAATATTCATATGATAATATTCATCAATGTTTTTACCACTAATCAGGATTTTCCTTTAATTATTAATTTTATTTCTATTGTTTCTTATAGAAAATTATCCAAACTTCTTAATTTAATAGTTAAAAAGTTCAGACAAAAGATAGTAGAAAGTTTTTTGTCGATATTTTTAGAGCAGAAAGTTTTGTTTGTAAGTTACTAATATCAATTTTTGTTTTCATGTTTAACTTTGAAAATTTAAGGCATTGAATGTACTTAAAATTAATATTTTAAAAGATTGGGAAGGGAGTGAATGAAACACCTTCAGGAATGATGCAATATCCTGTTTTGTTATAATTTGTAATTTGACTTGGCTCTGTATCTTGTATTTCGGTAACGAGGTTTACAATTTTCGGTTCATGCTCTTCAAATTTTAATATAAGTGATTTCAACATCACATGTTGTGTTTTTCTCAAAAAATACATTCAAATTCAAAAAGAAATTTAATAATTTACAGAAGTTCAAATAGGATCTTTTCCTCGCTTTCGTATTTGATATATATATGTTTTCTATTTTGTTAAATTATGTATTCTGGAGTTATCTTTTATTGTTTAAAATTGAATGGCGTTTCAATGAGGTGCTTCAAAACACATATTAGATTTTGGAAAAGTCCTTTAAAAGTGTTTGAAAATTTCAGAAGCTTACAAGTGGAAATCATGTAAACCTGTCATATTGTCAAATGCAAAGCTGGCAATGCTAAAATTTCTCCCTGTGTGAATTTTATTTATTCAATATTTCTCTATTTTGTTTTATTCCATTAATACCTATATCAAATTAAGTATAAATATTCTATTTTAAAGTTAAGAGGTATATAAATACCACTTAGGAAATAATAATTTTTGCAACTCAACATTTGCTGGCCATAAAAAATTAGTGTGCGAATACTTTTTGGAGAACATTGTATTTTCTTAATTAGTACACTTCTAAAATACTAAAAAAACATATTTTTTATACTCCTGAAATGTGGCAAACGAAACTTAATTTTTAATTACATTTTGAACACTTGTCCTATGGTCTATAGATAAGACTCTTGCACAGCCGTCCTTAGTAAAAAAAGATGTTGGATGCAAAAAAAATTGCGAATCCCTTCACTTGCAAACTTGTAATCTCTTCCCATTCCCACCAAAGTTGCTGATAATTTTTATCCTTCTTCCAGAAAATTCCGTTAGCAATTTGTCCTAGACATTCTGTGATTAGACATTCTGTAAGCTCTGACATAAAGGTATGTGTGGTAAAGTGAAAGTAACAATTTGGAAATTCTGGTAGGTATTTTTGAATTTAAAAATACAAGGTGGAACCCGTCAAAATTAGACGAAATAAAATTTTAAAGAAAGAACTGTTTCATTTATTTACAATAAATCTACAAAATTAGATACAGTAAAAAATACATCTTATATTGGTCAGTCTAACTCTCAAACAAATATTATTTTAAGCTAAAATTAACAAAATACCATAAAACTCAATTATCCCAATTATTAAACGAAATAAAACCGAAATTCACCGGATTTTATAACAGACAATATTTTAAAAATAGTATTCGCATTTTAATTTGTATTTTTTTTATTTTTTTTCAATTTTTAAAACAAAATGTAGTGAATCTCTTGTCACAATTACAAAATTGGTACTAAAAACTGTAAAGCAATTGGGTAGGTGTACGCGACCATTGCTGGTCATCACACCGTGCTCTGATCGGGGCCGCCACGGCGCTCAAGAGCCCCACTTTGGCCGTCTATCAATGATCGGGGCCGCCACGGCGCTCAAGAGCCCCCCTTTGGCCGTCTATCAGATATGCACATTTGCTGAAACTCACGGACCGTGAGAGGCGAATTCCAAACCATCAGATCACTTCAACAAGGAGTCGCGACCTCCCCTAGAAAAGCCAACGACGTTGGTTCTCATCGAGTTGAAATAGATCAACCTCAGCTTGAAGATTCCTTACCTACACTCAGTCAACTTAGAACTTCAGCGGGGGACTGAAATCTGGCCCTGCGTTTGATCTTCTGACACCTCACACTTGGCACAACATCACCGCTGCCGCTCGTGCTCCTAGGTTTGAGATGGAATTCTGGATGCGTTATCAAGACTCCTCATGAGCAAGAGGGCCCGCCAAGCCCCGTCGACCCCACCCTCAACATGGGCTATGTTCCCTGAAATAAAGACAACTCACACATAATTTCAAAACTCCTTTTATTAATAAGACTACAAAACAGAGAACTGTTGATCAGGGTGGAACCGCAGGAGCGGTTTACATCTAGATTAATAGGTGTCTCCACACCGGTATTCGCATGTTAGACTAAAATAGGAATTAATAATGAATATAGTAACTATTTACATATATACAATAAGGTACTTGCCCTCTTTTGCCATCACTTAAACCATTCCATTGAGCACAGAACACCCCCAGAAAGACGACCTTCAACTATGAGATTCCTCCACGAGGGAAAAGGTAGACCTACCAGAGGTGAGGCTCTACCTCCTTCAAGAAGGACTCGAGAGCCTTCCTGAGCTTTGGAACCACAAAGTAGTTCCGCACCGAGAGTAATGAGAGTCTCGGACAATGACGTTCCCTCAGTGGCTGAGTTCCCACACACTCCAACAGAATGTGACGACTGGATGCTGGAGCAGGAGATGAACAGAACGGGCACGGACGAGGCAAGGGTTTGATCCGGAAACGTCTGTAGTAAGCCGGAAAAGGGCCGTGGCCGGTTACCACCCAGTTTATAAGTGGAGATGTCCAGGCGCGTCTCTCTGAAACTCGCGGTATAAAAATCATATCTCAAAAATAAATTGAGATACAGCTTTCAAACAAATTGCATTTAAAAGTATATTTTTTTTCTCTGTACAACGGTGTAATAATAAAAAATGTGTGATGTTTAGAAATATAAAATTTGCAGTAGCGAAAATTACAAAACCAAAAATGCAGGGGAAAGTATGTTGCCATTCGCAAAATGACGTATACATTACGCACAGATACGTTTGGCCTTTATAATGTAGATTCACTAAATTGACAATACTATTTCCTAAAATGCAATCACCTATCACGCAAAAAGCTCGGATGACATACATAGGCGAGCACCCGTGGTTGTGTTTTTCTCTTTTTCCCCTAAGAAATAGTATCTGTTAGTTGGTATTATAGACAGGGGCCAAATTTCCTTTCATAGTACTTCGAATGGGCTCAGGTAATTTTTTTCAGTAGATTTGGGACAGGCCAGATTAATTTTTGCTATGTCATTTCGGAGTGGTATTTCTTTCTGTCTCACCCAGTGGTACAGCCAGAATTCGTCTCTAGGGGGGAGGCGGGTTGAGATTTTGATAAAGGTGATTGTTGGTTATTTGAATCGCCGGTTAATAGAATCAGTGTTAATTAGAATATTCACTATATAATACTTAAACTCAAGGAGCATCTGTGTTGCAGGAAATCATAATTTTTTTAGCATAATGCGTCTCAGAAAAGTGATTTAGTTCAAATAACCAATTTTTACCTAACTAATATACACTCTCACTATTTTAAGTAGAATTTTCGCCATTTAATTGAATCACTTTATTAAATGAAATCTGATTAAATAAAGCAGCGGAATCCGAAATGCACCAAAACTTTTAAATATTAAGTTTGATTTTGCTATGCATAAGCGGCAATTATAGCAATCTTTCTTAGCTCTGGGAGAGATTTAACCCCAAAACCACCCTCTTGGCTGCGCCACTGGTCTCACCCTTTTTCTGTTATTTTTTATTAGTGATAATGTATAATCACTAGAAAAGAAAGAAATCCATAGTTTTTAATTACCAAATTGCTGTAGAGAAATGTCAAAGGTACTATTCGATTTGACTGTAAAGCATGTCTACCTTTCAAATTTGAATACAAATTATAAAATAAAGGTAATCTAAATATTAAAAATTGTATCGAATTTGAATTTTTCTGTGGTAACACCATTTTTTAGCACAATATTTCACTTAATTTGAATAAGGTAGCCCCCTAAAAAAGGCATCGGTTGCATCTTTCTCTTAAAAATTAGATGAATTAGATGTCGGAGTTTGATGATGCTAATGTTAATTCAGTGAAAAACTTTATTATTTACCCCCAAAAATTATCTGATTAATTTTTCAACACGATACAATACTTAGACCAAAAGGGTTTTCAGGATTTTTTTTTTTTTTTAATTCTATTCGGAAACAAATTTTAAAATATAAAAATTATTAATAAATTCATGTTTGAAAAGTTATTAATTATGATCTACATTAATTTCGACAAAAAAGAACCACAATTGTAAAAAACATGGGTAGTAAGAGTACAGTTAATTTTAATTATTAGTTTTAGAGAAATATTGTACTTTTTGATGGCCTAAAGGGACCGCTTCCTGTTATTAAAATATATATAGGAAAAAAGATGTTTTTGAGTAACAGGAAATAATTGTAGTCTTTAATATATAAACTGAGTTTGTTTTACACTAAAAGATTTCTGTATATTTTTTCAGTTAACGAATTGAAGGGTGCCGATCTATCTCAAGATATTTTTATTTTTATTAATTGATGTTTAAACGCCTAACACATTCGCATTTATAACTCTAAGATAAACGCTACTTTTTAGGTGCGTTCGTAATTATGTAAATACGTAGTACTTATAAGTTTCGGTCAGTCTGTCCTTCTGTCCGCATATAACGACGCAAAAGCTACCTAACAGAATCATTTGAAATTTAAAATATATAATTATTGCATAATTTTGTCGAGTCATTTCAAATTTTACGAAAATCGGATGCATAGTTCAATTACAGGGACAATCAAAAGTATTCTATTACATTACGGTCAATGGGAAAAAAGTTTCAAGTGTGTTTTAATGGTGTTACACTCCTTCGAACATAACAAAATTCGGGTACTTACGTATTAACGCCACCGCAGCAGAAGTTGTGCTAATGCGTCAATAAAGAGCAATCTTGTTATCCACACGTACACACAGTCATCTTTTGAATTCCTTGTTGTTTGCTAATTTTTCATGCCGTTTTTAGTGCCTTTTTTTTTTTTTTTTTTTTTTTTGCTTATTTTTTTACTCCATTTTTTGTGCACGTGTGAACAAGAAGCCTTGCGTGTATCTTGGCGAAATGTTTACTCTTGTATTTTTAAATGGTTTTCAGTGTTTTATTTTTTGTATATAAATTATATTTATTTTTTAAAAATGTATTCAAGTCTGTCTTAGTTTATATTATTCAATCTTTTAATAGTTTTTTTTTTAAATTCAGATGTTAAATGTATGTGTACTGAAAAAAAAGATTGCTCTTTATTGGCGCATTAGCGCAACTTCTGCTGCAGTGGCGTTAATACGTAAGTACCCAAAATGGATATGCATCTATGAAGTATATGCTATAATATGCATTCTGTGCAATCTATCGTGAAAAGAATATTTTTTACTGATTTACAGAGCCACACAAAAGTATTCCATTACATAATGGCATAGGGAGAATATTCGTTGGAATGCGTTTTTATTGCATTAAACTAGTTAATATTTTATAAAAGTGATATATCTAGCTGAGGATTACTAGCTATTTCGTGTATAATAGAAAGAAGATAGTATTTACAAGGACACACAAAATATTTTGGCTACAATATTGTATTCGAAATACAGTTACACCAAAAAAAAAGAGAATATTTTTAGGGGCGTTCGTAATTATATAAATATGTAGCACCTGTAGCATCGTTCAAGCTGTCCGTCCGTCCGTCTATCTGTCCATATATAAGAGAGCAAAAACTACCCAATCAAATAGTCTGAGATTTAAAATATATAATTGTTGAATATTTTTTATAAATTATACAACATTTAAAATTTTATGAAAATCGGATGTATAGCATAATTACAGGGACAATCAAAATTATTCTAATACATTATGGTCAATAGGAAAAAAATAGTTGCAAGTACATTTTAATGATGTCACAGTCTTTCGATTATAATACAACTGACATGAATTTATGAAGCACATGCTAAAATATACATTCTGTACAATCTGTGGTGCACACAATATTTATTATTAATTTACAGGGCCACACAAAAGTATTCCCCTACATAACAGTATAGGGGGAAACATTGTTTGGGGCATGTTTTAATTACATTAAAATATTTCACATTTCTTGAAACTGAAATACGTTGCTGAATAGAACGCAGGTAGTTTTTATTGGAACACACACAAGAGTTCAACCATTATATTGTATTCAAAGTACTATTACTATAACAGCAAGATCTGAATATTTTTGAAACAACGTTATAGTACGAACGCATCTCATTTGCTACGCTTCTCGTGGAATTTCCAACTTGTTTCAGACTGCCTTGATTCAAGGAGCTCAAAACTGGTGTCAAAAATGGATTTTAATTTGGTCAAAATTTAAAGTTGGCACAATGTTCAATCTGTATAAGACCTTTATTTCAAAATTTACATTCATATTTTGAAAATATACAAAATTCAGAGTTGAAAAATATTTCTTGGCATCTCTCTGCAACTATTTGGCGATTAATATATATATATTTTAAGCAACCTATATTATATATTATTACCTATATATACAATTACCTATATATACCTTGTATATTATAACCTATATTGTTATATTGTATAATTGTATTGTACACCTATATATTGTATATATAATTTAAACAACCACATGCATATATGCATGTGGTTGTTTACTCTCTCTCTCTTGAACACTGTATATTTGTTAAAGAAAATTTTGGAAATTTAATTTGTCTTAATAAATAAAAGACAAATATTTTTAAAATCTACTTTTTATGTGCGCTCGTAGTTTTGTAATTATGTAGCACCTAGTCGTTGTTTAATCGACCCGTCTGTCCGCACATAACAACCCCAAAAATACCCAGCGGAATCGTTTGAATTTTAAAATATATACTTATTACATAGTTTTGTCAATTCAAATCTTATGAAAATCGTATGTATAGTTTAATTACAAGGACAATCAAAAGTATTCCATTACATTGCGGTCAATGGGAAAAAAATAGTTTCAAGTGTATTTTAATAATGTTACATTCTTTAGAACATAATACAATTCATATGCATGTATGAAGTATATATTAAAATATACATTCTGTACAATCTGTTGTGCAGAGAATATATTTATCAATATACAAGGCCACACAAAGGTATTCTGTTACATAATGGTATAGGAGGAAACAAAGTTTGGAGCATATAGTATTTAAAAGGATTTATAAAAGATTTTGGATACTCTATTATGTCCAAAGTACTGTATATTATTACACAAAGATCTGAATATTTTAAAAACGTTCTTATAGTACAAACGCACCACGTTTGCTGCGCTTGTAAACAAAGCAATGACCTGAAATCCGCAAAATTCTAAAATCCGCACAACTTCTGGTCCGAAGCCGTGCGGATTTGAGGGAGTCTATTGTATACAGATAGATAAATAAGTAAAACATAAAAAAACATTTGAGCACCCCAGAAGCCAAGGGGTATAAGTGACAAAATTGAAAAAAATAAACTAAATACACAGACGACCTAAAAATATGCTTTTTTCATTTCAGGTAAAGAAATATAAGTGATTTTCTTATTATTTGTTGAGTTATAGAGGCAAACCACTTTTTTCGAAAAACAAACAATATCGATTAATTATACATTTAAAGAAAATTGTACTTTATTTTTTAACAGTTATTGAAATAAGAGTTTAAAGACCAGAATGCAACAAGCAGAACTTTCCTATTTCAATCCACTCAATTGTTATTGATGTTCCAATTTAACATCAATAATCTTTAAACTCAATTTACTTCAAATCGAAATTTTGTCACTTGTACCCCTTGGCTTCTGGGATCCTCATTTATAATGTCAATTTTTTTCTCTGGAATGTCAGCATTTTCTAACAAATCACTGGTTGGCAATATCATAAAAAATCATGCAATTACTTTTTTCTCTCTTTTCAGAGCTTTAGATGTTCTTGCGAAGATTCAAAAAGAACATGATAATGACTTTAGTAAGAATCCACTGAAGTTACAATTTAAAGGTCTTGGCCATTTTAACGATAAGGTAAAATACTTTAGTATAATTTAATATATATAAACACACACACATATATACACTGGTGTCCAAAATTTAAGCATAATTGGTAATTAAGTAATTATTTTTAAGTAATGAAAGAAATATGAATCGGAATGAGCTGAAACTCCAGGTGTGTAAACAAAATAGTTCGCGTCACATATTTTCGCGAAGAGTTTTCCCCGAAATCGAACAGGGGACCGTCAACGAATTGAAAAAGAACGAAGATCTTTTGGATAACCCTGCCAAAACTAATGTAGCAAAAGCGTTCAAACTGCACATTATGATTAATTGGCTTATTGTAATGTACTGTGTTAATTTTTACAAGGACAGCATGTATACTCGTAGAGAAATTAAGGTTTTTATAAAACCAGTCCTAAATTTTTCCAAGTTTTTTGCTTATAATTTGCAGAGTTCTTATTATAAAATAATGTTCTTTTCTGAAAATATGACAAACATCATTGTACACAATACCCTGTCATCAGAATTTAAAAATAATAAAAATTGTATGAAAAATGAGTATGCTTAGTAAATAATTTTTCATTGCGCATGCGTCAACGATATCAAAATGTCATTTGCATATTGTGTTAGCTAAATGTATAGAGCAACTTCTGTAAAAGTTTCAAAAACATAGCTTGAAAATTCTGAAAATGGGAGCCTATAGAATCAACTCAAAATCCGTTATTCCTAAAGGAAGCAAAAAAATCAGGGGTTTTACCTAAATATAGTTGTACGTGCAATATTGTGTAGGCACTAAACAATGGAATATGGATACAGCCCCTCATCTTTTTGCTTCATTTAGGGAATAAAGGATTTTGATCTCATTCTATCAACAATAATTTTCAGAATTTTTAAGCTATGTTTTTGAGACTTTCACAAAAGTTGCTCTATACATTTAACTAACATAATATGCAAATGAAATTTTAATAGCGTTCACGCATGCGCAGTAAAAAATTATTTAGTAAACCTGCTCATTTGTCATACAATTTTTATTATTTTTTAATTCTGATGACAGGGTATTGTGTACAATGATGTTTGTCATTTTTTCAAAAAAGAACACTATTTTATATTAAGAACTCTGCAAATTATAAGCAAAAAACTTAGGACTGTTTTTATAAAAACCTTAATTTCTCTACGAGTATACATTCTATCCTTGTAAAAATTAACACAGTACATTACAATAAGCCAATTAATCATAATGTGCAGTTTGAACGCTTTTGCTACATTAGTTTTGACAAGGTTATCCAAAAGATCTTCGTTCTTTTTCAATTTGTTGACGGTCTCCTGTTCGATTTCGGGGAAAACTCTTCGCGAAAATATGTGACGCGTACGATTTTGTTTACACACCTGGAGTTTCAGCACATTCCGATTCATATTTCTTTCATTACTTAAAAATAATTACTTAATTACCAATTATGCTTAAATTTTGGACACCAGTGTATATATATTCATGAAATACTAATGATCTTAACTTAAAAATATTAAATATATTATTTTTAACTGTGAAAATATGGAAATTGCAGGTGCTGGGTTTGAATCCAGTCGCAGCCGTCGGCCTAATCATTTGGAGTTTTCCATGGTTTTCTTCGAACCTTGGATTTTCTTGCGTAAATACGGGTTAGGTTTCCTTAGAAAGATACCCCCCCCCCACACACACACCCAGGGCCCATATCTCTGCTGCTGATAGCTAGCCGTCACAAATACAACCAACCAATCAACCAAAAACATTTATCTCGACTTTTATTCATCATATCATCATATCATATCATATATATTATAAAGCAGAAGTTCTGAAACTTCCAAACGGGTGTTTTCAAAAACTACCCGATGAATCTTTTTGCAGATTATATCATTCGATAGGAAATATTTTTGCGGAGGTTTATGATACAAATATACAGGGATAACTCTGATTTTTCGTACTAAATTTCGTATTTTTCGGTTATTTTTGACGAAAGGGTTGCCAGTACTTATTTTTTGGCGAAAATTATCATTACTAAAGAAATTAAAAAGGATATATCTGTTAGAAATATTACAAACATCTTGCAAATAAAGGCAAAAAATATTTACTGATAATAAAATAACTATTGATAACAATAATAATAATAATAATAAAGAAAAACCATTTAATGAGACATGATATCATAAAAAAAATATTTATCTTAAAAATAAAAGAAATATTTGTAACGCTTAAAAAATAACGTGAATTATTACATTTGATGCAACATTTGGCGACTTATCCTTGCGTTAGAATAAAAAAAAAAAATAACTTGAAAATTTGATTAAATGAATTTTGAACGATATTTATTTTCCTTTCTATTATTTCCTTTCTCTTTTTTATCAAATTTCGATAGTATATAACTTACTCCAGAGAAAGGCAGATCTAATTATAAAAGTAATTGTGAGTTATATGTTTGTTTCTTTGAGATTTTTTTTTTACTTTTGTCGGCAAAGAATTAAGCCAAAAATGCATATGTCTAACATTAGGTTGCAATAAAGTTGTTTTTTCCAAAAAGGAGATTGTTTTGGAGTATATTTTAGTATTCAATTGTAAGTTCAATAAACATAAGTTAATATTTTAAAAATTGTAATCAAATATTTAAATTTTAGCTTCAGTGTGAAATTCTGCCACACACATATATACTGTAAAATAATGTCATTCTTTTTCAAAAGTTTTTCACCGTAATTTTGAAAATTATTATCAACAGACAACCTTTTTTTGCGCCATTTTGTCAAATTCTCTTCCAGGGAAAATTAGTTTCAAAATTTACAAACTGAACAAGGAAATCTATGCAATTGAAATGAAATTTATGCAATTTCGCGTTATTACTATCGATAAATTCAACATTTTGAAATAAACATTGCCTGCTGAAAAAAATGGCACAGATGTCATATATGCACCACATTGGCGCGATTGCAACAAAACGTCGATTTTATGTTCATATGGTAGCTCGGCTATTGTATATTTATTAATAAACTATTTACTCTTATTTTTTTTTTTTTTAAATGATGTAAATTGTTTTATTTTATAATTTTTAACAAAACATTATTTATTTATTTTTATTTCCTTTTTAAAATAGAAAACAATTAATATATATGTAATTGATATTTTAAAATGAAGTTTTCGCCAAATTTGTGTGAAAAAAGAAAAAAAAAATGCACAAATGTGGTGCATATATGGCATATGTGCCAAAATATTTTACAAATCTGTTTTAATTAGCTATTTCTTCTTCAATTTTCTTCATATTTTTCCTGCGTTAGATAATATTTAAAATGATATTGGACTAATCTTCGATAATTGAACACCGCCAAGTAGCATATGTACTATATTATTGAAAGTTTTACTGGCACAGATATTATATATCACCGAGGTAAGTAATAGACTTTAAATTGGCATTATTTTGTCTGACATATTAACCCGACTATTAATATTTATTTATAAATAAAATGTTTATTTACTTTATGAATTGTATAAATTGTTTTGTTATATACTTATTAATTAAACTTTTTTCATCAATTTTTATTACTATTTAAATAATATAAAATAATTTAAATATACACATGTAACTGGTATTCGAAAACAATGTTTACGCCAAATTAGCATAAAAAATTATCGCGCCAAACTTAGCGCATATGACATCTTTGCCGTTTTGTTTATGTATTAAGGAGACTTCTAGATCATCAACGATGTTATAGAAAATTTGTCAGATTATTTTATTTGAGATTATTAAATTTATGGTTTTTCATTATGAAACAAACGAAAAAAAAAAAAAATTACTATGGATGCAACTACAGAATTAACGACTGCTTGGTGGTTTTTTTTTTTTTTTTTTTTAATCGAAAAGGCAATATACGCATCACCTTAGCGCGTTTTTTTTTTTTTTTTTTTTTTTTTTTTTATCTGACACCAGTTTGGCAAACACTAAGTTTTCAAATACCAGTTACATATTATATTATTTTCAATTATTTTCTATTATTTTAAAAAGGAAACAATAATAAATAAGTGAAATTTAATTAATAACTATAGAACAAAATAGTAAAGAAACAGTTTATTAGTAAATAAACAACAATAACCAGATTATGACGCAAACCATAAAATCACAATTTTGTTGCAATCGCGCCAACGTGATACATACATGACACCTGGCCAAAATATTATTGGCTATATTATTATTTATATATTTTTATATTATCTGGTACTACTTAATTATCCCATCGACCAAAAAACTGCTGCATTTAAAATATAAGATTAAATGTCAATAATGGATTATCGTAAATGTCACATTCATTTGACATTAAACATGTTACATGCGTTTGTTACGTTATCAACTATTTTTTGATTCGACGTTTTATTTGTATTTCCATAAATATTTTAGTAATTTATTGATTCTTTTGTTATTTAAAATAAAAGTTATATCCGTTTGTATAATATGGTGAATCGTTTTGCAATATGTATAATTTGGCGAAATTGATCGATGGAATAATAAAGTAGTACCTATTATTTGTTAAAATTCTATCTGGATATTTAAGTTGACAGAACTCGCGTACTTTTCAAGTCTCCGTAGAGGCATTCGCCAAGCTGTCGTTAATTCTGGGTTTTAGCCTTATGTATTTTTCATCTGCAGTTATTTTACTATCACTAAAAAAGGAATATTTTCAATGCGCAGGAAAAATCTTCGGAATAACAATGATATCGAATTAAAAATATATATATATATATGTTTGCAATTAATTTATCAATCATTCAGGTTAAAGCAAATTCTTTAAAATTGGCTAAGAAAAAAATATACATGAAATACCGACAGTAGAAAATTTTGTTTTTAATGTTTATGTTGCAGTTTTAATTAACATTTAAGCCCTATCAACAGAATTTTATCAAAAATTAACTATTAAATACTACTTCATTACCTGTCGAACCCCCGCCCCAAAAAAACTATCGCCAAGGTATAAGATTAAATGCCAATAATAGATGATTGTAAACTTCACTTTCATTTGACAATAGACACGAAATAAGTCTATCGTTATAAATGTTTGACGCCAAAAATCATAATGGAATTGATTACAAGCTGAAGTTTTATTTTTCTACAAAATTTAGCATAAAGATTATCCCCTATTTAAAAGCTACATGTTTGCAACTGGTTTAAAAAAATGAACTGATGTAATTTTAATTTTACTCAAATAATTCAGCTTTAAAACACACCTTTTATGCTTCATTGTTCTAATAAATATATAAGTTAAAACACTCTTTTTTACACATTTTGCTATGCACTTTGCTGGAACAGACCAAGGTAGAGAGAAAATTGTAGTAGACCTGCCAGGAGAGGACGGTTATTAAAAAATGTAACGCAACATGTAATGGAGATTGTATTTAGGCTACCAGATCTACACATAGTGCAAGTTCAGATTCGGGAGTTTAAGAACTGACATACACTGTAAAAAATAAATGTAAATTAACGGGCATTTACCGTAATATTTTACGGTAGTTGTCCGTTTTTGAAGCTTAACGGTACACTTCCGTAAATTTACGTTGCGGAAACATAAATTCGGAGTACTAATATGTTTTTACGGGCAAAGCCCGTTTTTTTATGCAGGGTGTGAAAATCTGCTGCCTAGCCATTTTTTTTACGGACAAATACCTTCGAATAAGTCTTTCGATGACGTCATAACAGAACGTTTTATTTTGTTTGTTGAAAATATTATTATTATTTAATTAAATTATTGTCTGGTTTAAATTATCGCATAAAATTATCGTCTGGTTTTAATATGCTATTGTTTTGGTAAATTTATAGAAAAATTAGTCGGTTGTGGCACTCCAAAAATTTTCTTCTATCTTATATATGTAAATACTCTCCTGAAAAGTACAGTATAACAGCGCCACCGGTTATGTGACTTACACCAAAAATCTAATCATTCCCAACTTTACGTGAACTCCTAACTGCATCTGAAGTTAGCTGAAAATCCGTGCATTAGTTTCTGAGATAACGCTATATTCTTATGACATCATCAGTGGTGACCATCCCTTTCCCCCAAGCCCAACCAGTGGCGGAGAGGTTCGTACCTCTTAACTGGTAGACGGCAGGTGCTGGGTTCGAACCCAATCGCGGCTGTCGGCCTAATCGTTCGGAGTTTTCGTGGTTTTCTTCGAACTATGCGTAAATACGGGTTAGGTTCCCTTAGAAAGACCCCCACAAAGGGCACCTCCCCCCTGGGCCTATATCCCTAGTGTAGATAATCGGCCGACAAAAATAAACCAAACCAAACCCTTTCCCCCAAACTCAATGACGCAAATCCCTCCCCCCCCCCCAAAAAAAAAAATCTTCATACTTTAACATTGACACTCCCCGACCATCGCCTCCCAAACCCAATGACGCAAATCCCTCCCCCCCCCAAAAAAAATCTTCATACTTTAATATTGACACCCCCCGCCCCCCCTAAACAAAATATCAATTGTAAAATATATTCTACTAATAATCTACTGCTCACTCAAAAGATAGCGAGTTGAGCATAGCGTAATGAGTTCTTATTGCCTTTATCTAGAATTTAAAGAAAGAAAACACAGGAACATTTCTGAAAATCCAATGTTGAAAAAATTTAAAAGTGATATTAAAAAAAATTAAGACTTTTTTAACAGTAAGAAAAAAGGAAGTACTAAGAATTTAAAAATCCCCCCCCCCATTATACTTTTTTTCAAATCCCCCCCCCCCCTCCAAAAAAAAAGAAAATTGTATAACGTATCTTGCGTCACCAAACCCCTCTCTGGGACCCCTGGACATCATGGTAGATAATGACGTGATAGTTTTGTATGTCTTAAGACATCATACTAGGTAAAATTGCGGCGTTATTTACAGTTTGAATTCACTTTTTTATTGTCATATTTATGAACTCAGAAACGAAATTAATGAAAAAAAGCATGCTTTTTCATTATTAAATTTTGAAATAATGAAGTATGAAATGCTACCATTATTGCAAACAGTTCTTAATTTCTCTGGTCGGAATCTTCCGATTTGGATAATGATTGAAGAAGTAAATTAAATTAAGAGTAAAAATAACATGATGGAATGCGTAGAATACTTTTAATGGAGACCAAAGTGGTCGTCATAGGCGGCTAGTATATTATAAAGCAGAAGTTCTGAAACTTCCAAACGAGTGTTTTCATAAACTACCCGATGGATCTTTTTGCCGACTGTATCATTCGATAGGAAATATTTTTCCGAAGGTTTATGATTCAAATTTACAGGGATAACTCTGATTTTTCGTAGTAAATTTCGTATTTTTCGGTTATTTTTGACAAAAGGGTTGCCAGCAGCTGTTTTTGGCGAAAATTATAATTGCTAAAAGAATTAAATTGGCTATATCTATTAGAAATATTACAAATATCTTGCAAATAATAGCAAAAAATAACTACTGATAATAATAATAAAGAAAGACCGCTTAAATGAGGCGTAATATTATAAAAATATATTTATCTTGAAAATGAAAAAAATATTTCTAATGCTTAAAAAATAAATTAACGCGAAATATAACAATTGGTTCAACTTTTGGCGACTTATCCCTGGCGTTAGAATAAAAACATGAATTTCAAAAATTGATTAAATGAATTTTGAACGATAGTTATTTCCCTTTTTATTATTTTATTTCTCTTTTTTATCGAATTTCCGTATAATATAACTTACAGCAGAAAAAAAGCAGATCTGATTGTAAAAGACACTGTAAGTTGTGAGTTACTATTCGTTTCTATACCATTTTCATCTTGCTTTTGTCGCCAAAGAATGTGTTTTTAAGCCGAAAATGCACTACTTACTTAATGCCTGACTTAGGTTCTTAATGGTCACAATAATGTTTTTTTTTTTTTTTTTTTTTTTTTTTTCAAGTGAAGATAATTTTTAGAGTATATTTTAATATCCAATCGTAAATTATATAGATATGAGTATTACGCTTTTATTTCTTTTTGCAATTGTTTCTATTGTTAATTTAATTTTTCTTGCGCCATTTCGTCAATTTCAATTACAGGAAAAATTTCAGTTTTAAAATTTAAAAACTGAAGAAGGAAAGATTACCCCATCGATTAAAAATCTACCGCCAAATTCCAAGATTAAATGTCAATAATGGATGATCTTAAATGTCACATTCACTTGACATTAAGCATAATATAAATATTAATTATGTCATCAAGTGATTTTTAATTCGACATTTTATTTCTACTTTTATATATGCTCTGTTAATTTGTTTTTCGTTATTTAAATGAAAAAATATGTTAATCTATATAATCTGGCTAATAGTTTGGCGAAATTGGTCGACGATATAACCAAGTAGTACTGAAGGAAAAATTTTGCAATTCAAAGGAAATTTATGCAATTATGCGTTATTACTATAGGTAAATTCAACATTTTGAAATAAAAAATTCCTGCTGAATAAAATTTACAAGTCTTTTTTAATTGACCATTTCCTCTTCAATATTTCTTCAATCAATATTTCGCTATTCTCTTTCGCGCAAGCTAAAAAAAGTTTTTTAAATATTTTATTAGATAAAAATAACATTTTTTTATTTTTTAAAACATATTTTTAAAATCTAATTCTTCCATTATGTGTCTTACAGGACAAAATTGCAGAATTACTTTTAAAAATGGTTTTATCTGTTAATTGTATGTTATTTGTTTATTTGGGTGTTTGAATTTACTTTTGTCATCAAACAATGCAATTTATACCAAGAAGGCATAAGCCGGAGAGGATGTTACAATTACTAAATTCTCTCACTCTCTTTTAAATGTGTGAGAGCATTGTTAGAATAATTTTTTATGTTTAATTGTAAGTATATAAATAGCAGTTATAGCAAAAAATAATGCGTATAATGTTTAAATTTTAGTATAAATGTCTTCCTCATCCAAACTTTAAAATAATTTAATTGCAACTTTTTAAAGTTTTGGCGCAGATGTCATATACGCACCACATTCGAACGATTGCAACAAAATGGTGATTTTATGCCTCACATGGTAAACCGACTGTGGTTGTTTATTTATTAATAAACTATTTATTAACTTTCATTTTGTTTTTTAAAATAATATAAATCATTTTGTTCTATAGCTATTAATTAAACTTTTTTATTTATTATTTTTTTTCAATTAATTCAAAATAATTAAAAAATATTCATGAAATTGGTAATTAAAAACGAAGTTCTCCAAATTGGCGCCAGAAAAAAATTGCGCCAATGTGGTGCATACATGATATCTGTGTCGAAGTTTTTTCACTATACATACTAGGAAAAATGCAGTATAAATACCGATTAAATTTTTTTTTCCAAATATGGAAATTTTGTCACAGATTTGGTCATATACTCATCGAGGTATCTGACTGGCGCCAAAATGGCATTATTTGCCTCATATGGTAACCCAGCTATAGTTGTTTATCTGATGATAAGTTGTTTATTTACTTTCATTTTCTTTTTTGAAAGGATATTTGTTGTTTTGATCTACAGTTACTTTTTTATTTATTGTTAATTGCTGTTTAAAGTGATAGAAAATAATAAAACATATATAGATTTCTTTGGTATTCTAAAACGAGGATTTTGCCTCATTGTAGTTGCAAGAAAATCGTGTTAAACCTGTTGCGTATATGATGTCTGTATAGGAATCTTTTGTGAAATATGAAAAGTGTAAATTGCCTAATACTTGATTATCACGTCAACCAATTTCGCCAAATCGTTCGCCAAATTATACAAATTTACATAATTTTATCTTAAATAACTAAAGAGAAAATGCTTAAATACGAAAGAGCAAATAATTTTGTTTTCATTTTTCAGGAGGAAATTTTGCAATAATAAAGTAATTGTTGTAGTGAGAATTTTAATGTGTGTGTTTTTTTTTTTTTATCGTTGGCAACTTGCTGTAACGAAAAATGTTTATTTTTTTCCTGCCATTGTTTTGTAAGAGCTGGTTTTGTCAAAGCCATGTTAAGATGGTATTCAAATTTTTGAATCCTTCCCAATTACCACCCCTTAGGGCCGATTTTGCTCATTTGAATTTCCTACTGAGATATTAACCATCTCAATGTACTTGACGAGTTTGAAGATGATTCTTGCATAATTGTGCCTTTTATCACGCGGACAAAATTTAATATATATACTAGCGGACCCGACAGACGTTGTCCTTCTTGGCACCGACTCCAGAAAATCAAATAAATGTACGTAAATATAGTAATACGCAGAATAAACACAAAGCTCTTAATTTAATTTCTTATTACAATTATGTAAGGAAATTATTTTTTACTCTTCATTAGTTTTTGAAGTCGGTTCAATTTTTGATAGAAAAGTTTATTTTTCTCTTTTTAGTTAAAAGTTAACGATTGTCTGAAGTCGGTTAATCAAAATTATAATACAGGAAATATTATTGTGAAGCAGACACGTTTGTCAGCAGTGGGGTTCGAACACGCGATCTCTTTCTTCAAGACGCTGAGCTTAAATCTAGCGTCTTAGACCGCTCCGGCAATCCGTCCGCACTCCATTCACTGAACTTATTCAACACTTTTAATTAGCGAAAAATCACTAACTATTAGTTTTTGCCTAATTACAAAAAAGTACTGAATCAAATTCGATGAAATGTGAATCTAAACCATTCTCAAATCCACTGGAACACACACGCAAAATTTCATTAAAATGGGTCCAGTCGTTAGGAGGAGTTCAGTGACAGACACACGCACAGAGGATTTTTATGTATAAAGATAAGCATTGCAAATTAGAGATTTTTACGCCAAAGACATCGCCAAATTAAGAAAACGTGAATTATCTCAGGAACTACTGGATTTAAACGAATTTGCTTGGTACCATTCGATTCAGAATGAGAGAATGCACTAAAATATGTTATCAGTTGAAAAACAACTACAAAAGCTTATTTTTAAGGAATTTTTTAAAAGTTCGTTCTTTTTTCTATTCATATTTGGGGTGGAATTTTCGAAAATCCTTTTTTAGCGACAATCGATGTTATAAGAAATATTTTTACCGAAATTTTCAAGATTTTTGGTTCGGTAGATTTTTTTTGTGCTGTGATTAATACGAAATCCTGACTTTCTTTAATATATATAGCACTTTTATGTAGCGAAAAATCACTAACTATTAGTTTTTGCCTAATTACTAAAAAAGTACTGAATCAATTTCGACGAAATGTGAATCTAAACCATTCTCGAATCTACTGAAACGCACACACAAAATTTCATCAAAATCGGTCCAGTCGTTTAGGAGGAGTTCAATTACATACACACGCACAGAAGATTTTTATATATAAAGATATATATATATAAATGGACCGAGCTTGTTTGAACTTTGTGGCTAGATCAGGAAAATATCGATCGCTAAAATATGTTAGCCCCCTCCAAAGTATAATCCTGGGCGCGTCAATGTGTATGAGATAGTTTAAAGGGTCTCAAAACTCTCAAAATTGAGGAAAACGGGGAAAAAATCATTTTCAGCATTTAATATTTTAAAATATGTATGATTTCTAGAAAAGCTAATTTTTAAGGAATTTTTTAAAAGTTCGTTCTTTTTTCTACTCATCTTAGGGGTGGAATTTTCAAAAATCCCTTTTTAGCGGAACTCGATGTTATAAGAAGTATTTTTACCCCAATTTTCAAGTTTTTTGGATCGGTAGATTTTTTTGTGCTATGATTAATACGAAATCCTGACATTCTTTAATATATATAGCACTTTTAATTAGCGAAAAATCACTAACTATTAGTTTTTGCCTAATTACTAAAAAAAGTACTGAATCAATTTCGACGAAATGTGAATCTAAACTAGTGCTCGCGATAGGATACGTATAGCAGGTATACGATTAAACGATATACGTATATCCGTATAATACGTTTTTCTGCTATACGGATACTTTCGAATATACGTTTAAACGTATCCGGATACGTATAAGGCGTATCAACTAAACGTATATTTAAGAATACGTATATTTAATGTATACGTATATTCGCCGTATCGTATCTAATTTAAATAGCGGACTTCACCAGTCTTATGTCGCTAAATGGAGAATAATTTGGAAATCGGTAGCGTTACGACAGAAATCCGCATAGTATGCAGGCCCGTAGCTAAGGGGGCGCTACGGGCGGCTCAGCCCCCCTAGAATATTTTGAGCCCCCCCCCCCCCTGGAAAAGATTCCAAGGTCACTCAATTAATTTCTGTTCCAAAAATTCAAATGAAATTCTGTTCAAAAATCTAATTTAGTTTTGAGACCCTTTCACAGTTTTGCAGAGTTACTAAATTGTATCTAAAATAAGTGTTTCAACACTTCCTCATCTTATATGTACATATGAAGTTAACATGATGTTTCATTTTGCACCTGTTATACAATCAAAATTTTCATCATCCTATATTTTTCTTAGCATAAAATGAAGTTAGTACAACAGTTTAATTAGAAACATAATACCTACAATGTGAATAGTTATTAATTTATCTTTCTGCGTCAGAAAGAGAAAAAAAATTATGAGCCCCCCCTACATTCTCTCGACCCCCCCCCCCCCCCCCCCTATGGTTCACTTCTAGCTACGGCCCTGATAGTATGTCTTATACATACGAGATCAAGTAATGAAAAGCGTATATTTTTTAAAACAGTTTGCAAAAAGTTCACAAAAGATCAGACTCCTGATTGGCTAATCTCGCTTCACTAACAGTGAAATATCTACTATCTGGATTCCAACCAAGATCTTGGTATTTCCCTTTATAAATATTTTTATCAACGTACATGTTCAGTGCAATTTACCGAAGTGACCCATGTTACCTATCGATTGTAGGGCAGTACGAAACCGAAATGTGGCACCAATGAAAACTATCCTGTTGAACTGTAGCTGACGTCACAATTCGCCTTGATTTTCATTTCATACTACCCTACAATCGGTTGGTAACATTGGTCACTTCGGTAAGTGACCGGTAAGTTACTCTAAACATACTCAATGTTTAATTATGTTTCTTCTAATTTTCATTAAATAAGTCATAAAATATTCTGGGAGGACAAAATAATTAAATTATTTAAAAAAGAAACTAATAAAAATTACCAAATATGTAAATTATTTTAAAATTCCTCCGCGGTAAGACAATTTACATATGGTGAAAAATAAAACCATTGTGTCACGTGACGCAGACACTTAGTATAAGTATCTCGTAGTGTAGAAGAACGAGCATTTATAGACGCAGTTCTGCTTAGATTACAATTAGAAATGAATAGAAAAAGCTGGGTGTGGCGGTACGCTGAGAAAAAGAATGATAGCGCCTGCTATGTGATGATGATATTGCTGAAAACTCATTCTGTGCAACTGGTGGAAGAAAATTCATGCCACATATAGACAAAGTCACAGACAGATATTTTGTAAAAACATATTTTTCGGACTATCTTACCCTTAAAAAGTGTAAACCAGTCGAAAGATTTCTCGAATCCATTACTTTCTTCTTGTTAAGATACATGAAAATAATAAAAAACTAAGTACTGAGCCACAGCTCTTCCAAAGATTAGTTTGATTCTATCCACAACTAATGTAAGACAATTTATAATAAATAACTTAGTTTTTTGGGAAAGAAACCAAAATTTAAACTGAGAAACGTATTCAGATTTTTTAGATACCTGCATAACAAGTAGTAGTTAAGTAAACACATCGTAGTTTTTTAAACAGAGAATCGCGATGGGGATACTCTACCGGATATTTCTCAATGTCTGTAATCCGCAGAAAAGCATTGAAACATCAAATTTCATATCTTGAATGAAAAACGTTTAAACGTTTATACGTTTAACCGCTTGGATAAGATCCGTATATACGATGTACCGTATATGTTGTTTTGCGCAATACGTATAACCGCCGATGCCATATTATACGTATAGTTGATCCGCATTTCGTATAATACGTATTATACGTATACGCGTATAAACGTATAATCGAGAGCACTAATCTAAACCATTCTCGAATCTACTGGAACGCACTCACAAAATTTCATCAAAATCGGTCCAGTCGTTTAGGAGGAGTTCAATTACATACACACGCACAGAACATTTTTATATATAAAGATAAACTTTTCAGGTGGGAGTAGCTTTGGGTTCCTGGCTTCACATAATGAAAAGTTGTAAAGAAATTTTTCAGAAGTTGTACCATGGTAACGTCTGTAATAATTAATATTTCTTCAGATAAGGGAAAATTTTAAATCCTGTTGCCATAATGGTCTCATTTCGCGTCCAAATGCGCACTGTTAGTAATAAACTAAAATAGTTACTTCTAAATAGCTGGTTTTTGTGCAACGTTTAAGCTAATTTAATATCACAATGGTGTCTAAATGGTGTTCAGCAATGAGCAAGGTGCTGCTGGAGGTCCAAATTACTTAAAATACAAATTTAAATTTACCAGTTCGTTTCATCCACGGTTGATTTTGAAATATTGACCAGCGCAGCGGGCATAGCCTGCTAGTATATTATAAAGCAGAAATTCTGAAACTTCCAAACGAGTGTTTTCAAAAACTATCCGATGGATTTTTTTGCAGATTATATCATTCGATAGGAAATATTTTTGCGGAGGTTTATGATACAAATATACAGGGATAACTCTGATTTTTCGTACTAAATTTCGTATTTTTCGATTATTTTTGACGGAAGGGTTGCAACAACTAATTTTTTGGCGATAAATATATTTAAAAAAAATGAAATGCTTTCTCTAATGGAAAATAATATAAACATTTCGATAAAAAACCTGTTAATTCATTGATTTAAAATAAATAATGATAAAAAGAAAAAATCCGTTTAATGCAAAATAATATTATGAAAGGAAAATATTTATCTTTAACGAAAAAAAAAAAAGAAATTTATAATATTTAAAAAGTAACTCAATGTGAAAGAAAGTTTTGAAGTGACACAATATTTGGCTATTTATTTCTTTCGAGCCAGATTAAAAGAAAACATCTCAAAAATTTCATTAGGTAAAACATAAGTATTTTTTTTCTTTCTTTTTTAAAAAATATTTTTAAATCTAATTTTCCCGTTATGTGTTTTACAGAAGAAACTCGCAGAATTAATATTTTTAAAAGGCTCCAATTGTTATTTGTATGTTGTTTGTTCATTTAAGTGTTTCAATCTACTTTTGTCGCCAATCAATGCGATTCTAAACCAAAAAAAAAAAAAAAGCATTGTTCGCAAGAAACATTTTCTCTCTCTCTCTCTCTTTTAATGAGTGAAAGCATTTTTAGGAAAAAATTTTACATTTAACTTAAATACGTATATAACAGTTAATACCACAAAAATGGTTGGTTGGTTGGTTGGTTGTGTTGGGTTTTATGGCGCAAAATCCCTTAAGGGACATGCTGCGCCAAAAATAAGCAATAAAATGAAAATATTGAAAAAAAGCAATCTGGATGGGATATCCCATCCAGATGTAGTCAAAGTCATGAAAGGTAAAGTTTTATTTCTAAATCAGTAAAAAAACAATGTCATTGTAGGAATTGCATCCAAATGTCAAAGAATATATTAATGAAATTTGTAAACAAACTAAAAGATACTATATTTGAAAATAAAGTCCGGCATGTTTTAAAAAAGTAAAGAGTGCCCCATGAGGTGTATCCCCAATGAGGTTTGTCAAATTAGGAGAAGAAGTCTTAAAATAAATTCTATATAAGTGTCGCAAACCAGGACAGTCTGTCAAAATGTGATGAATGGTTAACTGAACAAAATGACAATGTGGGCACATAGGTGCGTCCTCTCGAAGTAAAAGATGTTTATGAGTGATCCTGGAATGTCCGATTCTCAGACGAGTAAGAATGACATCTGTTTTCCTTGGATAGTTTGGAGGCCAGGTTGTGATGATAGGTTTAACATGGTGTAGTTTATTATTGTGTTCCAGATTCCAACTATCTTGCCACTTATTATAAATGAAAAATTTTATGAGTAGTTTGATGTCTGAGAATGGAATTTTATAGTTTAATGGAATAAGAGCATGTTTTGCTGCTTCATCAGCTTTTTCATTTCCAGGAATACCTATATGTCCTGGTACCCAGCAGAATAAAATACTATAGCCACGTGTTGTCAAATTATTATAAAGCTCAAGGATGGAAGTGACAAATGGATGCTTATTGAATGATTTAATGGCCTCAATAGAACTACTAGAGTCAGTATATATAATGAAGGATCTATCACGATGATGAGAGATGTGCAACATTGCTCTGTGTATTGCAATCAATTCAGCAGCAAATATTGAAGTGGATGGATGAACACGATAGCTCAGAGAAGTGTTATTACAAAAAACCCCACATCCAACTATACCTCCTCTTTTGGAGTCATCTGTGTATATAGCAGTGTAAGAACTGTACTTTGTTCGATGAATAGCAAATAATTGTTGGAAACCAACAGGAGGTAAATTCCCTTTATCGAATCCTTTAAATGGATGGACAGTGGTAATCTTAGGAGGCTTCCACGGAGGGAACACATGTGAGGAACATGGACTCACCTCAATATTGCTGAGAATGCTATTGTCAATTGCATTTCTGATCCTGACACCAAAAGATGGAATGCATGATGGACGATGCTGATATAGAATGTCATTGTCTGTATTTAAAATGTATGAACGAAGTGGATGACCATGATGTGAAAGAACACGGTAAAAGAAATTTAAAGACAGGTTTTCACGAATATGATGTAAAGAGGGCTCATTGAAGTCAACATACAAACTTAAAACAGGAGAAGTACGGAATGCACCAGAGCATACACGAAGTGCGCTATGGTGCACAGTGTCAAGTTTTTTAAGAACATAATTACGAGCAGAGCCGTATATCTGGCAAGCATAGTCAATTTTTGAACGAATAACAGCACGATAAATTTTAAGAAGCGAAGTGCGGTCTGCTCCCGAAGAAGTATTTGATAGTACTTTTATTAAATTTAGCAGTTTTTCACATTTTGTCCGTAGCTGTAAAACATGTGGTAAAAAAGTCAGTTTATTGTCAAAATAAAGGCCGAGGTAACGAATGCCATCCACAACAGGAATTTGGTTAGGATCGATGAAAACTTCAGGATCTGGATGCAGATCTCTACGTCTGCAGAAATGCACACAAGAAGTTTTGTTCTGGGAGATGATAAAACCATTTTTATTGGTCCATTGAATAATACGGTTTATAGCGATTTGCAGTTGTCTTTCGATAAAGCGCATATCTTCTCCTTTGCATAAAATTTTAAAGTCATCAACATAAAGTGTACCTTGAACACTAGGAGGCAATTGGTGCAGGATATCATTAATCTTGATAGCAAAGAGGGTGACACTCAGAACACTGCCCTGTGGTACACCCTCTTCTTGTACATAGAAATTGGAAAGAACCCTCCCAACCCGAACTTGAAAAATTCGAACTGCGAGGAAGTTCATAATAAAAATTGGTAGGTTACCACGGAAGTTAAGGTTAAAGAGATCACGAAGGATGCCATACCTCCAGGTCTTGTCATAGGCTTTCATCATGTCAAAGAAGACTGTCACCAGATAGTTGCGTTTTAAAAAAGCATTTCGAATATGACTCTCTAAAAGAATGAGGTTATCAATAGTGGACCTACCACGTCGAAATCCGCTTTGAAAGGAAGCAAGAGTATTATTAGATTCCAAAACATGCACCAAGCGACAATTAACCATTTTTTCTAAAAGTTTGCAAAGGCTACTAGAGAGTGCGATTGGCCTGTAGTTGTTTGGATCACTGGAATCTTTACCTGGTTTAGGAAAAGGAATGACAATAGCTTTGTACCAGGCTTTAGGAAACAAGTGTTCAGTCCAAATTCTATTATAAAACATTAGTAAGTTATTAAGAGAGGGTGTTAGAGAGGTATTTTAGCATGGCGTAGGTGATGCCATCGTGTCCTGGAGCAGATGGACGGCTATTTTGTAAACAGCTTTTGAGTTCTTGTTTAGTAAAAGGTAGATTATAGTCATGGGAATGGCGAGAATTAAAATTTATGCAGGTAGATTCCATTTGTCTTTTGTAGGATAAAAATGGTTCAGGGTATGAGTCAGATTTAGAATTTGATGCCAGAGTACTTGCTATAGTTTCAGCTATATTTTTGGGAGAAGCAATAGTCTGTCCATTATGATTTAAGATTGAGATGTGGTTTTCTGAATATAGTCCCATACAGCTTTTCACCTTTTTCCAAATGACTTTACTGGAAGTATTGGAGTTTATGTTGGAAACATACTGCATCCAGGATTCACGCTGACTTCTACGTCGCACTCTTCTAGCTTCAGCCCTTGCTTTTTTAAAAGCTAGATAATTGTTATAATTTGGGTAGCGACGAAAAATGCCCCAAGCCTTCTGCTGAATTTTCTTTGCCTTTTGACAATCGTCATTCCACCAAGGCTTCCTGTGTCGCGGCATAGAGTGTGAGAATGGTATACTAATATCAGCAGCATTGATAATACATTGAGTAATATTATCAAGCGCATCGTCGATGTCACCCTCTATCACTCTATCATATCGCTTGTTATTTTAGCATTGTCTGTGAAAGTTGGCCAATTCGCCCTGTCATAGATATAGCGTTTAAAACAGTAGTTAGAATCCTTGAGGGGAGTAGTCTGAGAGATAAAAATAGGGAAATGGTCGCTATCATGCAGGTCATTGGAAACCCAGAAGTTCCAAAATGGATAAATGGAAGGGGAACAAATAATGAGATCTATAGCATGAAAAGTGCGAGTTGGTTCATGGAAATACGTGTGATCACCATTATTGAGAAGGCATAAACCATTGTCAGAAATAAGTTTTTCAATTGTATCACCACGTTGGTTATTGTCAGAATTACCCCATAGTTGGCTATGAGCATTTAAATCACCGAGTATGATAAAAGGAGAGGGGAGTTGGAGAATGAGATTATCAAGATCTGCTGAATGAATGGACGGATTTGGTGGTAAATAAATAGTACAGATAGTAACAAGTCGATTTATATGTGCACGGATTGCAACAGCTTGTAAGTAAGTATTCAAATTAATTTGTGAATGTGGTACACTGCGAGATATAAAGAGAGCCACTCCGCCAGTGGCTCTGTCACTACCAGTAAAATCTTTCCTGTATGTTGCATAGTTGCGTATTTTTGCTTTGTCGTTAGGTTTAAAATGAGTTTCCTGAAGAGCTAAGCAGAGTGGTTGATGGTCTGACAGAATATCACGGATTTCATCATATTTGTTGCGATAGCCGCGGCAGTTCCAAGATATAATATTAGTCATGAATGAGGATGTTAGATAAATGTATCTATGTCATTATGTTCAGAGGTAGTAGACATGCTACTATCTCCATCGTCTAAAGCTTCATCCCGCTCAGGATGAAGGTGTAGAGCATCATCATCCATATGAGTTTCATCTATTTTATTTTTCTGTTTTTGGTTTGTTTCACTTTTAGGTGTTACAGTTTTTTTCTTTTTCGTTTTATTTTCAGGAGCTTCAGATCTATGGTTTGGTTTCAAAGGTGTCGATCTAGTTATATTTTGAGGGAGTGGAATTTGGGGAAGTTTAGAGTGTACTGATTCTGGAGAGACAGTTTGGTCAGGCACAGATTCTTCGAATACAATATTTTCATCATCATCCGAGTCACTGCAGCACAACTCGGCATCCATAACTTCATCCGCGTAATGCTTCAGCTGTTTGGGATCCTTAATGTTCTTTATAACTGAACTGATGCCCGATTTTTGCCTCCCCTTCCCCACAGTCTTCCACTGCAGAGAGACTGGAGTTGAGTTTTTCTTTTTTGTCGTTTGTATTGGAGGTTTTTTTAGATTCTGTTTTTTGGTGATATCAGGTTTCTGTGGTATGGTGGTATTCGTGGCAGCTTTTGTTTTAGTTTGGGATATAGATGAATTACTAGATAAAGCTGTTAATTTCTGATGTTTCTTCTCTATGTCATTTATTTTTGCCGGTTCAGGGGATGGTGTGTTGGTTGATTGTGTTATGGTAGATTTATCGTGTGAATATGAGACATCAGTTTGTGTAGCCATGTGTCTTATGGCTGTTGATTGCTTCCTGAGTAAGCTGGAGTAGGTAATTCCGACAGATGGGGTTCTATTTTCAACTTGTTTACGGGCATCAGGATAAGATAAATTCTGAGTAATTTTTATAGTGACTATTTCTTTTTCACTGTTCCAGTTAGGGCATTTGCGGGAATATGCAGTATGATTTCCTTTACAGTTGACGCAGCATTCGGATTTTTCACATGAGGTGTTGTCATGGCCGACCTCTGCACAACGTGCACAGGTGAGAGATCCACGACAGTTTGTTTTAGTATGACCGTAACGCTGACATTTAAAACAGCGGGTGGGATTTGGTATATAGGGTCTGACTTTACAGTTTAGATATCCTGCTTTAATTCTAGGTGGTAGAGTAGTGCTATTGAAGGTTAGAATAATATGTTTAGTGGGAATTATCTGTTCGTTTTTACGGATGGTGATACGGCGTACATCTATTACATTTTGGTCTTTTAAATTTTCTAAAAGTTCATCTTTGGTGGAGTATAAAAGATCAGGTTCTGATATTACTCCGCGGCTTGTATTTAAAGTCCTATGTGCTTGTACGGAAACAGAAAAAGTACCTATTGTAGTGCAATTAGAGAGATATTGTGATTGTTTGGTTGTAGATACTTCAGCCAGCAAATCGCCAGATTGTAATTTTTTGAGAGAATGACCGTCTCCCAAGACAGACTGAAAGGTTTTAGCTATAAGAAATGGTGAGGTTTTTTTAAAGGAGCAATCTGAATGACTATCAGTACGTTTCACTATGAAAAAGCGAGTAAATGAGAAAGACAGTACAGTTTGTTGCTCTCCACTAGGGAGAGAAGTAGAAGGAAAAGAAGTGATTCCATCCATATTAGAAAAAAATAAAATTCAGACCCCGGCCGCACCACCCTCTCCCGAGCCCTACAAGGGGATGCACATTCGTGCACCAGTGCTAACCAGGGCCCATACGGTCACAAGACAACCCTATGTCAGTCTCCACCCTTAACGAGATGACTAGTAGTTGCTCGATCACTTGATCCCTAAAGCCAGTGACAAAAGCCAGCTGACCAGCCGGTTGATGCATACGGGACCAAATGCACCTCCCGTCTACCTGAAGCAGAGGTCAAAGTAGTGTGTTGGTTTCCCTCAACTACCAGGATCCCCCTTTCCAGGGACACGGGTCGCCACGCACGGCCAACACGTGGGTGGTTTACAATTCTCCATGAGTCGATACACAGGATGATATCGGCCCATACAGAATTGCTCTCACCTCCGAAGAGGAAACCACAACGAGAGTGAAACAAAGAGGAAAGGAAGAGCAGAGAAGTAAGAGGAAAAGGAAAGGAGAAAGATCACTCAGGTGCCCCGGGGCTGTGAAGCCCGTGAATACCTAAAGAAGGTATCCCCCTGGGGGGAATACCACAAAAATGAATAATATTTAAATTTTAGGGTAAATGTCTTTCCACATACATAGATATTGTAAAATAATTTAACTGCAACTTTTAAATTTTTTTTGGCACAGATATTTCATACGCACTACATTGGTGCGATTTGTCTTTTACGCCAATACCATATATACATCTAGGTAATTAACTGACGCCAAAGTGTAATTATTTTGTTTGATATGGCAACTCGGATGTTATTGTCTATTTATTAATAAATTGTCTATTAACAATTTTTTTCTTTTTTTTTTCCAGTTATATAAACTATTTTAATCTAGGCACATTTGTCATACATGCCCCACATTTGCGCGACTGCAATAAAATGGCGATTTTATGCCTCACTTGGTAACCTGGCTGTTGTTTATTTATTAATAAATTTTTAGCTCACAGGCTATCATAGTCTGAGAGCTTATGTGCCCGTCCGTTCTGTATGTACGTTCGTATGTTCGTTCGTGCGTAATGCGATAACTCATGATAAAAATATTGGATCCACTTGAAATTTTGTATATAGGTATATCCTGATAAGGCGCTTCCCTGATTAGTTTTTGGAGTTTATTCGATATGTATAAGAGGGGGAAGGGGGGCTCATGCCCCTCTCCTTAATTGATATAAACGAGATTTTCATGCAGAATTAAGTTTTCGTTCAAAATTTAGATATAGGATATCATTCTGATGAGGTGATTCCGTGACTGTTATTAGGTGTTCATTGAATAAATATAAACAGGGGAAACGGGGGGCTCATGCCCCTCCCCTTAATTGATATAAACGGGATTTTCATGCAGAATTAACAGTTTTCGTTCAAAATTTAGATATAGGATCATTCTGATGAGGCGAGTCCGTGGCTGTTATTAGATGTTCATTGAATAAGTATAAACAGGGAGGAACGGGGGTTCTAATGCCCCTCCCCTTAATTGATATAAACAGGATTTTCATGCAGATTTAACAGTTTTCTTTCAAAATTTAGATATAGGATCATTCTGATGAGGCGATACCGTGGCTGTTATTACGTGTTCATTGAATAAGTATGAACAGGGGGAACGGGGGGCTCAGGTCCCTCCCCTTAATTGATATAAACGGGATTTTCATGCAGAATTAACAGTTTTCGTTCAAAATTTAGATATAGGATCATTCTGATGAGGCGAGTCCGTGGCTGTTATTAGATGTTCATTGAATAAGTATAAACAGGGAGGAACGGGGGTTCTAATGCCCCTCCCCTTAATTTGTATAAATGGATTTTTCAATCAGAATTGTCAGATTTCGTCTATTTAAAATAACAGAAAATAATTGTAAACTATACATGTAACTGGTATTTGAAAACAAAATTTTCTCCGAATCGGCATCAGAAGAAAAAAAACGCTCCAATGTGGTGCGTATATGTCATGTATACATTTTATTCACTATACTACAGTATTTAAACATGCTGTATAAATAACGATTATTGTTTTTTCCAAACATGTTTGGCACAGATATTATATACACACTGAGGTATCTGACTATCGCCAAAACGGTGTTATTTTGCCTGATATGGTAACCTAGCAATAGTTGTTTCTGTATTAATAAATTGTTTATTTACTTTCAATTTCTTTTTAGAAATTCTGTAAATTGTTTTGTGCTATAGTAACTTTTTTTCTTAATTTATTAATATTTTCGTTTTAAGATAACGAAAATAATTTTTAAAAATGCACATTTCTTTCCTATTCTAAAACGAGGATTTTGCCGCATTGGTATTGGAAGGAAATCTTGCAAATCCTGGTTTGTGATGGAGTTTTTTGTGAAATATGGTATTTTAAAATGTAAATTGAGTGCTACTAGATTAACACGTCGGCCAGTTTCGCCAAACTATTCAAATTTACATAAATTCATTTTAAATAACGAAAGAACAATAAACATAAATAAAAAATACAAATTAAAAGTCGAATTAAAAAGCACTTACGACGTAAAAAAATACGTGCATCACGTGTAATATCAATTGCTATCATACTTACGATCATTGATTACTGACATTTATTCCTATAATCTGCTATTAATTTTTTTCTCGACAGAATAATCAAGTAGTACCGTACATTGTACAAACTCCAGTTATTACGAAAATAGAGCTAAATATCTAAATTTAGGTGCAAATGCACACACCCAATGTTGTAAGAAAGAGGCACAAATGTCATATATGCACCACGTGTGGGTGATACATTTCTGGCGCCACTTTAATGGAAACTTCGTTTTCAAATGACAGATACATTTCTATTTTACTTTTCCATGTATAGAGCATAACATTTTGTATCATTTTAAAATGAAAATGAAAGTAAATAAATAGTTCATTAATAAATTAAAAACAAAGCTGTATTACCATAAGAGGCATAAAATGTTCATTTTGTTTCAATCACGCCAACGTGATGCGTATATGACATCTGTATCAAAATATGAATTTCACACATTCAAAAAACATTCACTTTATTTTTCTAAGGAAACCTTTATTTAACTTTATTTATTCTGCTGCATTCCAAAAACGGAACACTGTAATAGATTTATCAAGAGCAGATGTACGTTGCGAAATATACTATAATATTGATAGAGGAAGTATTAAGGTTTCCACAGATACCCATATTCTCAAGTTGAGAGATTTAGAGTTCAAAAACTATCAAATGAAAATGAATCACTTGAAAATTGTTTAAATTCAATGCTCAATCTCTGCGATCATAATGCTCGCTATTTTACAAGTATGGTGAATAGACAATATTTATAAATTGCTCTTTTAATACTTGATTCATTTATCTATCAAACTCTACAATAAATGGTCAACTGAGATATTTTTTCCTTAAAGTACCGAGTTTTATCGAATGCATAAGCTGATACAACAAAATAATATTTTTTTATTATTTTAATATATTTTGGCGTCAACGGGCCTTGATTCCATTGTTGTTGTTTTTATTTTTGGCTCAGTTTTGTTTTTCCTAGCTTACTGAGTTTTGCACTCATGAAGAATCTCGACAGTAGATTCGAAACAGCTGTTTGCTAACTTTTAATGCATTTTTGGTACATTTATAATCGTTGGTTTTCTATCTTTAAATACATTGGCGTTTTGTATGATTTTCAGAAATGTGAAAGAGCATTCGAGGTGAAGTTGCTTTAAAAAACGCAATCATATTCAATATTTTGTTATTCATGTTTTGTTTTGAAAAATAGACCAGCGTAGCGGGCTTAGCTTGCTAGTTAAGTATTAATCACAGACATATGTTATAAATTACAAAGTTAGGCAAAAAAAGGTACATAATTTTGTGATATTGATTAAAATTTTCAGCTGATTAAATTTGAAAAAATAAAAAAATAAAATTTTTATATGACCTTGTACGAAAAATATCTCAGTGAGTAAAATGTACACCACACACTAATAAGGTCATAATTATGAAAACTCATAGCAATATGAAAATATGTAAATTCTTATTTAAACCATTTTTCAAAGCCTGTATATGAGTTCACAAAGTCATAAAATATGAAATGAAATGCCTTACCACAACAAACATTCCAACACAAAGAAAAGTAATCTGTCGAACCTTTAAAGGCCAAATAGACTTATCATTTAACCGTCAATGTCGCTTGAGGTTAGTCGGTGCTTTCCTTTTTTATGGCTTTTGAAAGATCATTCTGAAGGGCGGAAATCTTTCCGTCAAATCCATATCTGCCTGTTTCCATTGTTGAGACTCCTCTTCCTTTTGTCCATAACCAAAGAACGGTCGGAAGAGAAAGGCTAGCAATCGCTTTTGATGGTTTATTTATGTCGGCCGAATATCTGCACTAGAGATATAAGTCCGAGGGGGGGGGGTTGCCCTCAGTGGGAGTCTTTCTAATGGATCCTAACCCGTATTTACGCAAGGGTACCCAAAGTTCAAAGAAAACCATGGAAAACTCAGAATGGTTTGGCTGACGGGCGCGATTGGGTTCGAATCCAGCACCTCCCATCTACCAGCTTCGAAAGCATAACCTCTCTGCCACTCGTGGGGCACAATTGTTTTTCAAAAAGAGGGATCACTTTTCTTCTGAACAGAGTTTTAGAAATCGCAAAAACTAATTTAAAAATATAAAAATAAATATAAACTAGTTGGATGTGCCAATCCCAAAACTTTCTTCTATCTCATACCTACATTTTAATATTAAAAAAATAGTTACTCATTTTAATGCTTTAATAATTTAAATTCAATACCATACCAACTTTAATTTTCATCTTAAATTTCTGCTTCAATCAATTAATCGGAGTAAAAACGAATTTACGCCTCTGCACGAGCCGATGATAAATAGAATGATTGGCAGATTTTTTTTTTTCAAATTCAGGGAGCACCTACTTGCCTTACCAAAAAATAATCATATACAAAAAATTTAGTTCAGTTCTAGAACTAACTTCATACACTTTTATGTGGTGCAATATTGAAAATGGCATAAAATTCGCTATTGCAGCGCCCCCTTCAGGCGGATTTTTTTTTATTCAGGGCGATCCAACTAGTCATAGCCATACACTTACACAAAAAATTTCGTTCAATTTGATGCATAACTTCATGTACTTTTGGTCGGTACAATATTGAAAATGGCACAAAAATCGCGATTGCAGCACCCCGTTCCGGCGGCTTTTTTTCAAGTTCAGGAAGGACCAACTAGCCATAGTCATGCACATACACAAAAAAAAATTGGTTCAATTCGATGCATAACTTCATATACTTTTGGTCGGTACAATATTGAAAATGGCACAAAAACCGCGATTGCAGCGCCCCCTTCAAGCGGATTATTTTCAAATTCAGGGAGGACCAACTAGCCATAGTTATACACTTACACAAAAAATTTGGTTCAATTCGATGCATAACTTCATATACTTTTGGTCGGTACAATATTGAAAATGGCACAAAATCGCGATTGCAGCGCCCCCTTCCGGCGAAATATATCAAAACTGAAAGAGGACCTGCTTGCCACAGCCAAAAACATTCACAAAAAATTTGGTTCAATTCTATGCATAACTTCATACACTTTTTAATGGTAGAATGGCGACATACACACAGACATACACACAGACACACACACAGACACACGGACAGACAGACATTTTGTAAAAACATGTTTTTTGGAATCTCTGATCCCTAAAACGTGTAAATCCGCCGAAAACCGGAAGTCGAAAAAAATTTCGATTACAATACTTTCTTCTATTGAAGATAGAAGAAAGTAAAAATATATTTACACAAGATATTTATTTTATATTACGATATGATCTTTTTAAGTATTGCTGCCCATTTTAAAACAAGGCAAATAATAATATTTCCTTTCTAATAATAAAAATATTTCTATGTGAATTTAAAAAAAAAAAATGTTAGATTTAAAACGGTACATTTAAAATGTCTTATTTAAAACAATTTTCTTATAGTGTTACTAAAAAATTTCCTGGAGCAACGTGTCTTTGACTTAGTTAATTTTATATTAGCTGATTTTATAATGTTTAACTAATCTTATTTAATCAAACATGAAAACAACAGTAGTAGTTGATTCGGCCTTTCTAACAATAAAAGTCTTAAAATTCCTCAGTAAAAGGGAGATGCATAGAAACTCGTTTACTGGGATATTGCCACTTATTTTTTAACTATAGCTCAATCTTCCTTAATCTTTTAAAATCGGAGCTGTAATTTTTAACACAATAAAACTAATCGGTACAGTTATCATACCAATTGAATATTTCCAACTGTGCGAAAAAATGCCCAGGCAGGGAGTCAAACCCAGATCCTTGGCTTATAGAGCCAGTGTTTTACCGCTCAAGTTTACTGGACCGACAAGCAGCGAGTATATTTCACTCAGATAACCTTATTGGTAATAACATCTAGTCTGTCATTTAAACAGCTCAACAAAATAAACCGCAGGTAGAGGAACAAAATATAAACGATGGGTACCTAGATAAATTATTAGTTTTAACACAATCAAACTGATCGTTAAAGTTATCATACGAATTGAATATTTCCAACTGAATGAAAAAATGCCCAAGTAGGGAATCGAACCCAGATCCTTGGCTTACAGAGTCAAATGCTTTACCACTTAAGTTTACCAGTAAGCCAAGGATCTGGGTTCGATTCCCTATCTGGGCATTTTTTTGTTCAGTTGGAATAAAGCATTGGCCCTGTAATCTAAAAGGTCTGGTTTCGATTCCCTGCCTGGGCATTTATTCACTCAGTTGGAAATATTCAATTCGTATGATAACTTCACCGATCACTTTGATTGTGTTAAAAATAATAGTGACGAAATAAATCACATGCAATTTAAACAATTTTGTGCAAATTAAAATGGTACTTTTTATTCTTATATTAATAAGAACTGGAGTTATAGCCAACATTTTCTTTCATTTTTTAAGTGATGTATTTATACTTTTTATACTCTTATTGGATAGGGTAAAATGCCAAATATAACAAAAATTAAAAAATTAATAAAACAAAAAATACTGTTGTTGCAACACGGTTATTCTTGCGCCACACTATTCAAGATTTTTTATAATTCCTGTAAAACTGTAATGAAATTTAGTCATTTAAATTTCAAATCAATAATTTTTATTCCTTACAAATGGTAATGTACAATGTAATTTATTTTATATTAGCATAGCATAGATTTGTTTTATTTATTTATTTTCAATTTGGAAATAATTGAAATAATTTTCGGTATTTTACATCTTACACTGTAAATTTTAGTAAATTTTAGTTTTCATGGTTAGTATACAGTGAAACTTCCATTTAACGAAGACTCATCCTTACACTTAAACACTTCATTATGAAGAAAATTCATTAAACAAAAATAAACCGAAATTAAGGAAATTTATACAATAAAGTACATGTGCAGTGGCGCCAATTTATATGGGCCCATTGGGCGTGAACCCACTCAAAACCTTCCTCTCTCTTCCAAACAATAATATTATTCTGAATCATTTTAGCCTTTAAAATGTGTTTTAAGAAGTTTTCATCTGTTAAATTTTTTTTTTATTTATACGTCTTCTATTGAAATTGGTGATTCTAAAAAACATTTGGATTTTTACATTTTTTTAGGTAATTTTGCTTGAATATTTTTTTGTTTGTTTTAAATATATATATTTTAATTATTTCATAATTAAATATAATGGTGCTTCAATTTATATAAGAATTTAATAATTATAAATTAACAATTTTGATTTATTAATTTAAGGATAAAGAATTTTAAAAGACACATTAAATGAAGCCCTCTGTGCAATCTGCGATCACACTTACCTACTTGTTAAGTCACTCGCTCCAACTTCTCTTCACTTTTCATACACACACACTAATGGGAAAAAAAATGTGCACATTATTTTATTGAAAATTGTTTGAGTCCACCCAATATGTTTTAAAAGTTGGAGCTACTGTGCATGTGCATAAAAGTGAAATAACATAAAATGGCACTACTGGAAAAAAAATTATTTTAATTCGGGCAATATATACATACACACACACACACACACACACACACACACACACACACACACATACACACACACACACACATATATATATATATATATATATATATATATATATGGAGATTCTTCTTTAAAAAGTTCTTTTGAACACATAAGTAAATAAACTCGGAGGTAAATTAAATTCTGACACCGTTTTTAAACTTTTAAATGACTTATATTAAACGTTAATATTTACAAAAAAGATATTTACATAAGACTATTTACAAAGCAAACAATCATAACTCTAATTAATCAATTACATCTTATACGGGAACTCGTCTTCATCTTACGTTCTTTTTACACCAACTTAAAACTAAAAACATTCCATTCTCCTTTCTTCCGTTCAGTTCTTTTTTCTACCGCTTAAATCGTCTGGCTTCTTAGGAATTAATAGTTTCTTCAAAATCGTCTGCCTCACTGAGAGCCTGTTCATCAGAGTTGCGATGCGTAGAAAATAATATGCAGATCTAATAGTGGAGGAGATTTCCCATATTTCGGCCATACTGATGAGACATTCGTCCTCGAATGTATTCTTGTTGGCTGGAAACAGCAGCTGGATCATCTGAAAAGATAAAGAAAAAAAAAACACAGCAGCATCCAAAGTCTAAATTGAAAAAAAAAGAAGTCATCATTCAAATTATTTATCAAAGCTTAGATTATTTCTTGAAAAAATTCATATATTTTTTTCGCGTCTTTTCGTCTTCTCTTTCTTACGTCCTTTCATCTTCTTTTATCTTACGTCTTTTCGTCTTCTTCTTTCATACGTCTTTTCATCTTCTATTACCTTACGTCTTTTCGTCTTTTCTTTCTTACGTCTTCCGTCTTCTTTTATCTTACGTCTTTTCGTCTTCTTCTTTCATACGTCTTTTCATCTTCTATTACCTTACGTCTTTTCGTCTTTTCTTTCTTACGTCTTCCGTCTTCTTTTATCTTACGTCTTTTCGTCTTCTTTCATACGTCTTTTCATCTTCTTTTACCTTACGTCTTTTCGTCTGTTCGAGAATAAAGTTAAAATTCTATTAGTTGTCAGTCCAGAGGTTTGTCACAGTTGGTATAGTGTCACAATCGGTGAAATTCTTTTTTTTTTTTTTTTTAAGCTTCGTCCGTCCACGGCTTCATGTACTCTGCACATGTTCTGGTGACCATGGGTCCTTCGTTGAATCCAAGTTTCTTTACATCGTAGGTGTCATTATTTTTTACTTTTATGACTTTGTACGGACCTAAATATTTTGGTTTTAACTTCAAACCTGGACCTTGTTGTGTGCGTTTTATAGCAACCACATCATTAATCTTAAATTTGTTAGCTTTCTTTCGTCTGAGGTTGTAAGTTTTACGGTTCTCTTCTTGGACTTTTAAAATCTGTTTTTTAGCATTTTTTCTCATATCTTCGCGATTATTTGTAAAATCAGATTGTATTTCAGCATTCAGAAGACTAGTAATTTCAATGTTATTTTTTAGTTTCATTTTAGTACCAAACATCAATTCAAAAGGAGTTGTGCTTATACTTCTCTGAAAAGTCGAATTTATCACCTGTTGGACGTTGCTTACATGTGTATACCATTTTTTAGGATTATCGACAGACAATTTAGACAGAACAGATATTATGACAGAATTTAGACGCTCAACTTGGCCGTTAGACCTGGGTAATCCAGTGGTAATCGGGATATGTTTAATATTTTCATTGATGCAATAATCTTCAAAAGCTTTAGAGGTAAATGCAGGACCTTTATCTGATATAATTCGAACTGGATTTCCAAAGATAGATTTTTGGATTTCTAATTTAGAAATTACTTCGGCAGCATCGGTAGATTTTGTGGGATACAACCAAACAAATTTTGTGAATGCGTCAATGACCGAAAGGATATGTTTGTAATTTTTATTAGTGCTTTCTAATGGACCTAAGTGATCAACATGGTACGTATGTAATGGAGCTTCTTCTTTTTCTATTGGGTGAAGTAAGCCTTCTTGTTTACCACATTTTCTATTAACTAAAATACAGGGAACACAATTTGCTATACATTTCTCAATTTTTTGTTTAACTTTAGGGATGTAAAAATCATTTTCTAAACTTTTCTCTGTTCTTGCAACTGCGTAATTACCTTTTTCGTGAGCGGCCTTGATTATATTCATTTGCATGTCTTCCGGTACAACTAATAAATCATTACCATTAACACATTTATAAAGAACATCATTTTTAACTAGATAATCATCATAAGATTTCACCTTTAGGATTTCTTTTATTGTTTTAATATGGTCATCGGTTTCTTGAGCTTGGATAATTTTTAAAGTTAAGCTATCTTGGATTACCATGCAAATAGGATACCTACTTAATGCATCGACATGTCTCATACTGCTACCCTGTCTATGTTCAATAACATAATCAAAATCGGATAACATTATTGCCCATCTAGCTATTTTTGTACTCATTTCTTTTTTATCCATAGTCATTTTAAATGCATTACAATCGGTTACAATTTTAAATGGGATACCTAGCACATATACTCTAAACTTTTTCAGGGCTTCAATTACAGCTAAAACTTCTAATTCGTAACTAGTGTACTTCCGTTCAGCTTCGGTGGTTTTTTTACTTGCGAAATAAACTGGATGAAATTGATTATCTACTGGAGATTGTTGCATTAAAACAGCTCCATAGCCATCAATACTGGCATCACAATGGATTTCGGTCGCACTTTTGGGATTGTAAATTAAAAGTACGGGTTCTGACGACAAAATACGTTTGAGTTCATTAAAAGCTCTTTGTTCTTCTATATCGAATTTAAATTTTGAATCTTTTCTTAGCAGGTCACTTAACGGTTTAGCTATAACCGAATAATTTCTTATAAATTTTCGAAAGTATCCTGTCAATCCTAAATAACTTTGAACATCTTTGGTGCACTTTGGTTCGGGAAAATTTATTACTGCTTTAGTCTTCAGTGGAGAGGGATACAATTTACCATTTATGATTCTATACCCCAAGAAATCAATTTCACGCTTCAAAAAATTGCATTTTTTAAGATTTAATTCTAATCCATATTCCGATGCAGTTTCGAGTACAAGTTTTAATTTTTCTAGACCTTCAGCTTCGTTTTTAGCAGGTATTATTAAATCATCCATATAAATGACAACAATGTGATCTTTTAATAGGTTTCGAAATACATTATAAATATACTTTTGAAAAACACTAGGGCTAATGGTCAACCCGAATGGACATTTCAAAAATTCGTATTGTCCTTCATGAGTAACAAACGAGGTGAATTTCCGCGAGTCTTCTTCAACATCTACATGAAAGAAACCGTTTTTCAAATCTATGGTGGTAAATACTTCGGCAGAATGTAATTGGTCTATTACATCATCAATAACTGGCAAGGGGAAATGCTCACGTACTGTCTTTTTGTTAAGAAATCTGTAATCAACACAAAGTCTCATTGTGTTATTTTTTTTCTTGACTAACACAACCGGCGAAGAAAAATTAGAAGAACTTTCTCGAATTATTCCCTGAGCTAGCCACTCCTCAATTTGGTTTTCGACTATTTTTTTCTCGCATGGCGGTAATCTTCGAGGAGAAG
Organism: Maratus speculifer; assembly: GCA_964019185.1. NCBI lineage: Eukaryota > Metazoa > Arthropoda > Arachnida > Araneae > Salticidae > Maratus > Maratus speculifer. Next base: position 39,474,851 of record OZ025300.1, on the reverse strand, counting down.
AACAAACTGGGATTTCGTCAGTTAAATTAATTTTCATTTTAACATCTACTGTTTTAGTTTTAATTGGTACATAATTTTCAATTAAAGAGTATAACTCTGAACGTAATTTTTTGTCAGCAATGTGAGTTAAATCAATTTTAGGCTCATCCAAAACATTTACAATATTAACTAAAAAGTCATTAGACAACTTCAGCTTTAAACAGTTTCACTTTATTCTCAGAAATAGTTAATGTACCTTGATGAATAACATCAGTGCCAATAATTAAATCGAAATTAATGCAACTGTCCTTAACGACAAAAATAGTAACTTTAAATTTTGAACCATCTACTTCGATTTCTGAATTGAAACAACCTTCTGGTTTAATTGAGGCTTTTCCTAGACCGGTCAAAGAGATACTCGTAGGTTTTAATTCTACAAAGTTCTTCAAATTATCATAAATACTTTTCTTTAACAAAGTCTTTTGGCTACCAGTATCTATTAAAGAGATTAAACGCAAAGAATAAAGCTTTATCTCTTTCAGAATTAAATCTTGGGTTGTAATAATGTTTACTTGTGACTGAGCATTTTTAACACTTGTATCTTTAGATTTATTACATTGAAATGATTTATGACCATAAGCGTTACAAGCAAAACAAAGCGGCCCTTTATCTTTATTTACACAGTTAATACTCTTATGATTATTCCCGCCACAATTAAAACAACGCATATTTGGCTTTACAGGCTTAAATTTGTTCTTAACTTCAACTTCGGATTTAATTTTAGGCTTAGCTCCTTCATATTTATGAAATTTTGCATTTTCATACTCCGATCTTATTTTTTCATAAATCTTTAATTTTTGTTTAAATTCAGCAATATTGGGACAACCATACAAAAAAGATTTTTTTAGAAATGGGGTCATTAATTCCATTTATTACATACTGAATAAGGGCAGAATCTTCAATATTGCCTTTTGAGCATAATTGTTTCATATTTAAAAAATATTCATCTAACGATTCATGTGGTCTAATTTTTCTTTTGGACAGCAATTCGTGTAATTCAGCTGAATTGCACGTTTGACCAAATTCAGATATGAGTAGGGCTTTTAATTTAGACCACGAATTAATATTTGTTTCACTTTCAAGAAATAATTTTGCTTTGCCTGTCATACGGCGTTTAGCCAAAATCAATTTGTGCAAATCACTAACGTTAAATAATAAAACAATATCTTCAAAATCGGCAATCCATTTATTAATATTTTGTACTTGAGTACCTTCAAACATTGTAATCATACTTTCAATATCATTAATAGAAATGCTTGGTTTAATAACATAATCAGGAATCAGAATTTTCTGATTTTCATTACTTTCACAATTAGAACTACCAGAATCATTTCTCATATTATTCTCAAAAACAGTTGAAATATTTTTAGTTTTATCTTGTAAATCATCATTAAATTCATCGACACTTTCGTCATCACTAAGAGTACCTACATCGGCTATCATATTAATTTTTAAAATTTTAAAATCACATAAACTAGAAATTATTCTGGCAGCAATTTCATCAAAAGTTCCCGAATTATTTATACACAAAACATTGCAAATGGTAATTAAGTCGTTAACAGAAAAATTATCTTTAATTTCTTTGAATTTAGTTTGATATTCATCGGAATCTACTTCAAACGTAAACCCAGTAAAATTCCGAATTCTACGTCGATTATTTCTGTCACCGATTTCTCCAAAAATTAATTTGTGCAATGTCTTAATACTAGCTGATTTTTCAGTTTTCAAAGAAAACTCTAATTCCTTTAAATCAACTAATTTTTCCATTATTGAAAAGAAAAATGAAATAATAAACTCACTTCATAATCAGATGCTCAGCTTCACACACTTTGATTTCACTTTCATCGTAAAATTTTACCTCTTCTGAAATAGCTTTGTAGGCTTGACATTCCATCACAGTTCTAAAAAATATCGGCTTCCAAGATATTAAAAAATATATATTTCCATCTCTGTGGGCGTGCGTCTGTATCCCACTTACTGAGACCAAAATTTATGGAGATTCTTCTTTAAAAAGTTCTTTTGAACACATAAGTAAATAAACTCGGAGGTAAATTAAATTCTGACACCGTTTTTAAACTTTTAAATGACTTATATTAAACGTTAATATTTACAAAAAAGATATTTACATAAGACTATTTACAAAGCAAACAATCATAACTCTAATTAATCAATTACATCTTATACGGGAACTCGTCTTCATCTTACGTTCTTTTTACACCAACTTAAAACTAAAAACATTCCATTCTCCTTTCTTCCGTTCAGTTCTTTTTTCTACCGCTTAAATCGTCTGGCTTCTTAGGAATTAATAGTTTCTTCAAAATCGTCTGCCTCACTGAGAGCCTGTTCATCAGAGTTGCGATGTGTAGAAAATAATATGCAGATCTAATAGTGGAGGAGATTTCCCATATATATATATATATATATATATATGACGTTTTAAGGAGAAACTCAAATTATCTTCACTGGTTCTTTTTTTTTTTTTTTTAAATACACATCCATGGCAAGCAAGGGAAAAAACAACATAAATAAATAAATGTAGAAGATTCATTAAATTACACATTGACTACTGCAAGATAGTTTATTAAACTGTTGTCGTATAGAGAGGGAAATGCTCCCTTTGCAAGCCGTCTTGAACCGAAACATTGAAAAGAATATTCCATCATTAATTCAGCAAGCCGTCCTTAACGTACTCATCGAAGAAAAAGCAAAGAATCTCTCTCGTCACCTCCAGGCTTCCTTCTTAAATATAAAAACAAACTCCTAGAAAATTCTCTACTCTATAACCATCATTTTTCCATGTAAACATAATTCATGTCCAGCGTCGAGATTTTTATTTCACTCAGACAATAAATTTTATTTTTAAAATATTATTTAACTAATTTATAATCAAACTCAAAATTTTGAATATATTAGGCAGACGATATTTTTACAGACGATTAATTTTAAAAGAAAAAGAAAAGAAATGAATTTATTGATCTGCACAAATATCAAATGTTGAAGGAGGGAAAATAAATAAATAAATAAATAAAAATAATGATATTTTTTTGAAAGGTATGGTTTTGGAATAAATTTAATACGACTTTCTTAAAAAGGGTTGATAAAAACAGGGAAAAAAAGTTTAATTAAGAATATTTTTAATTTAGAGCCATCTTTTAAAATTTACCCATATTGGAATAAATGTTTTTTAAGGCGAATTAAGAATTTATATCATTTCCGTAAAGATTAATATATTAGATCTAATAACAGGATTTTAATTTAATAAGTTAAACTAAGTACGGAATATTGTTAAAAGGAAATTAATATAATATAAAGGTTAATTTTGGCGAAAAAAATTAAAATTGGTAATATACGGTATTTACTCGTGTATAAGGCGCACTTTTTTTCCAAAGAATTGGGGCAAAACTCCTAGGTGCGCCTTATAAACGTTATTATTAAACTTATATTATTTTTTTACTGTTTGATGCAGTCGAATGATATACATATGAAACAAGAAATTATTCAAAGAAGATATTAAAACTCGGAAAATGTTACTTAATTGAAGTATTACAGCATATTTATTTCATTCCTTACAGTTTTTTATTCAACAGTGTGCTAATGACATTATATAAACGCTAATTAGCAGTTCTCTTTACCGTCACTCATACCTATTTCCCGTCATTCTCTTACAACCCGAAGTTTAAAAATGCATTTTCGTCTTGTTTTCTGGTCTGGTGTAATGTTTGTTTCGACTTTTTTTTTTTTTTTTTTTTTTTTTTACTGAAATTCATTTGGTCATTCTTCATTAGCGTATCAAATTTATGATGCGCGTTGTATATGAGATTTTAAGAAATCACCATTTTTATTTGTAAAATAGGGGTGCGCCTTATACACGCGTGCGTCTTATACACGAGTAAATATGGTATATATATATATATATATATATATATATATATATATTTATTCAATGCAGGCATATTGGAAAATTTCAGTTAGAATAATATCTAAAAAAGCACATAATGAAGAGAAGGTAAACAAAATCAGGAGTGTAACATATCTTTTTACTTAATATTGTTAATCCGTAACTTAAAAAAAGTGTATAATAATATTTTGTACAGGTTTCTTATAAAAAGAATACACTATTAATAAATTTTTTTGATCTTTGTAGATATCTTCACAATTCATCAATAACATAAAAAAAAAAAAAAAAAAAAAAAAAAAAAAACGAGTTTTCTTATTGTACAGAAGGATTTTAACATTTCTTTTGTTCATAAATGATTAAATAAATTTCATTTTAATACAAAACGCGGAAATAAAATCATACATCCTTCGCAACTGCAACCTTTCCTTGTGAATGTTATACATTCACGAAAGTGAAATAAACTTCGTATACATTTTTTGTAATATAGAGATTATTTTCTAAGTTATTGGTGTACAAAGTCAAGGGTCGGCAAAAAATTTCGTTAAATAGAAAACTTCGTTAAATGGAGCCTTCATTAAAGGGAAGTTGGATTGTGTTTTTAATATTTTATTTATTACATTTCATATTATTAAAATAGCTTATTTTATAATTAATATTTATTATGTGTATAAAAGTTTTATATATATATATATATATACCGGGTGATCCAGAAGTCCCGGGAGTTTTGAAATGTTAATAATTAGAAAACTATACACAATAGAAAAATGCGGTTTTCAGATACATGATCAGAATAGCGTGGGATTTTCGTTTATAATGAATTTTTTTAAAAAATAAATAGTTAACATTTTTAGCAACAGGTGGCGCTGGTATACAACATCGAAAATTTCATTACCAAGCGTTATAGAAGCAGATGAATTCATTGCGCAACATCTTTCCTAAGATTTTTGATCAGATTTCTCTTTAAGGGTCCTTAATGTTCAAACTCTTTTTCGAAGGTTAAGGAAATTGCATTTAAAAGAAATTCCGATGCAAAATTTGATGTGTAACTGCTAAGTTAAAAAATGCTTCCTTTGTATGACAAAACTTTGTCAGTTATGCAGTTTTACAAAAAGGATGAATCGGCAAGTTTGAGCATTGCGTTCTTATCGAACAATGCACGGAATCAAAAACCGGAAAAGGACCGATGACATTACAAACCTGCAGGATATGATAAAAAGGTTTGATGAAAGAAGCTCATTGGAAGACCCTCCTCATGTCGCTTCTCCTGTCACGACGATCCTGAGGACTACGTTTAGTCCTGAGTCGAAATTTTCAGCACGAATGGCCTCTAAGATCTTCAGATCTTACCCCTTGTGACTTTTAATTGTGGGGCTATTAGAAGTCTCATGTCTACAGAGATTGGCCTATGTCATTGACCCAGCTGAAAGATGCTACAGCAAAGCGTTTGCAAGCTATCCTCTGAATTGCTTTTTAATGCTCTGCAGGCTGTTTTGCATCGTCTCACGGCGGTACTTATAAGTAATGGGCGTCATATGGAAAAGTTGTAACCCTTGAACACTGATTCTTTATTTTTAATGAATTGTATCGTACCATAGCAATATTATACTATCCAGTTCAGCGCCACCTGTTGGCAAAAAGTTTAACTAAAATAACATATTTTTTGTTATTAAAAAACGAAATCCCACAAGTTTCTAAGAATTTCTGTGAAAACCACATCTTTTTATTGTTTATACTTTACAAATTATTAGCATTTCAAAACTCCCGGAACTTCTGGATCACCCGGTATATAAATAAAATGATTGTGTAAATAATTATTAAAAGGTACTTTTTGATTGTATAAATTTTGTTCTAGGTTTTATACGCTAAACTATCAGCAGGTGAATCTTATGATCGTTTGATTTCATTGGCAGAAAGTGTAAAAGAGCACTATGCTAGTGCTTCTATTTATTCTACTGATTCCAGAACAAAACTCACTCCACATTTGACTATAGTGAGTGTTCAAGATGCAAGGAAGAACAAAGTGGTAAACATGTGCAATCTTTTAACTTTTATTCTTTAACGGGACGGTTTACCTCAAAATTGGGCAAAATGTCGATGGATATATAAGCATTATATTATACTACAAATCAACATCTACAATAATTATAGAATAACCGAATATAACAAACTTAAACTAGACAAGACAATCAAATGGAACCAGCAATAGTCAAACAATTACAAATAAGATTGGAGTTGTGGTACGTGGCATGTTTTCAAGTTCAATGCCATGCAGTCACAAAAAATTACGATTAATTTTTGAGGTAGAAATGAGGAAAAAGTCCTAATGCATAATTTTCTACCACATCTTGATTAATCGTAATAAAAAAAAATAAGTTAATAAACCACGACATGTCAAACCAAACTGAATCATATAATGAAACAGATGTACATAAGGTGATACACTAAATGGCCATTAATTGCTGGACACTTTTAATTTTAGACATTTTGTTGAATATTTAAAAATATATTTGTCAAATTTTTCTGTAACTTCAGGATTATAAAGATTATGTCTGGCTTCATGTTTATCAACATCCATCTGATAAAGGGGACAGTTGGTCCAACAAAAAGTCACAGAAAAATAATAATATTTGGGAGCATTTATATTCCCTGTATATTAAAATGCACAAAATGACCTATTGCTGCAGAATACAAATATGTGGATTCTGTACAATACGTCCCTGATTTTTGTAAGAATTTGTACACTAGTGTGCAAAAATTAAGGACGGGGCAGATAAATTAGCATAAAAGCCGAAAAAGGCAACTGAACAAAATGAAAGGCTAATCAGGAGATAGATCTAAAACAAATACAGTAGAACATGCACATATACGACATATGACGTAAAAAGAGGAAGTGTTAAGGGGAATAAAGTACAGAGGCGGTGACCTTTCAGAAATTTGGTGAAATCTATTACACTGTGTAAAGTGATTTCAGCGACGTTGTTTTACTACTATTGTGCGATATAGACAAGAAGCAATCAAGAAGATGTCATCTGGATGACTTTCATGACAAATGACCTCGAATTATTTGGAAGTTGTAAAAAGGTCGAAGTGCGACAAGTGTGGCACAGGAATTCATTATCTCTTACAACATCGTTTTACCTCTTACGAGCCTGGAGTGCATTTCAAACGAGGAGATCAGCTGACCGAGCATTCAGCATTGGTCGCCCACAAGCAACAGCAACAGCAGACGACCTTTATATTGTACTAAGGCAAAAATAAACAAGCAGCAGGCAGCTGTAGAAATCGCAAGGCAGATTGAACAGACTACTGGACATCGAATATCACGTTTCACCATGGCTAAAAGGCTGCACAAAGGTGGTCCATATGCATGACGTCTAGTACAGCGTGAACCATTAACGCTTTCTCATTGGAGACGCCGGTTTCTGTGGTGCCATAAACATAAAAAATGGACACAACAAGAATGAGCTCGTATTCTCTTTACAGATGGGAGCCAATGTAGTATGACCAGCGATTCTGGACGTTTACACATCTGGAGAAAGCAGGGAACACCTAACCCCCGCTACAACAACATCGAAAGTTTCCATTTTGGGGGTACTGGAGTTCTTGTTTGGGGTGGTATCATGCTTGGTAGCCGTACGAACTTCCACGTCTTCCAAAGACGTTCAGTATCTGGAGCCCGCTATTGTGTCGAGATTCTCTTGCCTCACATGCATTTTTTTAGAGGTTTGTTGGTTGAGACTTCCTCTTCATGGACGACAACGCTCTCCGTCATAGTACAACGGTTATAGAAGAGCTCTAGGAGAGTGAAGATATTCAATTCATGGATTGGCCTGCAACATCTCCGGACTTGAATACCACAGAACACCTGTGGGACCTTCTGTGGATGCTCTTGGCATCACGTGACCAAACGCCGGCAACGATTCCTGAGCTGAAATTGGCGTTACAAGAAGAATCAGACTCGATGCGTCAACAGCTCCTAGACAACATCGTCCTCAACGTGGACAGACATTGTAAATCCTTCATCGCAGTTCGGGGTGACCATATCCCCATTTAGAGACTAAATTTTCCTGCCAGTGGCCTGTAAGAAAGACGCTTCTGTCTTCTCTGTATTTTTGCTCCAAGTGACCTTTAAGATAAATTGCTTATGTATCCTTTCGTTTCTTTGTTTAGATGTTTATTAACACTTGACCTATATTTTCACATCTTGAAGATCTTATGTTATGATTTTGGTCGAGGTGGAAAACTTCTGGGCGACGTTACATTCGAAAAACCCTCTCGTCCTTAATTTTTGCACCAGTGTACGTATATTCATGGAGATATAGCGATTTTTTTGAAAAGTTCAAAACATTCGTGGATGTTTTTAGCTTATATCATGTTGGGTTTTCAACCAAACTTAATGCCAGTTTCAGAAACATTGCCAAAATATAGAAGAAAAAATATGCAATTGGAATATATTAAATATTTTATTGGATATGGGTAGTTGTGTAAAATATTTTTATCTGCGCATATGCAAACAATAACAATGATCTTTGTACATGATTTTACAGTCAACTCTATGGAGCATCTTACAAAACAAATAGAATTAGATATCATGAAAATTCAGAATGATATCGGTTATAGGAATCAGCTGATTTTTAATTTTTTTTCTATTTTTTTTTCTTTATTGGTCTTTTAGTTCTTCTTGGATAACTATGAGAACGAATCTGTTCCATGATAAAAAGTTGTATCAAAATCGAAGCATTTGTTCCAATCTTCTCGTTAATATTCATTAAATATTAATTTTTTCCTTAAACTCTGTTAATAAATCTATGACAATTTGTGGAAAATTCCTTATTATTCATCTGCTTTTGGAGAGCAATTAAAAAAACAGTTTGCTCTATAGATGATATCTTTCTCTATTTTCACAATACATTTGACTGGAATTTTTATGAGTTGTTCCATAGAGTTTATTATTCTTTCTTTCTTTCTAACCGATGACCAGGCCCCTACCTGCCGAGTTACCTCAGCTTAACGGGTTATATACCTGGTATCGGGGCGGGTGACCGCCAAAATGCCGCATAGCGGCAAAAAACATGATTCCTTCGCTTCGCACTTCATCACATCTGCAGTACTTGCTTCTCAGTCTAACATACTTTGTTTTGACGGTTGCTTAACGTTATATCCTGTTGTATGTATTGCAAACGGCTACTCAATTTGGTCTCGTAAGTAGTAGGAAAAGGAGAGTTTAAGGACAGCCGGAGGGACAGAGGGACCGTCCCTCCGCATCCCTCCGCGCCCCTCCGCATCCCTCCGCGCCCCTCCGCATCCCTCCACGTCCCGCCTGCGGTGCCGCCTGCACCCACCATGCATCCCCCTCCACAAACGCCCCCCTAGTGGAAAAAAGGAACATTCTATTATAACAGGATAGGTGAACAACCTTCCCTAATTAAAAATATTATCAATCACATCTCAACTCGGACAATACCTCTCTTTAACTGACATTTCCTCTCCTAAACGACCATTCCCACCCTGAAACGGTCATTACCTTGTAAACAATCATTTCTAAAGCTATATAAATCTATGTTTTTCGATATTATTTTTAAAAGGATGTTAAACATCGAAGTGATTAGTGCTTTATGTGTTTACATATTGATGTGTGCCGTTTTTTCACTTGTTTATATTTTTACTAAAGTTGATAGACTAGCAGTAGATTTTATATTAAAGTTTAACGATACAGAGAATTTTCCCCATTAATATCATATTATGGAGAAAACTTATCAGGATCCAAGTCAAATTGCTAGTTTTGGAGGAGTGGACGCTCTTCATCGAGCAGTTCACGGTAAGGTATCTAAGAAAAAAATTAAATCTTGGTTAGAAGGGGTTGATGCTTACACTCTTCATAAACCTGTACGCAGAAAATTTCAAACAAATCGAGTGATTGTGTATTCTATAGATCAGCAGTGGCAAGCGGATTTGGTAGATTTATCTTCTTTACAGAAATTTAATGACGGGTTTCGTTACATTTTAACATGCATTGATATTTTATCTAAGTATGCATGGGCTTACCCTTTGAAATCGAAACGTGCTGAAGATATAGTAGCAGTGTTTGAATCCATTTTTCGAACAAGGAAACCAAAGTATTTGAATACTGACGCAGGTAAAGAATTTTTAAATTCTCGTTTACAGAAGTTTCTGAAGCAACAAGGTGTTCGATTTTTTAGGTCTTTTAACAATACGAAAGCTTGTGTAGTGGAAAGATTTAACCGCACTCTGAAAACTAAAATGTGGAAATATTTTACAACGCGACACACTTATCGATATATTGATGTATTGGATCAATTTTTAGATAGTTATAATCACACCTACCATACCACCATTAAGAGACCCCCAAGTGAAGTGAATAAGGATAATGAAAGTGAAGTGTGGTTTTCTATTTACGGTAATATGTCAAAACTGAAAAGGAAACCTTGTGTTTTTAATTCAGGGGACTTAGTACGTGTTTCTAAACATAAAATGACTTTCGAAAAAGGATATGAAACAAATTGGACGGAAGAACTATTTTTAGTAACAGAATGTGTCACGAGAATTCCTCCAGTTTACAAAATCAAAGATTTATTAGACGAACCTATTGAAGGAACTTTTTATGCAGAAGAATTACAAAAAGTACAACCGAAAAACCACTTTGACGTTGAAAAGATTCTGAAAAAACGTAAAAGAAAAGGGCAACTTGAATATCAAGTTAAGTTTAAAGGCTATCCTTCTAAATTTAATCAGTGGATACCTTCTTCAGATTTATTTTCTCTATAAAACACCCATTTTTTACAACGAATGATCATTCACAATCATGTCATTCTACGTGACGCTACCTTCTGACAGTTCAATGAACTATTTTCCAGAAAACAAAATTTCACATTATTTTACAAGATTACCTATGCCTTTAGATTTAAAAGGTGAATGGGAGGTCGGTTTAACTGAATTGATTTATCCTCATACATGGCGTAATATTACTGAATATGGTAACGAGTATGAATATGTGTTAGGTAACAGTTTAGAATTACCAGATGGAAGACCTAGAAACGGTAATGAATATGAACAGGATGATAGTGACACGAAAAAAATTCGAATCCCATCAGGATATTATGAATCTCCTAACGACATCATTAAAGTGATAAATTATCAAAAATTTGGTGATAGAATTTCGGTTAGTTACAACAAACACACTAAAAAAGTGAAAGTTTCTTTGAAGAAATATGCACAATTGAAATTTTTATCCGGTTTAGCCGAATGTTTAGGATTCTTACCAGGTGAAGTAATCTCAAATGTTTCGACTCCCTCATTATCTTTTGAAAGTCCCTTTATAGCTGACCCACACGCAGATTTTAAATTGCTCTACTTGTATAGTGATATTGTAGAACCTCAGATTGTTGGAGATACAGTGGCACCCTTATTGCGAGTGATTCCTGTTAAAGGGGAGGACGGAGATATGATTCATGAAGTGTTTGACAGACCTCATTACATACCAGTGACTCGAAAAAATTTTCAAACGATTGAAACTGTTATAAGAACACACACAGGACGTTTAGTGTCATTTGATCGTGGGAAGTTGATTGTGAAACTACATTTTCGTCAGAAATATCTTTCATAATGCTTGTTCCTTACCAATGCTGTAATCAATCTTTTGAAGATTATTATACACATCAAACAGGTAGCGGATTGAACTATTATCAAGGAAATACTTTCCAGAAAGGTTATGGTTTCGGAGGACTTTTCCGTTCACTTTTCCGTGCAGCTGTACCTTTATTTAAATCGGGTGCTAAAGCAGTTGGAAAGCAGTTATTTCATACCGGTGTAGATGTGCTAAATGATATTTCTCAAGGTGATAATATTAAAACAGCGGCTAAACGACGATTTAAGGAAGCTGGGAAAAATCTGACAGACAAAGCAGCAGTTAAAGTGAAATCTATGATTGGATCAGGTCAAAGGAATAAAAAACGAAAGAGACCTCAAAGTTCTCTCAGTCGCCCTAAAGCCAAGAAAGTGAAAGCACGCGATATTTTTGCTTAAAGATGTCTGGTCTTATTCATAAAGATTCTCCCGTTTGCGTCAAATCTGAACTAGACTTGTTTATGATTCCACCTACGCAAACAGCTATAGAAAAAGGTCACTTTGTAGAATATCATCCACTGGCTACCATATCTGAGAGTGGACCAGTTGAGTTTAACATTACAGGCAACAGTGAAGATTATATTGATTTATCAGCATCTTACCTTTACGTGAAAGTAAAACTAACTAACGCTGATGGAACCCCCTTACCCGACAAGACACCTGTAGCACCTGTTAATTTATTTTTACAAGCATTGTTTTCTCAAGTAGATGTGAGTTTGAACGAAAGAGTGATTTCCTCTTCTAGTAATACTTACCCGTATCGTGCTTACATTGAGACTTTACTGAATTATGGAGAAGATGCTAAGAAAAGTTTACTTTCTTGTGAATGTTTTTTCAAAGATGAATGTTTGGATACAGTCAATCCTACACTTACCGATAACCCAGGACTTCATAAAAGATATGAATTAACTTCAAAAAGTAAAGTTTTGGATATGATAGGCCCACTACATTGTGATATTTTTCAACAAAATAGACTTTTATTGAATATGGTAGATTTGAAAATTAAAATGACACGTAGCAAACCCAATTTTTGTTTGATGGCTGATAAAGTCGGAGATAAAACACCTGATTATAAAGTGGTGTTACAACACGCCTCTTTGTTTATTCGAAAGGTGAAAGTTAGTCCAGGTGTTTCTATCGGACATGCTAAAGCGTTAGAGAAAAGTAATGCTAAATATCCTATCGATAGAGTTTTGTGTAAAACATACTCAATATCGAGTGGAAGCTGGTCTTTTATGCAAGATAACGTATTCTTAGGATCTATGCCTAAACGTGTAATTATAGGATTATTAGAAAATTCAGCCATTAACGGACAGTATGACCTTAATCCGTTTTTCTTTAACCACTACAACGTCAACTTTTTAAGTATTTACATTGACGGACAACCAATACCATCTAAACCATTAGAATTAAATTTTAACGAAGGAAATTATATTGCAGCCTACCATCGATTGTTTCCCGGCTTTAACCGAGATAATGGAAATTATCTATCTCGAGAAGATTATGCTAAAGGACACACTCTATATGCATTCGATTTAAGTCCGGATTTATGTGATGGTCCACACTTGAATTTACAACATCAAGGAAATTTAAGAGTTGAAATTAAGTTTTCTTCAGCGCTTTCATCAACTATTTCCGTTCTGATCTATGCAGAATTTGAAAACATTATTGAAATTTCTAAATCAAGGCATGTGTTGTGTGATTTTCCAAACTAGACAAAGATGAACTCTCAACAGATTAAAGACATTTTATCTCATAACAAATACACTAAGAAATATTTTTTAGATGTGTTTCCCAGCGATATGCTCCCTAACACAATTAAGCAATACCCCTGCTGTTTCGTATGCAACGTCGATTCTTCTGATCAACCCGGTAGTCATTGGCTTGCTTTCTACATAACTTCACCTAGAAGAGTAGAATTCTTTGATTCTTACGGAAATACTCCAGACTTTTATCAAGGACCTATTTTAGACTTTACTTTAAAATTCTCTCAAGTGATTTTTAACCCTTTAACATTACAAACAAATGTTACAGCTGTTTGCGGTCAATATACAATTTTTTTCCTCTTCTGTAGATGTAGAGGTGAATCTCTGAAAAAGTTTTTGTCGCAGTTTGTATCTGAAAACTTATGTAATGACCAAAGAGTGTATAATTTTGTTGCCAAACGATTTCATGTGTATGTGAATTTTTATCAATAAAAAGTCTTTTAAAATACCATATCTTTTGTGTCTGTTTTTATTTGTTATGGATTTCCCAAGCCTTCAACACCCCTTCACAGCTGTTTTAGCAGGACCTTCGAAAAGTGGGAAATCTTTTTTTATAAAAGATTTCATCTACTTTAAAACATATATGATAAAACCTACACCCGATAAAATTGTTTGGTTTTACGGCATCTACCAAAATTTATATGATGAAATATCTGACGTTACGTTCATTGAAGGTTTCCCAACTAATTATGAAGAATATTTAGGAACCAATACACTGTTCATTATAGATGATCTTATGTGTGAAGTTGGCGGTGATCGTCGACTTACAAATTTATTTACCAAGGGGAGTCATCACCACAATTTAAGTATTTTTTTTATCACACAAAATTTTTTTCATAAAGGAACGAAAGATCTTCGATTGAATGCTGACTATCTTTTCCTATTTAAAAACAGACGTGATTTAAATCAAATAACATGTTTAGGAAGACAATTATACCCACGAAATTATAAATTTTTCCAAGAAGTTTACGCAGATGCTACCCGAAAACCTTTTACCTACTTATTAATTGATTTGAGAAATGAAACAGATGAAGAACATCGGTTAAGAACACAAATCTTACCGAATCAAAATCAGTATTATTACACTCTGAAATATAAATAATTGCGAAAAACGACAGACTCATCATTCCATAAAATGTCACCGACCCGTAAACAGGTCAAGGATTTACAGCTAATTCACTCATGTCCAAAAGCATTGCGCAAGCAGTTACTGAAAAAGCTACCTTCAAAAGTGGTTAAAACCATCTGTGAATGTTCTTTAAACGTGTTAAAAGGAAATATACCAATTTCACATTATCAGAAGAAGCAGCTTGGAAAACACAAATATCTTCTAAGAAAATTAGCCTCTAAAAAAGGTAGTCTTTACCAGAAAAAACGTTTAATTATTCAAAAAGGAGGTTTTTTAAATATTTTGATACCAGCTGCTGTTACAGCTTTGTCAGCGCTTATAAATGGAGTTTAGCAAAAAGTTTGTTTTAGTCCCTGAGAGTGATTTTTCTAAACATACACCTTCTCAAAAGCAACTAAGTGAGTTTGATAAAGAAATGCAGAAAATTTTGAATAGTAAATTACAAGATTTTGAAAAACTGCAATTATACTACGACTTGTTAAAAAGAAAAATGAATTTAGAAGATTTTAACCCACCATTCAAAATGGATGTTACAGAAAAGGATGATCCTCCAAAACCGGCTGAAGATGAAACTATGCAAAATCCTGCAAATTCCGAAGACAACATTTTAAAAATGATTCCAACAGGTGTTCAAAAACAAGGTGAACAACTCTTGCAATATTTGAAAACGTATCCAAATATTTTACGTTGGAATGAACGAGGAGAGATTATTTATAAAAACCAATTAATCCCTAAGTCTAATCTAACTGATTTGATTGGTTTAATACTCACTCAGAGAAAATCTTATAAACATTTATCTGGGAGAGAAGAATTTTTAAAAGCGTTGAGTTCTATAAATACTCCCAAGCTTTTCTTCAAGAACAAATATTTAACTATAGATGATAATGTGTATTCACCTTTAAAAAATGTTAAATCGATTGTTAAAGCTAAAAAGACTCTTAAGTCCCCTGTAATACGTTGGCAGAAATTATATAAATAAATATATTTTTTCACTAAACTTATCATGTGTCATCTTTCTTTCTTAAACACCCACTTTCTTATACGTAAACAAACATTTTTTCCTCATCTAATATTTTTAAACAAAACTTTTTTTTTTTTTTTTTTTCATTTGAAATTTTTTTTTTCACTTTGATTTTTTTTTTTTTTTTTTTTTTTTTTTCATTTCGAAATTTTTTTTTTTCACTTTGAAAATTTTTTTTTCATTTCGAAAATTTTTTTTTCATTTTGATTTTTTTTTTTTTTCACTTTGAAATTTTTTTTTTTTTCACTTTACATTTTTTTTTTTTTTTTTTTTTTTTTTGGGAAAGTGAAAGTTAATCTTTGAAAAAAATTTTTATTCAAAATCTGTTCAAAGATTTTAATGTAGAGTTGATTTTTCTGAAAAAGAAACTTCTTTTTTTCTGAGAGAAAAAGTATAAATTATTTTAACACATTAATTACACCATTTTGAGACACACCAGTTTATTTTTTCCAAAATTTACAAATCATCAAGTGTTTTAAACAGAACACCAGCTAACACTTTGTAATTTACATTTTGAAGGAAATAATGTGAAACAATCTGTGTTTCCTTGACAAAAAGTTCTGATAATGCTTTAAAGTCGATTGTACAGAGAGATAATTCACCTAAGCTTAAAAATTTTTCTAAGTCACTGGAAGTCATACAAGCATGGCGAAGTTGTGCGGGTGAATTGTAGACACATCCAAGACATTCATACTCTGATTTAAAAACTTTTTGCAGTTCTACTTCTATCAATGCTACTAAGCGTAGTTCTAATGTTGTAAATTCTACAGCGCATGTTTCCGAAGGTAAGAGTTTATGAGCAATTAGAGTTGGTAAGTAATTTTCATACAGATATGTGAGCACTGTTTCATTGAAGGAGTTTAGATGGTGTTTTAAGTTTTCAAGTTGGTATTCATCTAACCTGATGCAACAACCTTTCTGAATGTTGCTGATTTCAGCGATACCATCGTTAGATAATATGAGGATGGAGTTGTTTGCAATGAAAGATGATGTTGTATAAATTAAATTAAAGTCAAATATTTTCTGAACGAAACGATACCATGATTTTAAATTCATGGAAACACCAATTTTGGTAGGATTTAGTGGTTGAGTTTCAGAAGATCGAAGAAATTTTCGAATGTGGATAATGACAGAACCTTTGAACAGTTCACAGGTTAAATAGATACTATTTCCAAGTTCTTTTAAACAGATCCGCTGATTGGAATAGCCATCGTTCATATCCATAGATTGAGAGCTTTTCTCATTTCCGCTAGATAATGTAGGAATTGCATCGGCGATTGGCGCAGATGAAGTCTGGAATGCAGTTGAAGAAGTGGGTTTATCAGATGAAGACTCAGCTACAGCTGGAGAGGAGGGTTCATCAGATAAATTCATAATTAGTTTATTAAAATCGATGCTTTGAAACACATCATCCAAATTATCAAAAACATCTTCTAATTCACATTCATTTTTCGATTTTTTCTCGCAACCATTCTGAGAAGAATTATTAGATCGTTTCATTTTTTCCAAGAGAAAAATTGATGCGACTTTCCACAACAAAATATAACAGAGTTATGTTGCCACGCACAAATTCGAACTCACGCATAACTTCTGTGACGTCATATTGAAACCAATATTTTAGTTCACATTTTATGCACCTGGTGTTGATACAAACCGAAAAATTCTTTCTCACGGTTTTTGAAAACACCTGCTTCTTGTGACGTCATATTCGAACTAATTTTTTTTTTTTTTAAGTTTCTACACCTGGTGTTGACATGAATCGTAAAATACTTTCTATTTAAAAACAACATCTGCTTCTTGCAGTTTTATGAGCCAACCTTGAAAACATATTCTGTAACCGAAATTTTAATCTTTAAAACTGTAAACAAACTAGAAAATTTCATGACAGAAAAATTAATTTTCTGAATGCGAATACAAAAACTCTTAATTAAATTATTAAAACTAGATTTTTATTTAGAAATAGTCTTCTTTTCAACCCTGAATTTAAAAATGAAATGTATGTTTAAAAAGAAAAAATATTTTTTTTTATGGGGTCCCTCCGCCTCCCGCCACATCTCCTTATGTGGCGCCCCACTTTTTTTTATCCAGATCTTCATTTTCTTTTCTTCATTTTTTTTTTCTTTTTCTGTTTTTTTAATTTAATTTTCCTGTTTTAAATTTGATGATGACCATAAGCGAGACTTGTTATCCCATCATCTAGAATAAATCGTTTGTCGTCAAACGGGCTGAGTGCTAGCTTCTGTTGCTGTATAGTGTACAATTGATGGTGATCTTGCTGGATTCTTTTGTTTATTGTACAGAGTGTTTTCAGGTGATGTATGCATTCGGAATATTGTGAGTGTTTTATTTTCTTTCGAACGATAGATGTAGGTACTCCTTTGGCTCTTTTTTTCTCTCCATCTTCTGATAGGATGCTGTACATTTTCGCTTTAAGGCCAACAAATTCAAAAATAGTTTTTCCATTCATCTCATCCTTAAATTTACCTATTGTTTTCTTATTTTTTACTGAGTAGAGGGGGTGGTTCTTAGGATAATCGGAGAAGTCGAATTCGTCTTGATGTTCTTGCATATCTTGTAGTATATTATCTGTTTGGATGTGGTAGGTGAGTGAGTCAGTGTCAGTGAAAAGCAGTTGAGCACGATCTTGATAGTGTTTCTTAATTATGTTGTAATGGAATTTGTACATATGTAATTTTGCGAGATCTAGAATAGCGAACCCTACATAGATTGGACGATTCATAGTCAGAGTGGTTTTGACTCGTTCCACGGCTACCAGTCCCTCATTGAAAATCTTGAAGTTGTTAAATGCTGGAGATGCGACAAGTTTTTTTGACCTCTTCTCGTTGTTACACAACTCAATATTCCGTCTCAAGCGGAGATTCTCCATTGTTTTACCGAAAACTGAATTGTTCAACAATTTGAAGAAGTCTTTCTCGAAAGAACTGGTAGCTTGTTTCCTCTTATCAGTGTTGAATTCTATGTAGGGCTTTAGCCAAGGTGCTTGCCTAAATTTAATTATTCTGTGAATGTTAATGAGTTCGAGACCAAGTTGGAGATAGAGTTTCAAGTTTCTGTAGTGGATGATGTAGTGTTCTTTGTCTTTTAAATTCGGTGATAGCTTCGAACTTCCTTTGTAGGGTCTGTTGTTTAATAAAGATTTTGTGTAAGGAGATAACATGTCTTCAGTGATGTGAATGTTTTCCGGAGCAAGTGGGTATTCGTTGTGGAGTAGATGAAGTTCAGGGGGATAACGCAAGTCCACCTCCAGGACATAGCCGTAATCTGCATTATCTGGATGGGAAAGGATGCTGTTTATATCTGTTTCAGATGGTTGAATCCATTGAAACTCACCAACAGGTAAGTATTCGGACATAGCCCAGCCATATAAGTTGTTAGCGTCCCAGTACATGATATGACTTGTTTTATTATTTTTGTCGTAATTAGGGACGTTGGGATTGTTCGCTTTTGCATATCGTTTGGTGATAGCACTCACACCACCTCTTACACCCTTCTCAAAAAACAAGAGCATGTCAATGTCTGTGAGAAGTTCCAATTGTACCTGAGTCATTCTAAGACAAGCTTGCCATGCGAGTCCTGGAGATGTGAACATGTGTGTAGGATCAATTTTGTAATATTGTAGGCAAAGTTTTCTGAAGTTTTGGAAGATGTCAGCTAGAAGAAGGACGTCACATTTAACATATAAATCGTGATATTCACCGAGATTTTGAATGCTAAAAGTTTCCCAAACATTTTGAGCATGTTCATAATCTTCTATGGAAATGGGTTCATCTGTTAAATCGTTATGAAATGATGAAGGTGGAGGGAGTTGTGTTTCATCAAATTTTTGGAAGTCTGTAAAATAGGTGTATGGGTATATCCCTTTTCGAGTGAGGAGTGAGAGGTCTGTATCTTTAGGGAAATTAGCTTTAAGGAGGTGAAAGTCTGTTGGTTGCAGATTAGCTGTTAATTTTTCAAGAGATGTAGGTAAAAATTGGAATGAGTCGAGAAATCTAAGTTTTATGGGACAGTCTTGTTTTTTAATAGTAAATGATATATATTTTTCCATTGTATTTGCGATGACATCTATATTGTAACTTTTAAATTTTCCTAATTCCGTCATCAGATGGTGACCGTCGTAATGTTTTAGGTTGTGAAAAATAACTGGGATAACTTTAGGTTGTTTATATTGCAAATTACAGTTCATATGAGCAGCACCACGGTATGCACCTGTTATATGATCATGTTCTCGGCATCGCTTGTTGCCTAAGGGCTGATCGCAGATGCAGCACACGGTCGCTTCTCTAAAGGCTTTTTCTTGTTCTTTGGATGGTTTCAGAGGTTTGATGGTGTTTAATGTTTCAGCTAACTCATCTCTTTCTTGAAAAATATTCTTCAAAAAATCTGATACGGCATCTTCTCCTCGATACGTTTTCATCTTCTTATATGTTTTCCCATCTTGATCAATTATTATGTAGGCATAGCCGCAAGGGATATGTTTTTGTGTGGGGATAGTGTAAGAAGTGCTAGGATTAGGCTCTGTAGTGTGAATTGGGACGACAAGACTTTCAAAATCAGCTATGATGATGTAAGGTGTTAAGTGTTGGAAATGATATCCGTTAAATTTTAAAATATTTTTCTCTGGATCGGGCATCTTGATGTGTTGAGGAGCGTGTTCTGAGCAATATGGAAGGTGATTGTTTAGAAGTGTCTGGGTCTTAAAGCGGTGGAGACAACGATAACAAAAATAGACTTCTCCGTTATGTTTGGTGAGATGTGAAAAGAGTCTTGACATATTTTTTATGTATATATAGTGGGTGTTCTTATCTTCATCCCCAATTAACAATAAATTAATAGCTTCTTGATGAGTTCGATTTGAGATGTGAAGCATTCCGAATTCATCTTCTTCCTCGTCATACGAATATACATTAATTCTTAAATTGTTTTTTTCTTCAACATCTTTAATTTTATGGTAAGGGACAGGACAAGGAATATCATCAATGATTATTTCATGTTCGAAAGGTGTGTAGTTGGAAACACGTTGAGGGTGAATTTCAATTTTCTTTTTATGAGCTAGTAGGCTCCAAATAAGACATTTATTATCAGTAAAGTTTTGAATATTAATAAGAGCATGTTTTGGAACAAGTTTTTGAGGGGTTTCAATATAACTGCTTCCAGTTAGTGGCTTGTAATGAGCTATGTATAGGTCTGTATGCATGATTTTTTCTAGCACCCAGCCCGACCCAAGTTGAACAAATTCTTCAAAATGAGTTTTAATTTTTTCTAAATTTTCGATGATGTGGTTTCTGACTGTTTCTTCATTATGTTCCGGACAGGGATCAGACCTGAAATACCCTAACATTGATTCAACTTCATCATCTTCATTAAATCGAGTAAACTTGATGGTGTGGATAAGATGCCATTTAAGGGATTTCAATGTAATGAGAGAATTCAATATATGGTTTTGGATTTCATCTATAATTTGACTATTAAAAATGTCAATGTCATAAGCGTTTTCTTCTGTAGCAGGGATTGTAATTTTCTCAAATGTATTTAACGCTTTTTCAGTGGATCTTTTTTTTGTGTTAACAGATTTCGCTTTCTGTGGGGGGACTGTTTTTTTCGTTGTGTGGTGCGTACGTTGATGTTGACGTAGATTACTTTTCTTCCAAAAAGATTTAGAACATGTTTCACATTGATGAGAAGCAGGTGAATTAGTGTGCTGTTGTTGATGTCTTCTAAGATCAGATTTGCGCGTAAAATTAATTTGGCAGTCTTCGCAAGAAAACGATTTTTCATTGTTATGAATCTTCATGTGGCGGTTAAAATTATCTTTTCTAGTGAACGATTTTTCGCATTGTTCGCATTTAAAAAAAATTTCACTTTTGTGAGTCTTCATGTGACGGTTTAAATGACCTCGATGGTTAAAGGTTTTGTTGCAGATGGAACATTCCTGGAAAGAATAAAAGTGATTTTGAGTATTGAGTATTTTTAACATCATTATTTTTTTAAATTGATTGCATATGGAACAGTTCTGCAAGAAATAAAAGTGCTTTTGAATATTTAAATAGATAATATATTTTTTAAATTGATTTTTAGATTTTTTTTCTTTAATTTAGAAATAAAAGTGTTTTTGAATATTGATTTTTTTAATGTGATTATTTTTTAAATTCATTTTTAGTGTAATTTTTTAACTAACAATTTAGAATTTTTGTACTTGTTCCTAATACTTAAAATCTAATTTGAGAGGTCCTAAAAATTTCCTACCTAACAGAGAGAAATTCAGGTGAGTTAGGCTTAACGCGCTGAAGTGTCTCGAGAGTACTGTTGGGTCAGTCATACCTCGATGTAAACTTCGAAATAGAAAACAGTACTAGCAGAATAAACTTCTCCTAATACTATCCCCAGCTAATCTCACCAAAGAGAGATAGGTTTTGAAAAAAATACTTACATGAGATGAAGCTTGCACCACTTCACTGCGACTCTGGATAGTTCTATCTTCTTTACTAACTTCAGGGTGTTCCTCATCAGATGCCTCGTTGTCATGCCACCTGATGTGTCTTAAAAGATGACGTTTTTGTACAAAACGACATACACAAAGTGGGCAACTCTAAAAATAGATAAAAGAAAAAAACACATAAAAAACACTATTTTCACAAATTAAAAAGAAATTTTTTCAAACCCATTTTTCTATTTTAAAAAACTTACTAAATATTTATTATCATTTTTGATGAGATTTAATCCACTGGGTCCTGCAACACCTTCCGTATCTCCTAATTTCCTCTTCTTAGAAAGTGGGGTGGTAGAATCCTGAAAAGAGATAAAAAAAGAACAAAAAAAATTATTTCAACAAATTGTAACTAAAAGAAAATTTCAAATTAGTTTTCTATATAGATATTAAAGAAAAACTCTTACCGAAGAGTCCTCTACATTCACTCTTTTAGATGGGGTAGACGTTGAAGAAATCTCTTCTTCCATCTGAGAACAAATTTTCTTTAATTCCTCTGAAGAAATGCCGGAATCAAAAAATATATCATCCTATAAATAAATAAAAATAAATTAAGATATCTAATTATTTTCAATTTCATTTAAAAAAATGGTTACAGAGCTTTTTAAGAAAACGTAGAAAAAATATAAAATAAAGTTTACCTCTGATTGGGTGTGCAATTGAGATGACATTTTGCGTAATATAACCGTAGAACTCTTCACTCAACAGAAAAAAGAAGCAGGTCTTTATACTACCGAGACGAAAGCAGAATAAATTCTAGATATGTTTTGAATTCTTTCCGTAACACAAACCAAAATTCACCACATACCCGGATATATGAACTGGAGTGACGTAATAAGTGAATGACCTCTTTTTCATCACCCCACGGGACAGCTGATTTTGAAGCAGATGTTTGCGTGGGGGAAAAGAACATCTCTTACTTCTTTTTAAGTCAGTGGGGAGATTTTTTTTTCTTTTTGTGAAGGTGTGGTATTCGTGAATTGAAAGTTCTTTAAACACATTTTTTTATAAGAATTTTTTTTAATATAGCAGATTATATTTATCTTATTTTTTTTAAATAGAGGTTGATATTTAACTTTTGATTGATAATTATTATTAATTAAAATATTATTTTTACGAGGTTAAAAGTTGATTTGATAAGAATTTTTCAGTAGAGCAGATTATCACATATATAATATAATAATTAAATTTATATGTTGGTTTTTCGACTAATCTTTGATGAGCATAATTAATTAAGAAAAAGAGTAATTCTAGATTCAATATAAAAAGATAATTAAAAAATACTTTAATAATGAAATAAATATAAAATTTTAAAAATTGACTGTATTGTTTTTATTCAGGGAGAGTGGCGGTGTCATGGTGGGCGCAGGGGTACCGCAGGAGGGACCAGGAGGGCGGCGGTGGCACGGTGGTGGCGGTGGGGCGCGAGGAGGGCGGCGGTGGCACGGTGGTGGCGGCGGGGCGCGGAGGGATGCGGAGGGACGCGGAGGGATGCGGAGGGACGGTCCCTCTGTCCCTCCGGCTGTCCTTAAACTCTCCTTTTCCTACTACTCTCGTAATTTAGAACCTTGATCAGATGACGAGACCTTCACCTGGCAAGGCACCTCCAGAGGTATAATTCACAGGTAACTTGGAGGACTTTGCACCCACGACGGATTTTACATGCACCAGGCGCCATTAGCGTACATGACGGAATTTTTGCCGGCAGATAGCCTGAGTCCTGTAACCAAATGCTATGAGTAAAATGGTCTGCCAACTTGGACACCGTTGCCCAACCTACTTGGGAATCTGGAGCCTAATAGTTGATGCGTACTTGTCAAATGAAAATGGTAATTTAGAGAGATTAGAGTTGATTATTAAAGCATGTCAAAATATCGTTATTATTTTTCGTGCTTGCACAGATAAAAATTATGTTATACAATGACTTAATTTCATATTTAATATATTTATATTCCAATTGCACTATATTGTTTCTGTTACATTTTGCCAATTTTTCTGAAACTGGCATTAAATTTGGTTAATGCCAGTTTGGTTAATGCCATGTAAGCCTGCATGATATAAGTTCAAAACATGGATATACATGTTAAAACAACTTCAAAAATCAGTATAAATATTGTACAGTAGCCACATTTTTGTATTCTGCAGCGGTAGATCATTTCATGTACCGTATTTTCGGGTGTATAGCCCGCACCCCGTGTATAGCCCACACTCCTAAATCGAGCAGTGCAGTAAAAAAAGTTCGTGTATAACCCGCGGAGATGCATCGGTGTATAGTCCGCGGGCTATACACCATTTACGAACGTATATTTCGACCAGGGTTCGAAGTTAGAAGCCATAAAGTAAATACGCGCGTATAAGTTGAGAAATTTCAGACGAAAAAAGAATTTCAAAGTGGGGGGGGGAGTTGACTTATACACGAGACCTTAAAAAAAATCAATGATAAAATATCGGAAAATAATTTGCTAGCGAATCGGTGCTGCAGTACCCCTTTGTGTTTGTAGAGTACAAAACCCAAAATCTGGAACCTTTTCTTTCTTGACAATTCCGAGTTTAAGATCATTTTTAGTTTATTTCTCCCCCCCCCCCAAAAAAAAAAAAAAAAAATCTACCCTGCCTTGTTGCAAATAAAAAAAAAAAAAAAAAAAAAAGTGTGTGATTTATTCATTTCGGAACGATTCAGAGGAGTCGCTCTTTTTCAGAACGATTCCGAGAAATCCTTCCTTTTTCAGAGTCGTTTGATTACGGAACGAGTTAGAGAAATTGCTCCTTTTCGGAACGAGTCCGAGGAATCGAACCTTTTCGGAGTTGTTTCATTTCGGAACGAGTTAGAAGATTTTGCCCTTTTCGGAGTTTCGGACCGATTCCGAGGGTTCGAACCAATGGGGAACCTTTCCAAAAAAGGATCAACTTCGTGATTTCGTTCCTTTTCGGAATCGTTCCGAAAAGGACTGATTCTTTTTTACAGACTGGAATCGTTCCTTTAGTTCCACTGCCGGAATCGCCCCTTTTGAATCGTTCCTCAACAAATGACACATCTCTACTAAAAAACTGATTACAGTTAACGTTAAAACGACTTATTCAGCAAAAAGAAAGTTTAAAAGAAGTAACATGTTATGCTGTTGTTTTTATCCTCTTCAAATCAAGAGCAAACTGCGTTCGAGCGTCATTATTTCTCGCTGCCGGTTAGTGCAAATACTTGGCGATAGTTGCGACAGTTCTTCCAAACCCAGAAATAACTGTATTTAAGCAGTAAAAAAAGAAGGCTTTACAAACATGAGAGAACTCTCTATATTTCGCGGCATAGCGAAAAAAATTTACAGATTTCGATGTTTTATTCAAATTTTTTGAAGTTTAAAAAATTGTAGAAAAAAATCACGATTTACAATTTTTTAAAAAAAATCTTTGTATAACCCGCACCGTGTATAAGCCGCAGCGGCTTTTTCGAAGGTTTTTTTCTTGTATAAGCCGCGGACTATACACCCGAAAATACGGTATTTTAATGTACAGGGTGATGCCAAATATTATTATTTCTTTTCTTTGATTTTTTTTTGCCGGCTTCCTAACTGTCCTTTTTATCAAATGGATGTTGATAAATAGAAGATCAAACATAACCGTTATAATTCTGAAATTCCAAAAGAATCCGGCTAGTATATTTTTAAATATCTGTCAAAATGTCTAAAATTAAAAGTGTCCTATCATTAATGGCCATATGGTATATATATATATAGATATAGATAGATATTAAATGAAAACCCATATAATTGTGAATATTGTGACACCTCATTTTTACCCATACAGCAATTATATCGCTAGATATTGTGAATTTTCTTAAAAATCAGTCAATTCCCCACACATATGAAAACTTTAAACGGCGTTTTCTCCATGTTCAAATTTTCTTCACTTTTATGTTTTCAAAATGCTAAGGCTTCTTTTTGTATTTTAGATAACGATTTAAACATTTTAGTACAGGTTTCTTTATTATATATGTAATAAATCTTCGTATGGCATTAGCTTCCAGATTTTTTGTTATTTTTTAAAAAATAAAAATATATTAAGATATGTTAGATTTCATCATTTTACGGTATACATATCAGTAAAAAATTAGATTTAATGTAATATTAGATGTGTCTAGTCCATAGGCAGTCTTATGTAATATGCATTTGAAAATCTAAAAGAAAGGGCAAAAATATTAATATTTAAAAAAGAGATTTTAAAAAAATTCTAAAATTTTTTGACTTAAAAAAATTAGTTAACTATGCAGTTATTTATTTATTTATTTATTTATTCAAAATGTACATTACTAGACATTTCTTTCAGTTGAGTATTATTTTGTTTTAACTCTTTCAGGCACGGACAAATTCTGTTAGTAAAATGAGAAATTATTGACTTTCACTGGAATTTACAATATTTTTTTAGAAATTAAGATTTCTTTAATTTAAGCTTTCATTATAAAGGCAAATTTATATTAAAATATTATTGGTGCCCTTTGCAAGTTTGGAATTAAAATTAGGTGTCCAAGGGACTGGGCACACTATGCTGGAAAGAGTTAACAAATACTTTTGTTTGCTGTTTATATATAGTAATGTTAGTATGTGTCTGTGTATTTACTATATGACTTCATTAACATTTAGGCATTTGCTAACAACAATAACAATAAATATTTGCTTAATTTTCTTTGCACCGTTTGCTATTTTTTTTATTTTAATCATATTAATTTCACTCTTTAAAATTTAAAAATAAAATTATTTTCCTGAAATAATCCTGTGTAATAAAGCACAGAAAGCATTAGAAAATTGTAATATAATATTTTTTAAAAACTCTTCCTTAGTCTATTGTCATAAGAATTGAATAGTACACAAAACAAAATTCGTTATGTTTCAGACAATAAAATAATTTGTTTAATCCAAATTATATATATGGGCAGCTAGTGTTAATTTTATTAATGTAAAAGTATTTTTTCTAAAATTGAAAGAAAGGAGGGTTTGAAAGGATTAAATGAAAATTGTTTTTAACTTGTAATAGAACGATCCAACTAAACTCATATTAGTATTTTATCAGAGTTTCCTCCAGGTTTAAAAAGGGGCAGGGCGCTACTGTTCTGAAAAGGGCACTTTTTACATTCTTCAGGGCACTTTTTTGATTTTTTTTAAGGACACTTTTATAGAGTTGAATCTAGAATCTAGCGGTTAAAAAAGTCGTGGAAAAACAGAAATTTTGTCAAAAAGTTGAAAAAAAGGTAAATTTTGTTAAAAGATCGCGAAAAAACGGCCAATTTTGTTAAACGATCGCAAAAAACAGCAGATTTTGTTAAAATATCTCAAAAAACTACATACTGTGCTAAAAAATCGCGAAAAACGACAAATCTCGTGAAAAAAATCGCAAAAATGGATAATTTTGTTAAAAGACCACAAAAAATGGCAAATTTTGTCAAAAGATAAAAATCGCCTATTTTGTTTCTTTTAAACACGAAAAAACAAAAATTTCTAAAAAGGAGCATGGAAAAAAAAGCACATAATTCGCAACAGGAAAGGAATCGCCTTCTCTTTTCTCCAACCTCCGCTGTAACCTTTCAGACAATTTGCTGTGAATTTTATTTTTTTCTTTGGCAAAATTTGCCGTTTTTAGCACTTTCCAATAAAGTTGAAAAGTGCTTATGCATTCGGTTTGTCTGGCCGTCTGTCCGCGCTCTACTCCCGTAAATATACTCGGATTGCTATGAAATTTTTATACGTTATTGAGGTTTACCCTAGCCCGAACCCTATTGAAAATGAAGTTTCTACCATGATTAGTTTATCTACAAGGCGAATCAAAAGTTTTCCATACGGCCCATGGGGAAAAATCGTTAATATACTCGGATTGCCATGAAATTTTAGGAAGTTATTGACGTTTACCCTAGCACAAGTTTTATCGAAAATGAAGTTTCTACCATGATTAGTTTATCTACTGGGCGAATCAAAAGTTTCCTATTACATTATGGCCTATGGGGAAAAATCGTTTCAAAGGAATTTTAAAGATGTTATACCCTGTCAAACATATTAAAATATGCGTTCTATAAAATATAAGGTGAAAATGTAGCTATTATTCATTTACAGGGCCATACAAAAGAATTCCATTAGATAATGGTAAAAGGGGGAATTGTGTGTGACATATTTTAAATATATTAAGCTTTTTCATGTATAATAAAATTGATATATGTCACTGAAGCTTAATATAAATTATACACTACTGTCTTGCCTAATATGAAGTACATAGCATTTACAGAGCCATACAAAAGATTTCAAATAGTATATTCTTTCCGAAGTACCGTATATGTGTCCGATGATGGCTGTTGGAAGGATGAAATGCATTTTAATTATGATATTCGTGTTTATATTTCGCTAAATATATGCACATTATATGGTCTGTATAAATGTTATAGTTGATATACAGGACTACCCAAAAGAGCTCACCAACGTTACTCAATATGAGCGTAAATTATTTAAACGTGGTTCTTAAATAAGCTATGCATTTTTACGCTGAGCTGCATTCAATTTATTGAGAAATGTTTGCAGAATATAGATAAAGGGATATACAGGGCCACGCAAAGAATTCGGTACATGGACGCCTATGAATGATGATTTATGAGAATGTGATTTCAGTTGTTTTAAAAGTGTTTTAGTTTACATTAAATTTTAGCCTAATGCTAACGTGTAATAAAGGTACAATGTAAACTACAGGGCTGAACAAAAGTATTCAAGTATGTTTCCATCTAATAGTATGAATTGCTGAAAAAGAAATTTCAAGCTACTGGGTATTTTCTTGCTAAGCTAAATTTTCCCATTATATGAACTGACATATGAAATACAGGGCTGTTCTAATGTACTGGAATACATATTTGGGTATATTTAGCTATACACTATTATTTCCCTAAATAACAAAGTTTTGTTAAAGATTTCATTAAGTGTTGGAAAGTGCTTCATAATCTATGTTTAACGCATGATTTTTCTTACTTGTTTGCGAATCTTTTGACAGACTTTTCCGTTTTATTCCGATTTTTGGACGAAATTTGCTGTTTTTTTCGCAAATCTTTTGACAAAAGTTGCCCTTTTTCGGGATCTTTTGACGAAATTTTAAATTTTTCGCGAATCGTTTGACAAATTTTTTTGTTTTATCGCGAATTTTGGTAGAAAATTGTTGTTTTTTTCACGATCTTTTGATTAAATCTGCCTTTTTTCGATATTTTGTGACGAAATTGGCCATTTTTTTCGCGAATCTTGTCGGATATTAATCGTTATTTCGCGACTTTTAACGAAATTTTCCATTTTTTAGCAATTTTTTGCGTAATTTAGGCACTATAGTGCGTTCGCATTATCGCTGAAGGGATGCGCTTTTTCAAATGTGGGACAAGAAGGGCGCTTTTTTTAATGAGCGACAAGAGGGGCGCTAGTTTTTGGATGAGGGGCAAGAGGGGTACTAGTTTTTAAACTAAAGGGCAGGAAGGGCGGAGCGCCCTCCTGAAACCCTCTGGGGAAAACTCTGATTTTATTATATCTTTTTTTTTTGATCATGTCGAATCAAAAGAAAAAAATCATGTAAAAAAGAATGATTTTAACTGCGTGAATTCAAAATCATGTAAAATGATTATGAATTTGTACAAAAGATAATTTATAGGGAAAATGCAATTTTTAATGGATTCTTTAAAGATAAAATAAATTCTAATGCTATTTATTTTCATTTTATTAGCTTCCTAAAAAAATTGATCCGTCATTGTACAAGGCATATAATGATTGGTATTTTGGAATCCAGGAAGTTCAGAACATTCAGTTATTGAGCATGGATGATGATAGGGATGAATTTGGATATTATATAGGAAATACAATCTATTTCAGTAAGTGTGAAATATTTACATTTTTCTTTTCCCAATGTTGAATTCAGGTCGGGATTGCACTTATACTCGAAAAGCTGGTCTCGCAGCGAAAATTGGATTCCCGAGGCAGTCATCCCTGTTAAATTCAGAGGGTGGTCCTGGGGATCTCCCCGCCGAGCACTGAGATGTCCCCCCTCTCTCCCCCTACGGAAGATTTGATAATTTTGTGTTTTCAGTTGTTATAAAGTACATTCCTTCCGCCCCTTCAGAATCACAGAAAATATCTGGTTTCATCACTGTTTTTTTACTTACCCATCATACGTAGTATAGGGTAAGTCTTGCAATCGTTTTGAAAATCGAAAAAAAATTTTTTTTGACGGATTTACTCGTTTCAGATACTGGAGATTCCGAAAAACATATTTTTAGAAAAAAAAATTTTGCCGTCCGTCCGTCTGTGTGTCTGTCTGTAACTGCTCTATCTCCCAAACAAATTGAGATAGAGACTTGAAATTTTGTATATACTTAGTATGTAAGAATGGGACGAAACCTATTTAATATCAGCAACCTCGATTATCCTGAACTATTTTTTTCGAACTCTCGAAAAATTCATTCTGATGAAACGTATATAAAAATTTTCGAATTTTTTTATTTTAAGGAGTGGATATAAAAGGCAATAAAATAACACAAATTTTGCATAAAGAACGAAGTCAATCGGATTATTAGTTGCTGAGATACGTGTAATCCTGTTTTTCACATTCTTTGATTTTTCATGACCCTGTATTTCATTCAAATTTGATTTCAAAGATATATTTTAATTGGAAATGAGACGCTTCATCCGACGCAGTAAATTGCTAGTTAATATGAATATTATTTTTGGAGTTATAAGGATGTTTCTTTTACGCGATCCAGTATTACTTGATTATTTTGGCGTTTTATATAATTTTTCAAAATTGGCTCATCAGCAATTCATTAATAAATCATTACTATGTATTTTAAAACTATTTAAATATGCGTTAAAATTTCATTTTGGAATTGCAATGCATTTTATAAATAAATAATACGTTTTATTTTCACATTTTATATTATGCATATATATGATGGGTAAGTATTACGGTGGCCCCCAAAACGACTAGTTTTCTCTTGCTAATGTTTTGTGTTAATTTTAATTTATGTTATTTTATTAAAAAAATTCATATTTATATTTTATTTCCTTTTGAATTTAAATAATTAGAAAACATTCTATATTATTTTAATAATTATTTTTCCCCCTTAATCTTTGTCTCGTGTTTTTTCCCCCTCCTGATGTTTGTGTTAAATTTTCATTTATTTTATTAAAATAATTCATATTTATATTATATTTGCTTTCGAATTTTAAATAATTTCAAAACATTCTATATTATTTTTTAATTAAATTCCCCCCCCCCTTAATCTTTGTCTCATGTCCCCCCCATTCCGCTGATGTTTGTGTTAATTTTAATTTATTTTATTAAAATAATTCATATTTATATTATATTTGCTTTTGAACTTTAAATAATTAGAAAACATTCTATATTATTTTATTAATTAAATTTTTGCTCTTAATCTTTTCTACTGTTGATGTTTGCGTTAATTTTAATTTATTTTATCAAAATAATTCATATTTTATTATATTTGCTTTAAAATTTTAAATAATTCGAAAACATTCTATATTTTATTAATTAAAATTTTGCCCTTTAACTTTGTCTCTTAATCTTTTCTCCTGTTGATGTTTGTGTTAATTTTAATTTATTTTATTAAAATAATTCATATTTATATTATATTTGCTTTTGAATTTTAAATAATTAGAAAACATTCTATATTATTTTATTAAATTTTTGTCCTTAATCTTTGTCTCTTATTCTTTTCCCCCGCCGATGTTTCTGTTAATTTTAATTTATTTTATTAAAATCATATTTATATTATATTTGCTTTTGAATTTTAAATAATTAGAAAACATTCAATATTATTTTATTAATTAAATTTTTGCCCTTAATCTTTGTCTCTTATTCTTTTCCCCTGTTGATGTTTGTGTTAATTTTAATTTATTTTATTAAAATATTCATATTTATATTATATTTGCTTTTGAATTTTAAATAATTAGAAAACATTCTATATTATTTTATTAATTAAATTATTTCCCTTAATCTTTGTCTCTTATTCTTTTCCCCTGTTGATGTTTGTGTTAATTTTAATTTATTTTATTAAAATATTCATATTTATATTATATTTGCTTTTGAATTTTAAATAATTAGAAAACGTTCTATATTATTTTATTAAATTTTTGTCCTTAATCTTTGTCTCTTATTCTTTTCCCCCCGCCAATGTTTGTGTTAATTTTAATTTATTTTATTAAAATAATTCATATTTATATTATATTTGCTTTTGAATTTTAAATAATTAGAAAACATTCTATATTATTTTATTAAATTTTTGTCCTTAATCTTTGTCTCTTATTCTTTTCCCCCGCCGATGTTTCTGTTAATTTTAATTTATTTTATTAAAATAATTCATATTTATATTATATTTGCTTTTGAATTTTAAATAATTAGAAAACATTCAATATTATTTTATTAATTAAATTTTTGCCCTTAATCTTTGTCTCATATTCTTTTCCCCTGTTGATGTTTGTGTTAATTTTAATTTATTTTATTAAAATATTCATATTTATATTATATTTGCTTTTGAATTTTAAATAATTAGAAAACGTTCTATATTATTTTATTAATTAAATTATTTCCCTTAATCTTTGTCTCTTATTCTTTTCCCCTGTTGATGTTTGTGTTAATTTTAATTTATTTTATTAAAATATTCATATTTATATTATATTTGCTTTTGAATTTTAAATAATTAGAAAACGTTCTATATTATTTTATTAAATTTTTGTCCTTAATCTTTGTCTCTTATTCTTTTCCCCCCGCCAATGTTTGTGTTAATTTTAATTTATTTTATTAAAATAATTCATATTTATATTATATTTGCTTTTGAATTTTAAATAATTAGAAAACATTCAATATTATTTTATTAATTAAATTTTTGCCCTTAATCTTTGTCTCTTATTCTTTTCTCCTGTTGATGTTTGTGTTAATTTTAATTAATTTTATTAAAATAATTCATATTTATATTATATTTGCTTTTGAATTTTAAATAATTAGAAAACATTCTATATTATTTTATTAATTAAATTCTTTCCCTTAATCTTTGACTCTTTTTCTTTTCTCCTGTTGATGTTTGTGTTAATTTTAATTTATTTTATTAAAATATTCATATTTATATTATATTTGCTTTTGAATTTTAAATAATTAGAAAACGTTCTATATTATTTTATTAAATAAATTTTTGCCCTTAATCTTTGTCTCTTATTCTTTTCCCCCGCCGATGTTTGTGTTAATTTTAATTTATTTTATTAAAATAATTCATATTTATATTATATTTGCTTTTGAATTTTAAATAATTAGAAAACATTCTATATTATCGTATTTACTCGTGTATAAGGTACACTTTTTTTTCCAAAAAATTAGGGCGAAACTCCTAAATGCGCCTTATACACAGAATAATTTTTTACTGTTGGATGCAGTCAAACGATATACATATGAAATAAAAAATTATTCAAAGAAGATATTAAAACTTGGAAAATGTTACTTAATTGAAGTATTACTGCATATTTTTTTCATTCCTTGCAGTTTTTTATACAACAGAGCTAATGACATTATCTAAATGCTAATTAACAATTCTCTTTACCGTCACTCATTCTTATTTCCCGTCATTCTCTTACAATCCGAAGTCTAAAATGCATTTTCGTCTTGTTTTCTGGTCTGGTGTAATGTTTGTTTCTACTTTTTTTACTGAAATTCATTTGGTCATTCTTCATTAGCGTATCAAATTTATGGTGCATGTTATACACGAGATTTTAAGAAATAGACATTTTTACTTGTAAAGTAGGGGTGCGTCTTATACACGCGTGCGCCCTATACACGAGTAAATACGGTATTTTATTAATTAAATTTTTGCCCCTAATCTTTGTCTCTTATACTTTTCTCCTGTTGATGTTTGTGTTAATTTTAATTTATTTCATTAAAATAATTCATATTTATATTATATTTGCTTTTGAATTTTAAATAATTAGAAAATATTCTATATTATTTTATTAATTAAATTTTTGCCCTTAATCTTTGTCTCTTATTCTTTTCCCCCACCAATGTTTGTGTTAATTTAAATTTATTTTATTAAAATAACTTATATTATATTTGCTTTTGAATTTTAAATAATTTGAAAACATTTTATATTATTTTATTAATAAAATTTTTTCCCTTAATCTTTGTCTCATGTTCTTTTCTCCCGTTGATGTTTGTGTTAATTTTAATTTATTTTATTAAAATAATTCATATTTATATTATATTTGCTTTGAATTTTAAATAATTAGAAAATATTCTATATTATTTAATTAAATTTTTGCCCTTAATCATTGTCTCATGTTCTGTTCTCCTGTTGATGTTTTTGTTAATTTTAATTTATGTTACTATTAAAATAATTCATATATTATATTTGCTTTTCCATTTTAAATGATTAGAAAACATTGTATATTATTTTATAAATTAATTTTTGCTTTAATCCTTTGAAAGTGGTGGTATATTTATTGTACCACTTAAAAACTACGTAAAAACTTTTCCCTTGCTTATCATTTTGAACCTTTCTGATTCATTTAAAAAACACATTTTAAATGCTAAAGCTTGACACTTGTAGACCTAACTATTGCTGCAATTTGGAAATTTGGATCCTACGATTTGCGCCAGGGAATGCCCATCGCTTTGTTGTTAACTAAAATTAATAAAGCAAAAATTTTTTAAGTAAGTTCTTACTCTCTGCATAAATCTTAATACAGAAAAAAAAATAATAATAATAAAAATAGAGGACGTTTTGAATGTAAAATCGCTTTTTTAAAAAACAAATTGTAAAAAAACATACATATAATTGTTATTTTAATAAATTTTTAGGCTTGTGCTGAGGCCAATATGTTAAAGAATATCTGTGCAAAATTTCAAGTAAATTGACCAATTACCGTTTGAGTTATATTCCCCAGTGTAGAAAAATTTATGTTTTAAAAAAATCGGGCTAAAGTACTTAGTGTGTATCAAGAGCATCACTGTAATGACTTATCAAAGACTTTTAGAATTTTTTGTGCAGCTTAAAACTTTAAGGATACATTATTCAGATAGTAAATAAATTTTTAAGGCTATAAAGGAAGTTCCCTCCCCCTCTCCCTCCTTAAGAGCATCATCGGAAGAATAAAATGAAAATTCTGAAAAGCCTTTATAAAAATTTTCTGAGCAACTGGATACTTTATCATTTTATTTATTTATTTATTTATTTATTTTATTTTTTCAGGTGCATTTGTGCCAAAAGTTCAGCGTAATTATCGCAATAAAATGTTAGAAACTGAAAAGACAAAGCAAGTTCTGCACGATCATTATGACGAAATATTAGAAACTGGAGAGACAAAGCCAGTTGAGGATGATTATCGCAAGAAAATGTTAGAAACTGAAGAGACAAAGCAAAGTATTATACAAATGATAAATTCTTTAAACAAATAGATATGAATATTCTGCCTTCACTTCAGTGTACAAAAGTTTTATAAATAAACAATTTTTTAATATAAAATTTTTATTAATTTCTAAATTGTGTTATATAGAGTTGAACTTCCATTTAACAAACTCCCTATTTAACGAAGTTTTCTATTTAGTGAAATTTTTCACTGAATCTTGACTTTGAACGTCTTTAACATGTATATTAATCTCTGTATTACATAAAATGCATTCTAGATTCTATATAACGAAGTTTATTTCACTTTTATGCAAGTACAATCTTCAAATGAAAAGATTGCTGTTGCGACAGATATATGAATTTAATTTATTGGATTGTATGAAAATTAAATTATTTATTTAATCGACTGATTCCCAAATTTTTTGGCGTGTGGAACTCTTTTTGGGAAGAATTTCTAAGGCGGAGCCCCAGTCCACGGTAATCTATGATTTATAAATATATGCTTTTTTTATGCCTGTGGAGCACAGAAAGATCAACTGGATAAGAATCTGAAACAATAGTTACCAACATCGGGCCAAGGTTCTCAGTCTGACCCTTTTCCTGATACAGGAATTTTGAGTTCCTACTTCAAAAATTTTGAAAAAAATCAAATTTTCTATTATTTAACCCCTTAACAATTTATTTAATATCACTATTATTGGATACAATAAATCAAAAATAAGAATTAAAAAGTATTTTTTTTTTGTATTAAAATATCTGCTTTGTATAATCGAGATATGTCTGCCAAAAACAACAGAAATTATAGTTAAAAAGTTTCTGAAAGCTTTTAGTGATGAAGAAAACAAACACTTTTTATCCGAGAGACGTTCGAGCAATATTGTTAAGGGATTAATGAAATCCATTTTTAAAATAAGAAGATATATATTCTTTCGGGATTTCCAATATGTAACAGTAATTAACTCCTTGGGGACAAGCGATACATATACGTGCAACAAAAAAAGACTTAAGAATCATTGTGTATCCCAACCAATAAAATTTTACTGTAAAATTTGTCTTTCTTAAATGGCATTTTCTTGATTTAACAGGGCACAAATATCAGGTTTTTAATGGTAATTATGTCTGGTTTGGGTCATGCATTGCATTGGAGTTCATGTAAAACTATGATTATTTATGGCGAAAAACATACACACAGAAAAAAGGTAAGTTGTACAGTTTTCGTTTACAAAGAGAAACTTCTGTTTAATCCCTGTAGGCTACTCGCAAAAATAAAGAAAATGCATAGACCCAGTCACTCATGAGTAATTAAATAACACGATTTCTCTAGTTCTGCCTACCAGATAAAAATCAAACAATTAAGGATTCCATTTTTGTATTTTTTGTACTTCTAAACATAAAATGAAAACAAATCGCTTCTGAGATTCTTTTTTTTTTTTTTTTTTTTTTTTTTTTTTTACCATTTTAAAAAAAAAAATTATAATTAGAAGCAGATTACTGTTTAAGTGGGCGGGGCAAAATCTATAACCTGTATTGTTAGGTTCAGCATCGATAATTTTTATTATATTTTATTTGAAGTATTTAGCTATTAATTATAGTTTTGAAAAAAACTTTCATTTACTTGTTTTTGCCACAAAATATATATATGGTTAAAAACTATACATGTTAAGCGTGTATTCGAAAAAATGTTTTTCCACCCTCAACACCTCGAAATTTTCTGTTTTTTCTTTTTCTTTCTTTCTTTTTTTTTTTTCTTTTTTTTTTTTTTTAGATTCATTTTTAACAGTAGAAACATGAAATTTGATGAAATGTTTTTTGAAGAGATTGTATAAGATGCCGTGTGATTTCATTATTTGCTCAATTCATTAGAATTTTATTTATAACAATTACTTTTTCAGTATGACCATTTTTCTCGTTCCCAGATCTCCCACATCGGTAAATTCGGTTCAAATTGCCAACTTTAACACCCTTTTTTTTTGCAATATTTTCTGCATTTATCAAAAAATCGACAAGCAAGGCATATTAGGTACTTTCTGAATAAAAGAATTTGCCAGTTTGATGTGTTTGAGAGGAAAAATGAATTTAAAAATAAATAAAAGAATAAGCAGTTTTCATTGGAATACATCCTTAAAAGACTTGTAACTAGTAAAAAAACTTTATTAACAAAGCAAGATATATGGATTGGTTAAGTTTATATCAGGGTCGGTACTCATTGACAAAAATCTGAGCAAAGGGTTGTGCCGAGCAAGAGCTTTGATTGTTATTGTGATGACAAATGTAAAGAACCAATATACATTCTTTTAATTTGCTACAGCCTTATTTCTGATAACATATTTGCAAACTTCAGACATAACTTCCATAAAATGTCAGTTAATTTAAACTAGGTTAAATAGATTTCTAAATAGAAAATATTTTAGATGTATCATCTACTGTGTAATTTCCAGTACCCAGGTAGAATTTGTTTGACATCATTTTTCTTTTTAAATTCTGGTTGGAAACAGTTTAACCTTGTTTAAATTAACACACATTTAATGGAAGTTATGTCCAAAGTTGACAGTTTGTGATAGGAAAATGTGGTTTCATAATATAAGAATGTTAACTAATGCCAAGACCTGTTAAAACAAAATTTTAAAAGGGGATTGTTAAATGACACAAGATGTTATAAAGAAAAAAAAATGTGTTTTCAGCAACATATGTAGTTTTAAATATTAATAACAATTATTTAAAACAGCTTAGAAAATTTAAATAACTAAGAATTAATAAAAATTAAATAAACAGATTAAAAGAAATAAAGTTACAAAAAAAGAAAACTATATATACAACATATACAAATATTAAATTAATCTAATAAAGAGTTTATTAAATTATACAAGGTGTTACAAAAAATAGGCATTTTAAACAGCAAACACTGTTTTATTATGAAAAACACATAGAGAGTATAGAGAATAGAGAAATTATATATACAAAGAAATATAAAAAATATTAAAGTTACATAAAAAAGAAATAAATATATGCAATATATATACAGTCGAGTCTCTCTATAATGAAACTCCATTCATCAAATTTCTCTATATAACGAATTTTCTGTAGGAATGGTCCTCTTTTTCCATAATTACATTAAAAACAGTCTCTATATAGCGAAATATCTATCTCCATATAATGATTATTTTCAAAAATGTTCTTTATTAATTCAGTTTTAAAAAGCTTCAAAATCACATGGAATCAATTTTCCATCATATTCCTGATTTATCATTTAGTGCTGAGTTTATTATATTACTTCTCTCCTTGAATCTTCTTTTCTTTAAGTCCAACGAATTCATCTCCCTTCCTCCTGCATACCTTTCAACATCTTTCTCAAACCAGTGTCAATTGGATTGTCACACATAGAGGTCTGCACGGGCCCGGGCCTGGCCCGTGGCCCGTACTCGGCCGGGCCGGCGGAATCGTTTCGAATTTTCTAACGGGCCGGGCCGGCAGATTTAGGATAGCTTTTTCAACGGGCCGGCAAAAAAATGAATGGGCTAGACGGGCCGGGCCGGGCCGATAAAAAAAATTTTCGGGCCTGCCGGCCCGTTCTTAAGATTTAAGCAGAAACGATAAAATATGAGCTATTTTCAGTGAAAATGGTTTTAACGAGAATAAGTATCAGTACAAAAAACCCTGAACGGGTTAAAAGCTTGTGACGCAGCACTTTATCTTATATATCTAAGAATTTTAAATTTGGGACTTAAAACTAATGATATCAAAATTTATGTGACGCTATGCTATTAATTAATATATACATATATTAAAATTTATTCATTAAGATTTTATCAATTACATCTTTCATGAATTCAAAATATGAATCTTAAAAGATATGATATCAAAATTTAAGTGACGCCTTGACGAGGCTTTAAACAATGTTTTAAAATTCCATTTATTTATTTATTGTCTAAATACATTTTCATATCTAAACAATACTTTTCATTTTCCAATACACTGTTAAATACATCACTTTCACTGAATATATATAATGCACTGAAATGTATTTATTTGAATAAATAGATTTATCTTTTGGGCTACGCTATCCAAAATCAAAAATAACATTTAAATAAATATTTTTTGCGTCATTGTATCCAAAGTAAGTTAAATAGATGCAAATAGATACAATGACGCAAAAACTATTTATTTAAATGTTATTTTTGATTTTGGATAGCGTAGCCCAAAAGATAAATCTATTTATTCAAATAAATACATTTCAGTGCATTATATATATTCAGTGAAAGTGATGTATTTAACGGTGTATTGGAAAATGAAAAGTATTGTTTAGATATGAAAATGTATTTAGACAATAAATAAATAAATGGAATTTTAAAACATTGTTTAAAGCCTCGTCAAGGCGTCACTTAAATTTTTATATCATATCTTTTAAGATTCATATTTTGAATTTATGAAAGATGTAATTGATAAAATCTTAATGAATAAATTTTAATATATGTGTTACGAAATTCTTTTATTCTATTAATTATTCTCGATCAACAGTTCTAATATTGTGGTTCAGTGTAATTTAAATCTAGATCAATCACAAATCTGGACGAAACAAAACATTTACTTACGAAAAAACATAAAATAAAAGTTTGAGAAATATTCGACATTCTATTACATCTAAGAATCTAATATCAACAAAAAGATTATTTCATTTCAGTTTATAAAAGAGTCTATACTTTAAAGAACGTCCCAGCTGGCAAAATACGATGCTCGCTAATTAGCCGGAACATCCCGCCCGGCGTTGGACGACTGTCCAACATCATCATAAATAGGCAATGGAACAACTCCTGTGATGTTCCTACGTAATATACCTGTAGAGGTCTTGAGATCGACGACGCGGACATGTCCATCGTCTCCTTTGTAGGTTTTCAAAACTCTTGCTAAC
The DNA here is from genome assembly GCA_964019185.1 of Maratus speculifer. Classification (NCBI taxonomy): domain Eukaryota; kingdom Metazoa; phylum Arthropoda; class Arachnida; order Araneae; family Salticidae; genus Maratus; species Maratus speculifer. The sequence continues at coordinate 39,434,541 of OZ025300.1, read as the reverse complement.
CTCCAGTTGTTGAACTCTTCGTTTCTATCTTTCAGTAACACGAGTTGACCATCTTGAAGATTTTGCGAGGTCTTTTTCCATTTACTTCGAACTTGCAACTCATTTAAGTATTCTCGGTTCCAGCGTCTCCAGAACTGCTCTTTTATTCGTTGAACTAAGGTCCATCTAGAAGATAAAGGCAAAGAATCCAAAACTTCATTATTATCAGGAATATTTAGAAGAGGACCTCCAGTAAGGAAGTGACCAGGTGTCAATGGCTCTAAATCGTTAATATCTGTAGATAATGAAGTTAATGGTCTTGAGTTCATGACGGCTTCAATTTGGGTTACAAGTGTTGTCAACTCTTCAAAATTTAAGACAGAGGATTTAGTTATTTTCAAGAGTATTCTTTTCATAGCTTTAATATTCGATTCCCATAGTCCACCGAAATGTGGAGATGCAGGTGGTATGAAGTTCCATTTTATTCCCTCATCTGCACTAAATCTCTGAATTTCTTCCGAAGCACAAATTTGGTAGAAGGATTTTAAAAGAGCATAAGTACCCTTAAAATTGGTGGCATTATCACTCCATATAACAGAGGGTTTCGATCGTCGAGAAACAAATCTTCTTAAACAGGCTAAAAATGCTTCTGTGGTCAATTCTGAAACAATTTCCAGGTGTACTGCTTTAGTAGAAAAACATATGAATATAGCAATGTATGATTTTATTTTAATCTTTGATCGCTTCAAGTTAGGTTTTGTTATAATAGGACCAGCTAGATCTACACCTGTCTTCTCAAATGGTCTAGATGGTACAATTCTATCACGAGGTAAATTACCCATAATTTGTTGAATAGTTTGATGCTTGGACCGAATACATGTTATACACCTACTTATAATTTTTTTTACTTGGCTTTGACCAGATGGTATCCAATAAAACTGTCGTAATAATGATAGGGTTGTCTGAGTACCCGAATGCAGGAATTTTCTATGAAAATGTTGAATCAAGAGTTCAGTGAAATAATGAGACTTTGGTAAAATTAACTGATGTTTCTGTGATTCCGCTAAATTCGAAAATTTCAATCTTCCGCCGACCCTCAACAGCTCATCAGCATCTAGAAATACGTTTAAACTTAAGAGTTTACTGTTGTTTGGGAGAGGACGTTTTCCCTTTAAACACTGGATTTCAGTTTGAAATGCAGAATTTTGCACAATCTTTATCAGTCTCTTGGTTGCATTTTGTAACTCAGAAGTATCTAAATAATCATATTTTCTACTTCCTGTTTCTAATTTACAGTTATTCAAAAATCTTAAACAATATGCAGTAACTCTTATTAATTTCATAAAAGACGAGTATCGATTAATTAAACCAATGTTTGCTTGATTTTTATCAACAAGTGTTGATTTTACAGTAGCATTTTTCTTCAGTTCTAACTCATCTTTAGTTTCAGCAATGTCTAATGTATCAAATGAACTAGCCAATTTTGGCCAAAGAGATCTGTCTTGCTTTAACCATTGGGGACCTTCCCACCAAAGATGGCTATTTTTCAACTCTGGAACTTTCAAGCCTCTAGTAACAAAATCGGCAGGATTATCTTGTCCAGGACAGTGAAACCAATTTGATGGATCACTAAGATTTCTGATTTCTTTTACTCTGTTTCTAACAAACATTTTGAATCTTTCTGACTCTCCCTTAATCCAATACAATGTAATAGTTGAGTCAGTCCAAAAGTAGCAACTTACGGGAAAAACTAATTCTTTAGCAATTTTATGACAAAGTCTAGTAGACAAAAGGGCTCCTAAAAGTTCAAGACGAGGTATAGAAACAGTTTTTAAAGGGGCAACTCTACTTTTTGCTGCTACAAAACTGGTAACTATGCTCTTGTTCTTTAAAACTGCTCTAAGATATACTACTGTACCATATGCCTTTTTTGAGGCATCTGAAAAACTATGTAATTCAAAACAATCAACTTCATCAGGAGCTATATCAGACAAATAATATCTGGGGATGCTAATACTATTCAGTTCCTTTATTTCTTCAAACCATGCATTCCATAAATTGTCCAAATGCTTTGGTAAATTCTCATCCCAATCGAGGCCTAAACACCAAACTTCTTGAATTAAGCATTTGATTCTAATGGTATAGGGGCTAAGAAAGCCAATTGGGTCGAAAATACGACCAACAGTTTGCAATAAATAGCGTTTAGTATTAAGTCTCTTCGAGAGGAAATTTTCCATATTATGGATTTTAAATGACAATGTATCATTATCTGGGTCCCAAGAAACCCCTAAAACTTTTGAATTCACCAAGTGCTGATTACTAAGATTAAAATTATCAGTTGCGTCATCAGTATGCAAACCATATTGTTCCCATTTTTGACGTAATTCATACGAATTAGTTTTCCATTTTCTAAATATCATTGAAGCTTCTTGGAAGATTTCATAAGCTTCCTTACTAATTTTAAAAGCTGATTCAACATTTGGTTGACTGCTGATAAAGTCATCAACATATAAGGATGAATTTAAAATATCAAAAGATTCAGGAAATGCTTCTACATACTTTCGTAGGTGATGCTTGATAGTAGCTGCAAGAAGGAAGGGGCTTGACTTCACACCGAAAAGTACTCTCTTGAGTCTAAATATTTTAAATTCCTTACCTGGATCTTCAACCCATGGCTCATCATCCCAAAAAAATCTTGTGAAGTCCCTGTCTGCTTCATCAATTTCGATCTGCAAAAAAGCTTTCTGAATGTCTGCGGTAACCGCTATTGGAAAGTTTCTAAATTTGATTAAAAGACTGAACAGATCGGGGATAAGATTTAAACCAGTATATAAACAGTCATTTAGTGATAATTCACCTTTAGAATGGGCGCTTGCATCAAACACAATTCTAAGTTTAGTTGTGGACTTATCTTCTCGAATCACTGCTCTATGGGGCAAGTAAAATGTATTTACATCAGATGAGTTTTCAACAGGTTCGATGATATTCTCTGCTAAATAACTGTCCAGAACAGATTTATATTCTGAGAATAACGAAGGATCGTTTCTAAAGTTTGTTCTCAACTTCAAAAATCGTCGATGCGCCACTTCGCGATTGTTATTGAGGGACATTTTTAAATTTTTCTTCCATGGAAATTTTACCTTGTACCGATTATCTTTAAAAACAATACTAGACTCGAAGTCAGATATGACGTCATTATCTACATTAGAAATAGCTTGAGTTTCGGATTCAATTCCTAAGCTTTCCAGTTGCCAAAATTCTCTAATTTGTTCAGATAAATCCTTTTCTTCAACTATAATTTTCATGCTAAATAATTCATTGGCTGACCCCATATAACCCTGCAAACACCAGCCAAAAAGAGTTTCAGTAGCTACGAGATTATCCTTTAGTCGTTTAATTCTACCAGTTACAACATTATAATAATTATCGGTACCTATTAAAACTGCAATTTGTTGATTACTATATTCATGACTGTCAGCGAGTTGTAGACCTTTCAATTTATTATATGATTTTCGAACGTATTTATCTGGAGTGGGTAAGAAAGCAGCTGAAATCTGATCTGTTTCAAGGGCTTCGATTTCAATGTTCAAAGAGGGTTGATCCCTATTTTCTAGTTTTACTTTTACAACATTATATGTTTTCTCAGTCGCCTTTTCGGCTCCAAAAGCATAAACTGATAAGGTTTCCTTTCTAATAACTGGCAATTTTAGCTTTTGTGAAATATCGCGAATTATAAATGTTCTCATACTGCCGTTATCTAATAAAATACGAACTGGTTCATTTTTATCAGTTTTCAAATCTTTTATTATTGCTGAACAAGTTTGTAAAAATATATTGCAATGGGTGTTTTCGTCTGGTACCTTACTAGTGGAAGTGTTATCACAATGAGAAATGGATACGACACTTTTATCAACATTTACATTTGAATGATTTTCTAATTGGAAACAAATAGCCCTACTATGTTTTTTATCGCAAATATCACACATTTTGGTTTCTCCACAGTCCTTGATTCTATGTTTACATTTTAAACACAAAAAGCATCTTCCTTGCTTTTTTAGTAATTCTTTTTTCTCAGCCAAGGTTAATGATTCACAGAATTCGCTATTATGCTCAACACTATCACAAAATATACATGAATTCTTGTTTACAGAAGCCATTAATTCAGCTGAAACATTATTTTGTTTATAACCTTTCGTAGTATATTGATATTTCGACTTAAATTTTGATTGTTTATCTGAAAATTTGGGTTTGTATTCATTCTTGTTATCATTAGAAAATGATTTTTTAGAATCTAAATCATGGATAGTTAATACCCTTTCTCTACTCTCAATTTCATTTTTAAGAAAACTCATAAGATTATCTATATTCCACATTTCACCATTCTTTAGATGTCTATTAAATTCTAATGTTAAATCTGGAGGTATTAACTTCAATAATATTGGGCAAAGCAACCCACTGTATGTATCAGATTTTACACCCAGCGACTCTAAATTTCGAATTTGTACTAGACATTTATCATACAAACATCTTAAACCATAAGTGTCAGAAGAACTTTTCAAACATTTCATATTTAATAAATTATTTAGATGAGCGTGTACGAGCATATCATGTCTACCAAACCTTTCTTTCAAGAGCGATACAGCCGCCGCATAATTATTTTCTGTCAAACTAAATCCACTGATTGTGTTTGCAGCCGATCCTGCAACCAAACTTTTCAAATAGCTGAATTTCTCAACATCGGTAAGACTTGGATTTTTGTCTATAGCTGTTTCAAATTCATTCCAAAATTCCAGGAATTTATCTGGTTCACCAAAAAATCGACTTATTTGTAGTTTAGGCAGCTTTATTTTCTTGAATTCGGTAGAAACAGGACATGCCCGTACTGAATCAATATTATTAGCATTAACAACATTTGCATTTGTACTCAAACTTTTAATCTTGAAGTTTAATTTACATCTATACGATATCACTTTCTGATCGTATTCATCAATATTTAAAATTTCATTTTCAACATTTTTAGCATTTAATAAACTTAAAATGTTATTATCTAGTTGTTTAATGACATTAAATTTGGTATTTAATTTATCAAGTAATTCCTCAAAATATGTCACAGAATGTTCTGATTTCGAAAAATAATCATCAATATCTTCTATTAACTTATTTAAAAGATTTCGATGCGTATCACGCATCTTTCTTTCCTTATTTTCATTCATTGTATAAAATAAAATACAACAAAAAGTCAACTCACCAATCTGTCATCAAAACGAAAGCACTTTTCTAATTGCGCAATAGCTTGAAATCCCGAATTCTTCGCAGCCGATGCAACAATGTTACGAAATTCTTTTATTCTATTAATTATTCTCGATCAACAGTTCTAATATTGTGGTTCAGTGTAATTTAAATCTAGATCAATCACAAATCTGGACGAAACAAAACATTTACTTACGAAAAAACATAAAATAAAAGTTTGAGAAATATTCGACATTCTATTACATCTAAGAATCTAATATCAACAAAAAGATTATTTCATTTCAGTTTATAAAAGAGTCTATACTTTAAAGAACGTCCCAGCTGGCAAAATACGATGCTCGCTAATTAGCCGGAACAATATGTATATATTAATTAATAGCATAGCGTCACATAAATTTTGATATCATTAGTTTTAAGTCCCAAATTTAAAATTCTTAGATATATAAGATAAAGTGCTGCGTCACAAGCTTTTAACCCGTTCAGGGTTTTTTGTACTGATATCAGTGCTTTTTTTAGGTTAATAATAAAAAGATAAAAACAAAAAATTAAAGACTAATGCAAAGAATTCATTTTCATGATTTCTGATCACCTTTAATTACCCCTCCCCCACCCACTTAAAAAAAGATATTTCATATTTTATTATTAATATATGCTGTGCTACTTGATTTCGTTAAAAACAACTCTGTAGTAAAGTACGTTAGTATAAGATAAGAAAGTAATGTACATTCAGCAGTGTATTTCTAAGAAAGGATTTCATAATCTATGCTGTATGTATCATTTCTCATTCTAGTTAACTATGTTTATTCTTTACACATGATGATACATATACTGCAGATGGATTAAAATGATCAGGAATACAATATTCAGAATGTGCTGGAAAGTATTTCATAATCTATGCTGCGTGCATGATTCTTGTTAATTATGATTCAACCTTTGTATAGGTTGGTAATATTGCAGATTGATTAAGACTATATCCGTTACAATATTCAGAATATGCTGGAAAGTGTTTAATAATCTATGGTGCACACAGGTTTTTCTTTCTTGTTAATTATGATTTGTTCTTTATATAGAGTGGTAAAATTACTGCAAATGGATTAAAATGATAGGTTTACAATAATGAAAATGTGTTGGAAAGTGTTTCATAATCTATACTGTATGTGTAACTTTTCATTCTTGTTAGTTTATTTATTTTTTGCTGTTTGCACAAAACATATATAAACTAACAGGGGGGGGGGGGAGATTTGGATGGTAAGATTACTGTACAAAGATGAAACTGATAGGTTTAAAGCATTCAGAATAAAATGGAAAGTACAGTAGACTCCCTCAAATCCGCAAACCAGAAATCCGCAACTCTCTAAAATCCGCACATACTTTATGGATGTAAACAATGAAACTTTCAGATTGGATATTCGGACAAAATGTGATTTTTTAAATTTTGTATCAATTCCATATATTTTTTAATTTTCTCAATAATACTCTATTCATGTTTTTTTTTTTTTTTTTTTTTTTTTTTTTCATGAAGGAAGAAAAATTAAAAAAAAAAAAAATCAAGATATTGCTGATATTACTGGTAATCACAATTTTCTTACCAAATATATTTATGCATTAATCAAGATTTTTTGGTTACTAAGCCGGGCTAAACTTTAAAAAAAAAATCCTTATTTTATGATTTTGATGTGAATTAGTAATGTACTTTTATGAGGCAAGTTTTGTTGAATAATTTTGGAAAAATATATTTAATTTTTATAATGAATATTTAATCATACACTATTGATCATTAACTTGATCTTTGCTTTTAATATTTTAATCATTTTGAAAATTATCTAAATTTTTATTATTTTATTACTTATTTTAACATTTTATTATATTGTAAGTATTCATTATAGTCCTGAATGCACTATTAATTGCACTCAAATTACTGTTTAAAAAACGTAAACAAAGCAATGACCAGAAATCTGCAAAATTCTAAAATCCGCACAACCTCTGGTCCCAAGCTGTGCGGATATAAGGGAGTCTACTGTATATAAACATGTTAAAGGAAAATTTTTTACTCTCGTTAATTATGCTTTGTTGTTTTGCACAGAATGGTAAAATTATTGTACATGAATGACAATAAGTTTACAATATTCAGAATGAGTCAGAAAATGCATCATAATCGATGCAGTATGCATGACTCTTCGTTCTTGTTAGTTATGTTTTGTGGGGTCATCAAGGCTTCTTGTTAGTTATGTAAGGGAGGGGGAGGAGTTTGTATCGGGTTTAAGATTTTATTAAAATTTCCATGCTCTAGTCTGTACGTATTTACATAATTTTTTTTCTAAAAATCTTGATTTGGTTAGATAATTGTTTTTGTTTTTTTTCGGGTTTGAATCTCGATTCAGTTTGACTTGAATTGGAATTTTCAGGTTCTTGCCGAGTTGCATTTCAAGTACTAGTTTTCAATTCTGGTCAGTGGATGGGGACAAAAATTACTTTGTCTTTCTTGAACAGATTTTTATTTCCTAATTTTTTTATTTTACTTTTTTTTTGGGGGGGGGGGGATTAGATTGGGTTTCAGGTTATTCTGATCGGGTTTGAGATAGACTTCTATTGGAATTTCCATGATCTGGTCAATACATATCGACATAAATTGTTCTTTTTTTTCTAAAATCTCGATTTGATTAAATATTTTTTTATTTTTTTTTGGGGGGGGGGGGATTGAATCTGGTTTCGGATTGACTTCAAATGAAATTTTCAGGTTCTTGTTGAGTTGCATTTCAAGTATATTATTTTGTCGCAGATAAATTAGGTTACAATTGGAATTTTTTTTTTTTTTTTTTTTTTTTTTTTTTTTTTTTTGGGGGGGGGGGTAGTGTTTGAACTGGGTTTAGGATAGATTTCAATTGAAATTCTTGTCAGTGTATGTGGACAGAAATTATTTGGTCTTTCTTGGACAGACTTGTATTTCCATTGTTTTTTCCTTTTCGGGTTTGGATTAGGTTTCATGTTAACTTTCAGACTCTTGTCAGTGTGTATCGGCAGAAATAATTTTCTCTTTTCCGGATTAGGTTAAGGTTCGATGGAAATTTTTTTCAGGTTTCAATCAGGTTCAATTCAAATGGAATTTTCAAGTTCTGGTCAGGTTGCGCTTTAATGGAAAATATTTTGTCCTTTATAGATACTGGGCTCCGGTTGTATGGAATTTCCTTTTTCAGGTTCAGATTAGGTTTAAGATAGACTAATTGGAATTTTCAGATTTCTGATCACGCATATCTATGGAAATTAAGTTTTCTTTCCCAAATCGAGATATGGTTGGATAATTTTTTTTTTTTTTTGGTTCGGTTTGACTTCAAATGTAATTTTCAGGTTCTTGTTCAGTTGCATTTCAATGTATTTTATTTTGCAGCAGATAGATTGAGTTACTCTTGGATTGATTTTTTTCTTTCCAGTTTTGGATTGTATAGGATAGATTTCAATAGGAATTTTTCGATTCTAGTCAATGTATGTCAATGGAAATTATTTTGTCTTTCTTGGACAAATTTATCTTTCCATTAAATTTTTGTTGGTTTAGAATGGGTTTCAGAATAATTTGTAGGTTCTTGTTGGCAGACTTGTATAAAACCAAAAACTTTCTGCAAATTAATTTAATGTTGGGTGTAATTCGTATTTTTTGCGCAATTCATGGTCATCATTCATGTTTTTTATGCGATTTATGAATTTAATTTGCATTTTTGAGCAATTTATGACCATAATTCGCAATTTTTATGCGATTAATGAATGTAATTTACATTTTACATGATTTATGGACGTAATTTGCTATTTTTATGCAATTCATAGACAGAATTTGCGTTTTTTCAGCTTTCTGTTGACGAAATTTGTGTTTTTTAATCGATTTATTGACGTTACTTATGTTTTTATAGGATTTATGAATGTAATTTGCTTTTTTTTACCAATTCTTGGACGTAATTTGCATTTTTTGTAATTTATGAACGTTATTAGTGTTTTTTTGCACGATTCATGGAAGTGATTCGCATTTTTTGAGTGATTTATGAATGTAATTCACGTTTTTATGCGTTTCATAGAAGTAATTTGTGTTTTTTGAGCGATTCATGAATGTAATTTGCGTTTTTTATGCAATTCATGAATGCAAAACCCTATTCGCTATTTTTATGCGATTTATAGACGTAATTTGCGTTTCAGCTTTCTGCTGCCAAAATTCGTGTTTTTTGAGCGATTTATGAACATAATTCCCGTTTTACTACACAATTCATAGACATAATTTGTGTTTCTCATACAATTTCTGAACGTAATTCTCACTTTTTAAAAAACAATTCATGGACGTAATTAACGTTTTGACGATTTGTGGACCCAATTCGCGTTTTTTAAACTATTCATGGGCATAATTCGCGATTTTTATGCGATTAATGAATGTAATTTACATTTTACATGATTCATGGATGTAATTTGCTATATTTATGCAATTCGTAGATATAATTTGCATTTTTTGAGCTTTCTGTCGACGAAATTTGTGTTTTTGATCAATTTATTGACGTTATTTGTGTTTTTATAGGATTTATGAATGTAATTCGCTTTTTTAACCAATTCTTGGACGTAATTCGCATTTTTTGCAATTTATGAACGTTATTCATGTTTTTTTGCATATTTTGAGTGATTTATAAACGTAATTCACGTTTTTATGCAATTCATGGATGTAATTTGCGTTTTTTGAGCGATTCATGAACTTAATTCACATTTTTTATGCAATTCATGAATCCAATTCGGTATTTTTATGCGTTTTATAGAGGTAATTTCCGTTTCAGATTTCTGCCGCCAAAATTCGTGTTTTTTGAGCGATTTATGAACATAATTCATGTTTTACTATACGATTCATAGACGTAATTGGCGTTTTTCATACAATTTATGAATATAATTCTCGCTTTTTTACATGATTCATGGACGTAATTCACATTTTAAGCAATTTCTGGACGTAATTCCCATTTTTTATGCAATTTGCTTTTTTTTTTTTTAGCGATTCATGGATGTAGTTCACATTTTTTTATGCGATTCATGCATGTAATTCACATTTTTATGCGATTCATGCATGGAACTCGTATTTTTTATGCGATTCATGGATTGAATTAATGTTTTTATTGCGGTCTTTGCACGGAATTCACGTTTTTCGCGTGGTATTTTGTTGAAATGTTGGGTTTTTTTACATGATTCTTTGTTGAGATACACTTTTTTTTTTTTTTTGCGCAATTCTTTGTCGAAATAAATAAATAAAAATTGTTCCTTCACAAAATTTTCTGCACATGGCGTGCGTCTATATTATACAACTTTGCTTGTCAGTGTGTATTGTCAGAATTTTTTTTTTTTTTTTCTCAGATCGAATTAAGGTTTGCTAACCCATAGACTAATTGGAATTTTCAGATTTCTGACCACGCGTATCTATGGAAATTAAGTTTTCTTTCCCAAATCAAGATATGGTTGGATTTTTTTTTTTTTTTTTTTTTTTTTGGGGGGGGGGGGGGTTGAATCTGGTTTCGGTTTGATTTCAAATGTAATTTTCAGGTTCTTGTTCAGTTGCATTTCAATGTACTTTATTTTGCAGCAGATAGATTGAGTTACTCTTGGAGGGATTTTTTTCTTTCTGGTTTTGGAGTGTATAGGATAGATTTCAATAGGAATTTTTCGATTCTGGTCAATGTATGTCAATGGAAATTATTTTGTCTTTCTTGGAAAAATTTATCTTTCCATTAAATTTTTGTTGGTTTAGAATGGGTTTCAGGATAACTTGTAGGTTCTTGTTGGCAGACTTGTATAAAACCAAAAACTTTCTGCAAATTAATTTAATGTTGGGTGTAATTCGCATTTTTTGCGCAATTCATGGTCATCATTCGTGTTTTTTATGCGATTTATGAATGTAATTTGCATTTTTGAGCAATTTATAAACATAATTCGCAATTTTTATGCGATTAATGAATGTAATTTACATTTTACATGATTTATGGACATAATTTGCTATTTTTATGCAATTCATAGACATAATTTACATTTTTTCAGCTTTCTGTCGACGAAATTTGTGTTTTTTGATCAATTTATTGACGTTATTTTTGTTTTTATAGGATTTATGAATGTAATTTGCTTTTTTTACACAACACTTGGACGTAATTCGCATTTTTTGCAATTTATGAATGTTATTCGTGTTTTTTTGCATGATTCATGGAAGTGATTCGCATTTTTTGAGTGATTTATGAACATAATTCATATTTTTATGCAATTCATGGACGTAATTTGCATTTTTTGAGCGATTCATGAATGCAATTCGCGTTTTTTATGCAAATCATGAATGCAAAATGCTATTCTCTATTTTTATGCGATTTATAGACGTAATTTGCATTTTAGCTTTCTGCTGCCAAAATTCGTGTCTTTTGAGCGATTTATGAACATAATTCCCATTTTACTACACTATTCATAGACATAATTTGTGTTTTTCATACAATTTCTGAACGTAATTCTCACTTTTTTAAACAATTCATGGACGTAATTCACGTTTTGAGCGATTTGTGGACCCAATTCATGTTTTTTATGCAATTTGCTTTTTTTGAGCGAATCATGGACATAATTCGCGATTTTTATGCAATTAATGAATGTAATTTACATTTTACATGATTTATGGACATAATTTGTTATACTTATGCGATTCATAGACATAATTTGCATCTTTTGAGCTTTCTATCGACGAAATTTGCGTTTTTTGATCGATTTATTGACGTTATTTGTGTTTTTATAGGATTTATGAATGTAATTTGCTTTTTTTCACAAATTCTTGGACGTAATTCGCATTTTTTGTAATTTATGAACGTCCTTAATGTTTTTTTGCATGATTCATGGAAGTGATTCGCATTTTTTGAGTGATTTATGAATGTAATTCATGTTTTCATGGACGTAATGTGTTTTTTAAGCGATTCATGAATATAATTCGCGTTTTTTATGCAATTCATGAATGCAAAACACTACTTGCTATTTTTATGCGATTTATAGACGTAATTTGCGTTTCAGCTTTCTGCTGCCAAAATTCGTGTTTTTTGAGCAATTTATGAACATAATTCCCATTTTACTACACGATTCATAGACATAATTTGTGTTTTTCATACAATTTCTGAACGTAATTCTTACTTTTTTAAACAATTCATGGACGTAATTCACCTTTTGAGCGATTTGTGCACCCAATTCATGTTTTTTATGCAATTCGCTTTTTTTGAGCGATTCATGGACATAATTCACAATTTTTATGCGATTAATGAATGTAATTTACATTTTACATGATTTATGGATGTAATTTACTATATTTATGCAATTCGTAGACGTAATTTGCATTTTTTGAGCTTTCTGTCGACGAAATTTGCGTTCTTTGATCGATTTATTGACGTTATTTGTGTTTTTATAGGATTTATGAATGTAATTCGCTTTTTTTACCAATTGCTGGACCTAATTCGCATTTTTTGTAATTTATGAATGTTATTAGTATTTTTTTGCACGATTCATGGAAGTGATTCGCATTTTTTGAGTGATTTATGAACTTAATTTATGTTTCAGCTTTCTGCTGCCAAAATTCGTGTTTTTTGAGCAATTTATGAACATAATTCCCATTTTACTACACGATTCATAGACATAATTTGTGTTTTTCATACAATTTCTGAACGTAATTCTCACTTTTTTAAACAATTCATGGACGTAATTCACGTTTTGAGCGATTTGTGGACCAATTCATGTTTTTTATGCAATTTGCTTTTTTTGAGCGATTCATGGACATAATTCGCAATTTTTATGCGATTAATGAATGTAATTTACATTTTACATGATTTATGGACGTAATTTGCTATACTTATGTGATTCATAGGCATAATATGCATCTTTTGAGCTTTTTATCGACGAAATTTGCGTTTTTTGATCGATTTATTGACATTATTTGTGTTTTTATAGGATTTATGAATGTAATTCACTTTTTTTTACCAATTCTTGGACGTAATTGGCATTTTTTGCAATTTCTGAACGTTATTCATGTTTTTTTGCACAATTCATGGAAGTGATTCGCATTTTTTGAGTGATTTATGAACGTAATTCACGTTTTTATGCAATTCAGGGATGTAATTTGCGTTTTTTGAGTGATTCATGAACGCAATTCACATTTTTTATGCAATTCATGAATGCAAGTCGCTATTTTTATGCGTTTTATATAGGTAATTTCCGTTTCAACTTTTTGCTGCCAAAATTCGTGTTTTTTGAGCGATTTATGAACATAATTTATGTTTTACTACACGATTCATAGACGTAATTTGCATTTTTCATACAATTTATGAATATAATTCTCGCTTTTTTACATGATTCATGGACGTAATTCACATTAAGCAATTTGTGGACGTAATTCCCATTTTTTATGCAATTTGCTTTTTTTTTTTTAGCGATTCATGGATGTAGTTCACAAAAACACCCCCTTGGCTGTGCCACTGACAACAAAATCTTATGTTAGTGCAAGGAGTAATTTACTCATAGACATGAGAAAAAAGTTTTTGACAACAAACCAAAAAAAAGTACAATACAGGATTTTTACCTGGCATTCTCATAAAATTTTGAATATACCCTGCCTCCCCCCTCTAATTCATAAGTTTTCATACATTCTATATTATATTCCATATTAAGAAGGCGCCACTTGTCTAATTTTTTTTTTTTAATCAGAACGCGTTATTAGCATTTTTCATTCAGGTAGAATTTATTTAGAATAGAATTGATAAAGAAAATGCACAAATTGAAAACCATCGAACAGACATGATAGAATCATTACGTATATTTCATGGTTTTAATAATCCACATGGATGTTTCTTGTTATGCCAATACAATCTTGCAATGTCTTAATATACAATGAATAAAGTCTGCAATAAAGTTAACCAGAGAATCTTGCAATGGATTTTTGCCGTCGCTTATTCAAATTTACTTAAGAGGAATCGAGTTAATGAAATGTTGTATAAATGTTACTTGTTAGCTTTATAGATTACTAGGTACTACTAGGTTATCCCGTCGACCAAAAAATTATCGCCAAACTATAAGATTAAATTCCAATAATGGATGATTGTGAATGTCACATTCAATGACATTAAATAAAATTTGTATATTTAAAATGTCATTGATTTTTATTTCGACTTTTTATTAATATTTTACTAATTATTTGTTTTTTCATTATTTAAAATAAAAAAATATGTGATTATGTATAATTTGGCGAAATTGGTCGACGAAATAACAGTAGTAGCGATTACTAAAATATTTCAAATTGAAATAATTTATGAAACTGAAAATGTTTTAGCCAACATTTCACTTAAGTTTAAAATAAGCAATATATAGAAATTGTAAAGTCCATCAAGTGTGTGTAACTTGGGACCAGACATTGCAGAAATATAATGTGCTCATCTTTTGTTTACATTTTTAAAAAGAGTAATTTGAATGTAATAATGTACTAGAAATCATAATGAATGCTTATAATAGAGTATAATACAGTCAACTCTGTGAAATTCACAAAATGTATTATCTGCAAAACATGTTAAAATGTAAACATTGAAAAGTGTTTTAACACTTAAACTCAAAGATAAAAGATATGCAATAATTTTATTTTCATGAAATGACAAATTTTAATAAAATAAACTGGGATTTAAGAAAATTCATGTATTTTGTACCCTGTATTTAAAAACAATACTTTAAGCAAGCCAGTAAGTTTCCGTTTATTAATTATGATTAATGCAAACCTATTCTTTGCTCAAGCAGCGAAAAAATTAAAAAAATAAACAAAATATATATAGAGGTAAAATTGTTTATCAAACAATACACATAAAAAGTTCCTTGGCGAAGGAGAGTAAACTGCATTTCACCCAAAATTACTGACAAAAAACAAAACAAAACAAAATGCAGTCCAGATTTTTAACTGGCATTCTCGTAAAATTTTGAATATATCCTGCCTCCACACTGTAATCCATAAGTCTTCAAAAATACAAGCAAATAACTTTACTGCAAAGTTACACATTCTGTATTAATTAATAATCCATTGCAAGATTCTCCGGTTAACTTTATTGCAGAGCTTATTCGTTGTATATTGACATTGCGAGATTCAATTGGCGTAACAAGAAACAACATGTGGATTATTAAAACCTGAAAATTACTTAATGATTCTATCTTGTCTGGTTTATATTTTTTAATTCGTGCATTTTCTATATCAATTTAATGGACATTATGTAAGAATATTACTACCTGAATGAAAAATGCTCCGTGTAACTTGCCGCGTTCGGGTTCGGATTCAAAACAAAACTAGACAAGTGGCGCCCCTAGGCGTATGAATACATGACTTTCCAACAACAAATAATTTAAAATAATTTTTGTTTGAAAACTTTAAAAAAAAATCATAAGTCGAAAGTATATTGAATATGTATAATTAAAAAATATTTTCCTATTTTAAAAAAGGATTCAAAATATTTTTTCCACAAAATGCAAAAATATCCAATGTAAGAAACGTAATATTTTCTTCTTACGAAAAATAAAGGCAATATAAATAGAAATTTGATTTAGTATATATTTATTGAATGTTTTAAAGCACATGATAAGATGTTTTTGTAGTTTAAAAAACATTTATTGCTTCGATTTGGGTGTTTTAACTGTGACCATTTAACTGTAAAGTTTTTCACTCCTGCTCCGTCTGCTAACCCATAGAATAACATGTAATCCGCGAGCTAATATAGTCCAATTTTCCAAGACCAATATATAACAAACAAGAGTTTTCCTAGAAACAAGGCAAGTCTTATTACCTCTATCTTAAAGAGATTCATATTATATATAAGTTTTAATAAAATCTCCCAGCCCGTTATCTAGATCTCATTATCAGGAACAAACACCATCGTTTTCAGTTTAAAAATGGTTATCGAGATCTAAAAATATACGGCACGTAGAAATGTAAAAATTATAGGATAGGATTAGACTGGGAATATAAGACTATATTAAAAAAATTGGACCATTCTGACCAATATTTGCTGAGTTATTAGAAGGCGGCTTTTCCGATTTCCTTTGAAGTTGAGTTAGCTGTATATATGAAGTTCCGCATCTACCCTTATGACGATGGTAGGTTTTGACGATGGTAGGTTTAAAGCTGCGTCACTTGAAGGCTGCCGCCTTCTATGATAAATGTGGCCATACTAGTTTGACAGCATCAATATAAAAATGCACAGTGTATCGGCATCGGAGAATTACATTATGTGTAACCCGTTTTAATATTTTTTTAGCTGACTCATGCCGGTCCGAGATCACGCTTGTATTATTTTTCTACATACAGACTGGCTGGACCGGTACTAGACTTAATTATTGGCAGAAAACATGATTTGTAAAATTATTAACAGCGATAAAGAACTTGTGTTAGCTAAGTCTTCGGATATATACTTCTTCATGATTTTTAAATTAATTTCTCGATAATGTGAAAGTTTGACACATTTTCTGTTTAATTTTTAATAGTAAAAGTATAAAAGTGATAAGCCTAACTATTGAAGGGATTTGGAATCGAATAGCGTTTTTCATTTTTGGTAAATAAAATACTTGTTGAGATATACTAGTTTCTGAAATGATTGCAGGTTTTTCTTCCTTCCCTTGCTATTGCTTCCGGAAATTCTATTCAAAACGCTAATTATGACAGTATTTTATTGTTTGCAGTATTCTTAAATTGCTTGTATCAAAAAATGGATAACGCCATTCGATTATATAGTTTCTGAATAAAGATATCTGCTAATCTTATGCGTTTCTGAGAAAAAAAAAATGAATTTAGAAATGTATCAGAAAGGAGCTTCTTTGAATTTAAGAATGAATTTGGATTTAAAAACCTTTAATAAAATGATATAGAAATATATTTATAAATCTTTTTTTATGAAACAGCTTCAAAATTAACGATGTTTTTAGCTTTCTTTCTTTTTTCTTTTACTCTAAGCCATATTAATTTTTTAATGAATCTTTATTCGAATGTTGAAAGCCTAAGAATCTAAGTAATCATTAATGTTGTTAATGTGTATTTGCTGTAAAATATACTGTAAAATCATTCCATAGATATGTATGCAGTATTCTTTAAAGGAATCTTAGTTATATGATAAAAATCTGAATATTTTAGAAATCGTAGAAATTGTAACGGGCCAAAACGGGCCGGGCCGGGCCTGTTTACGCTGATTTTTGTACGGGCCGGGCCGGGCCTAAAACATAAAAATTTAAACGGGCTGGGCCGGGCCCGGGCCGAACTTTTGAGTTTTACAACGGGCCGGGCCGGGCCGAAATAACTTTCCTACGGGCCGGGCCGGGCCGGGCCTGGAAAATTCGGCCCGTGCAGACCTCTAGTCACACATAAATATGGGATCAATGAGGGCAATTGAAGAAAAAACAATTTACAATTGCTTCAAAAAGGTCAGATTTTCTATACTAGAGGATGATGTGGATTCTGAGGACGAAGAAGACGTGACTTGAGAAGACTTTAAGGAGAAAAAGAAATTAATTAAGGAATGTGGTGATGTCGAAGACAATGTTGCTCTCTCTGATTTTTTAAAAGTGGATGAAAATTTCACTGTTACACAATATCCTAATGATAGCGATAGGAGAGTTATGAACAATGATGGTGTGTGTGACAAAGAGTATGCAAACAAAAATCTACTACAAGAGAAAAACCCATCATGCAGTGAAATGAGTTCGTTTGATCTTATTAGGAGATGACTTAAAATAGGGGAAAATGTTCAATATACAATTTTTCATTCTTACTAAAATTTGAACTTTTTTTCGAGAGTATAGCAATTTTGAAATCAAAACAAGAAAAAATTACAGCTTTCTTTGTCTAAAATTACCGCAAGCAGAGTATCCTTATTTGATTTTCATTAAGCTTTCAAATAAATGTCTGTTCTCTCTTTAGAAACACTTTAAATAATTAAGAAATAGAATATTAGGTTAATACTTATAGTGAAACATTTCAAATTCTTAATTAAACACATCAAAAATAATATTTGTTCCATAATTTATACATTAAATAAGAATTTTAACATCGTTCTCTATACAACGAATTTCTCTATATAACGAATTTTTTACTGGAACAATGGATTTCGTTATATAGAGACTCGACTGTATTTGATCTTTTGATTCAATTTAGAATACTATTTCTTGTAGCTTGAATTGAATTTTTAAAACTCATTAAATGCAGAATCATAGTAGAATTAGTTCAAACAAAAAATATTATATAGAAAATTAATATATGCATGATCCAAATTTTTATATGATTAAAAATATATATATATTATTGTATTTTTCAACCCAGTGTTTGATGTATTTATTTTTGTCACATACACATGAACATTTTTTTGCAAACTTTCGAAAATTTTTCCCTTGGAATATGCTAATTCATTTCATGTTCTGTTTATTTTCCTGGAATGAAATGAATCCTGAAAAGTATACACAGATTTCCAAGAGCTCTGCTTAGCACACTTTGAGAACCTCAGGCCTAGTACCGCTGAGTCACTCTTAAAAAAGAGAGAAAAGAGACTAAATCGCAAGAAAAAGAGACTAAAAGAGACTAAAATGTAAAAAAAAGAGACTAAAAAGAGACCAAATAAAAAACAGTTTTTTCTCTGCACTTAAATGTTTTAGATACACAGATAAGCACCATAAGATTTAAGACCATCTGCCGAATGCATTTCAGTTGAAATGAAAGAATTGTGAATTTCGTTAATGCTTGCAGAAAAATAAATAGCGACAATTCATCATGGTAAAAAAAAAAAAAAAAAAAAATCACAGAATTCACCAAATGATTATGAGGACAAAACCAAAACTCGTCAAATGTTCTTCCAGGAAATAGTGAAATTCACCAAATTGTCTCAGAAAATAAGTCACAAAATTTGTCACATGATCTCGGGAAAAAATTCTCGAAATTAGTCAAATATTTTTGGGATAAAAATCACAAAATTTATCAAATGGCCTCAAAGAAATAAAAATAATTACGATATTAGTCAAATGGGTTTTGTGTTAAAATCATAAAATTCAGCAAATGGGTTGCATTAAAATGTTGTGCGACAATCGGCTGGAATATAAAATAGAGAAGTTTGTCAAATTATGACAGGAAGAAATTGCGAAGTTCATCAAATGGTCTTGGTGTAAAAGTGAAATCAGGGACTGTAACTGCTGCCAAGTGATACTTCAACACAAACTTTTTTCAATATTTCAGGACACATTTAATCGGCTTACTACTTTTTCTTCCATGACCATTTGATGAAATTAGCAATTTTTACCCCACTACCGACTGACTCAATTTAATATGAAAATTGTGATATCCCCCGCTCTATTGCTTAGTGAAATATATGATTTTTCCATGATTGTTTGCCAACATTTTAAATTTTTTTAGTGAAATTTATGATTTTCAGGGATGCCACTCAGAAAAAAAAATTACGTAAAAAGTAAAATTTGCAACATTTTTCACAACATTTGTGCGTGAATTTTGTAAACTATATTGTTTATAATAAACTAAATAAAGAATTAAAACTATTTTATTTATTCTTTTAAGAACCTTTTTTTTTGGGGGGGGGGGGTAAATCTTTAATAAGAGTAAAAAATTATGTTTCTATAGTCCACAGTCTTTTACATAGGAATTTTAAGTATCACATCACTTTAAATCAATTTAAGTGATACAGCAATAGATTCGATGATTATTCCAGGAGTGAAAAAACGAAAATTTGCATCTTTTTTTTGCGATCGTTTGACAAAAATCGATATTTTACATCGCGATTGTTTGACGAAAATCGACGTTTTACATCGCGCTCGTTTGACGAAAATCGCCGTTTTACATCGCGATTGTTCGACGAAAATCCTTGTTTTACATCGCGATTGTTTGACGAAAATCGCCGTTTTACATCGCGATCGTTTGACGAAAATCGCCGTTTTGTTTCGCGACCGTTTGATGAAAATCGCTGTTATATTGCGTGATCATTTAACGAAAATCGGTGTTTATTTTGCGATCTTTTGACGAAAATCACCGTCATATTTCGCGATCTTTTGACGAAAATCACTTTTGTATCTCGTGATCATTTAATGAAATTCTCTGTTATATTTCACGATCGTTTGACGAAAATCGCCGTTATATTTCACGATAATTTGGCGAGAATCGCCGTTTTGTTTCCCGATCGTTTTACGAAAATTGCTGTTTTATATCGCTACCATTTGATGAAAATTGCCGTTTTATGCAATCTTTTGACAAAAATCACCCTTATATTTTGCGATTTTTGACGAAAATCGATGTTATATTTCGCGATCGTTAAATGAAAATCGTTGTTATATTTCGTGATGGTTTAACGAAAATCGATGTTTATTTTGCGATTTTTTGATGAAAATCATCGTTATATTTCGGGATCTTTTGAGGAAAATCGCGTTTATATTTCGCGATCATTTGATAAAATCGCTGTTATATTTCGCAATCGTTTCGCGAAAATTGCTGTTGTATTTCACGATCGTTCGATGAGAATCGCTGATGTATTTTGTGATCGTTTGACGAAAATCGCTATGTTATTTCGCGATCATTCGGCGAAAATCATTAATTTATTTGCGATCGTTTAAAGAAAATCGCGGATTCTTAAAAATTAAAAAAGCTGAAATCCGTAATTTGGCGGAAAAGTGGCATCCCATGGATTTTATCGGCGATCATTTGTCGAAATTCGCAATTTTGTTGGGCCATTGTTTGCAGAAATTAACATTTTTTTCTGTGTGTATTTGACAAAATTCGTGATTTTTTTCGCACTCATTTGCCGAAATTCGTGATTTTTCGGCGATCGCTTGACGAAATTCAAAAGTCTTTCGCGTTTATTTGCAGAAATTCGTTTTTCCGCGATCGCAGAAAAAAACGCTAATTTTGACTAACGATCATCTACAGAAATTCGTGATTTTTTCTCTCTGCAACCGTTAATCAAAATTTGAGATTTTTTCCTACGATTGCGAAAAAACGAATTTCCACAAATAAAAGCGAAAGAATTTCGAATTTCGGTAAACAATCGCCGAAAAATCACGAATTCCGGCAAATGATTGGGGAAAATATCCCGAATTTTGACAGACAATTGCAGAAAAATTGCGAATTTTCTGCAAACAATGGCTTCAATTAATTATTGTTTACCGTATTTCAGTAAACGATCTCAAAAGAAAATCGAGAAATTTTACTAACGATCGCGGGAAAATATCGCAAATGTTGAGAAGCGATCGTTTGTCGAAATTCGTGATTTTTTTTCTCTGCGATCATTTGTCAAAATTTGCAATTTTTTCGCGATCGTTAGTCAACATTCGCTTCTTTTTTCTGCGATCGTTAGTCAACATTCGCTTCTTTTTTCTGCGATCGTTTACTGAAATACGCATTTTTCCCGAGATCGTTTGCCAAAATACGCAATTTTTTCGAGATCGTTTGCCGAAATACGCAGTTTACATCCGAGATCGTTTGTCAACATTCTCGATTTTTTTCCGGAATTGTTTGATATACCTTGGGAATTTATTCCGCAATCGTCTCCCGAAACTCGTGGTTAATTGATGCCCTTGTACGACAAAATTTTCGATACTTTTTCACACTACTGATTGACGAAATTCCATGCTTTTTTCTGCTACCAATTGGCGAACTTCATGATTTACTTTTCGTGAATTATTAATAAAATGAGGAATTTTTTTAGTCATCGATTGACGAAATTCATAAATTTTTATGCAATCGATTGTTTTATTCTATGAGCTAGTAGCAACACTTCGCAAGTTTTTTTTTTTTTTTTTTTTTTTTTTAGCGATCGATTGACAAAAATTGTGATTTTATCTCAGGAACGTTTGACAAAACTTTCGGATTTTTTGTGATCGTTTGGCGGAAATCGCACTTTTCTTCCACGATCGTTTGCGAATTTTCCACTTTTACTCGCTTTAATTACCCAAAATTTGTGATTCTTTTCTCTGCGATCGTTTCACAAAATTTACGATTTTTCCGCGATCGCTATTCAAAATTCGCGATTTTTTCCAGCGATCGTTTGCCGATATTCGTGATTTTTTCCAAAATTTTTCCCATAATTTGAGAATTTATTTTGCAATCGTCTCAAGAAACTAGCGATTAATTAAGAAATTTGTGGTATTTTTTTTCACAAAGCTGACGGATGAAGTTTCATGTTTTTTCTGAGACAAATTGACGATTTACTTTTCGCGAATGATTAATAAAATGATTTTTTTTTTAGTCACCGATTGATGAAATTCATAATTTTTTCTGCAATCGATTGATGAACTTTACTGTTTTATTCTACTAGCTTGCGATAGTATGACAAAATTTAAGATTTTATTTTAGGATCGTTTCACGAACATCGCAGTTTTATTTCGCGATCATATGTCAAAAATCGAAGTTTTATTTCGCGATCGTTGACGAAAGTACGAGTTTAATTTCATGATCATTTAATGAAAACCGCTGCTTTAATTCGCGATCATTTGATTAAGGTGGTGCTGCTTGATTTCATAACCGCTTGACAAAGATCGCGATTTTATTTCAGGATCGCTTGATGAAAATTGTTTTATTTCGCGATCATTCGAAGAATATCGCCTTTTGATTTTACAGGTATTTGACAAAAAGCGCGGTTTTATTTTGGGATCGTTTGACGAAAATATCGTTTTTTTTTTCTCTCTCTCTCTTTCTGTTTGACGAAAATCGCGATTTTATTTCGGAAGCGTTTGGAAATAATTGCGGACTCTTAAAACTTAAAAAACGCGGAAATCTGCCGTTTGTCGAAAAAGTGATCCCACTGCAACGAGCGAATAAAGAATTTTAAGTTTTTTTTTTTTTTTTTCTGCAACCCACTGACGAATTTCTCAATTGTTTTTCACGATATCAACAAACAAATTGTGCGATATGTTTCTGTCACCGATTGACGGATTATACGTGTTTTTTTTCTCGCGAAAATGACAAAATCGTGAAATTTTTTCCGCGATTGAATGGCGTAGTGTATGATTTTCACCCCCGCGAATGATTATCGAATTTCGCGTTTTTATCTTGCCACAAATTGATCAAAATCACTTTCTTTTCAATGTCTGATAGAAAAGTTTTGCAATTCTTGACCGCAAACAATATGCTAATTTCGTAAACTTTTTCCCCCCCCCCGATAGAGTGACGAACTTTAGAATTCCCCCCCCCCTCCTGTAAATGAAAGGATTTTTTTTCCGTGACTAAGTTTCACGATCGTTTCCGCCGAATTTCGTGGTTTCATCCTATGGCAGATTGACATAATCCATGATTTTTTTGCCGGTTTCCGACTGAAAAAATTTGAAAGTTTTATCCGCGAACAGTTAACAAATTTCGAGATTTTTCTGCGACGGATTGACAAGTTTTTCAATATTTCCTCGCGAGAAATTGTTGAATTTCGAGATATTTTTCCCGCGATCAAATAACGAAAGTTATGATCTTTTTCCTGCGACCGATTGATGGGTAAAGAAAATATTAAAAAAAAAAAAAAAAAAAGCGAAAAAAGAGATTAAATCTGAATAATATAGACTAAAAGAGACAAATCCAATAAAATAGCGAGAAAAGCGAGTTTAGCGACTCACTCCGAGGCCTGGAACCTCTGATTTAATCATTTGCATTAAAAAATAAGAAAAATCATGCATTAAGCATATATTATGAAATACTTTCCAAAACTTTCTGAAATTTTTAACAAAACCAGGGAAATTAAGTATACTGTAACTGCCCATATCCAAATATGGCCTCCAATACTTTTGAATAGCCCTGTATTTGATCTATCAGTTGATATATAGACTATATAGTGGGGAGTTTTTTGGCAAGAAAGTGCCTAACTGGTTGAACTTTTTTTCTGCGATTTATACTAATAGATGGAATCATATTTGAATATTTTTGTTCAGCCCTGTAGTTTACCTAGTATCTTTAATACATGTAAGTATTTTGCTAAAATTTAGTTCAAACAAAAATACTCTTTAAACTAGTTAAATTATATTTCCAAAAATTATCATCAAAAGACGACCATGTATCCTGTTCCTTGCATGACCCTGTATATCATTTTTTTTTTTATATTCTATTAACATTTCTTAGTAAACTGAATGCAATTCAATTTAAAAATGTATAACTTATTTAAAAACCAACTTTTAGTAAATTACACTCATATTCAGTAACCTTTCCAAGATCTTTTATGTAACCCTGTATATCTAAATTGTGTAACTATTAGCATTTATATACGTTATATAATATGCACAGATTTAGTGAAACTTAAAAGTGCATATCATAATTAAAAATGCATTTCATCCATCCAGAAGTCATCATCTATAATATACAGTTACTTCGGATAGAATAATATCTACTATTTGAAATCTTTTGTATGTCTCTGTAAAACACTTTGTATTATGCATAAAATAACTCATATTAAGCCTCAGCGACATATATCAATTTGATTGTACATGAAATCGCTTACCACAGTTAAAATATGCTGCAAACTATTTCCTTTTTTATTATTATTTAATAAGATTCTTTTGTGTCTCTCTGTAACAATGAATAATAACAATTCTTTTCACTGCATACTTTACAAAATGTATATTTTAGTTCGCTTGGTAGATGTATATAAATTTGAATATGTTTGATAGGGTGTAACATCTTTAAAATTCATTTGAAAGGATTTTTCCCCATAGATTGTAATGTAATGAAAAACTTTTGATTGTCCCTGTATATAAACTAATCATGGTATAAACTTCACTTTCAATAGGGTTTGTGCTAGGACTTACCTCAATAATGTTCAAAAATTTCATGGCAATCCGAGTATATTTATGAGAGTTAGAGCATGGACAGATGGCCATCCAGCCAGACAAACCGAAAGCATAAATTTTTCAACCTTGTTGAAAAGTATTAAAAAAAGAAATGCTGAAAGTTTCCGATACAATAAAGAAGAGATTCAATTTCATAAAAATGTAAGTGTATTGTTCACATACTAACAAAAGTGCGAACATTTTTATGTAGTAATAGGAGAATCTAATCATCCATGTTTGCTGGAGGTGAAATAGTGCATAAGCCAAAAATTAATATCACTAGTGATTTATTCGTAAGTTTATCATTGTGTTTGTCCTACAATCAAAGATAGAAAAAGATTGTAAAATAAATACAATGATAAACCTACACGTAAACCATTAGTGGTATTAATTTTTGGCTTATGCCCCACATCATTTCCAACTGACATGGATCATTAGATTTTCCTTTTACTTATTACTCTTACATTAAATAAAGATTTTTTTCTTGTGCTCATACCTTAGGTTTTTGTGCTATAATTGTAAATAAATAATAATACAGTCAAAGTTCTATAATCCGCACACCAATAATCCACTGTTTTCTGCAATTCACATTATTTTACGAATGTAAACAATGAAATAAACAGTTAAAAAATTTACAAATTAATGATCCAAAAACAATAAAATTAAAAATAAAATAAAAAAAACGAGAAAACAATGAGAAAACAGTAGATTATGGGTATGCGGATTATAGGACTGTAATCAGGGTTGGGTTTCTGACGTCAAAAACTGGTTTTTGACATGACAAGTGTCAAAAACTGGTTTAAGCCGTCAAAAACTGGTTTAAACCGTCAAAAACTGGCTTAAACCGTCAAAAATGTGTAATGCGCTTTAAGCATTTTAAGAACAAGAGAGAAACATTAATTTTTTATTTAAAATTAATTATACTGTAATTTAATAATTACAAAAAAATTAAATTACTTTAATTGCAATAAAACATTGTTTTATAGAATGTTCAAACAGAAGAAAATGATTTTGTACAGTTAATAATCTGGATCAATTTTACCCCACAGCATCCTATAGCTCTTAACCAATTTAGCACATTTATTTACACCCAAATGGTTTATGAGTTTAGAGTGTATGAAGCCAAAATTACAAAATACTTTCTCAATCGGTGCTGAGCTAGCAGGGCTTGATAGCAGAAGCATTGCTAGTGGAGCAAGTTTGGAGGCAGACCAAATTTTCAGATTTATGACAAATTTTTTTTCTGGAAATGATAACATACAATACCGTAAAAGTGAATTTTTAATATTACATCTAATATTGTATATTTGTGACAGATGTTTAATGTGAAATTTTACAGATCAGTGTAGTATTCGAGGTTTCTGACGAGGTTTTTGACAAGAGGTTTTAGCCATGACGGTTTAAACCATGGTTTTAACCGGATAAAACCGCACACTGTCAAAAACTTGCCAACCCTGACTGTAATATATATATATATATATATATATATATATATATCAGGTAACCAAGAAAGTTCGTGCGGTTTTTGAGAACAGCTACTTTTGTTGCGT
Source organism: Maratus speculifer (assembly GCA_964019185.1). NCBI lineage: Eukaryota > Metazoa > Arthropoda > Arachnida > Araneae > Salticidae > Maratus > Maratus speculifer. Next base: position 39,407,941 of record OZ025300.1, on the reverse strand, counting down.
AGACGTGGTCATACTGATTCTGATGACGTCATTTCTGTACATTGCTTTAAATTGCAATCAGTAGAGAGTTGTTTAATGTATCTCACGTTTTGCTATCAGTTTTGTAGGAAGTACAATCGTTGACAAAGGATGTCGTTGACAAAGGAGATTTTGAGGCGTATTTTGCTCTACGAGTTCAAATTAGGAAACAAAGCTGCAGAGGCCGCTAGAAGAATATGCTCCGTGTTTGGAGAGACTTCAGTGAGTGAACGGACTGCTCAAAAGTGGTTCAGCAGATTTTTGTCCAGAGACGAGAGCCTCGAAGACAAGCCCCGTGTTGGTCGTCCATCCATCTTAGACCAAGTCCAGCTGAAAGAGGAAACCAAACAGAATCCTGATCTAACATGCCAGGAGCTTGCGTAAAGGTTTGGAGTATCTGACGAAACCATCCGATCGCATCTTCATAGCCTCGGGATGTCGTGATGTCGTGGTTCATAAGTGGGTTCCTCATGTCCTGTCCGCGGAAAACAAGCTCCAACGATTGAACATCTGCTTGTCGCGCCACAACAAAGCCTCTTTCCTGGATTAGATATTGACATGTGACGAGAAATGGGTAATGTATGATAACTGAAAAAGAAAACATCATTGGTCGACTTCTGGTTCCGTCTCATTGGTTGCTAAACCAAAGATCCATCAAAAAAAGATAATGCTGTGTATTTGGTGGACTAGCATTGGTATAGTTCACTATGAATTCTTAGATTGAGGGTAGGGTTGTTATGATTTTGCCCAGCCCAAAAAACCCGGGTGGGTTTTTTCTGAAAAAACCCACTTGAAAAAACCCAGGAAAAAACCCAAGTGGGTTTTTTCAAAATTTCAACTTTAAATTACATATATAATGTATTTATATTACACATATAATATATTGTAATATATTTCTTAATATCAGTACACCACTCATAAAGTTTATAACCATCACCCCCCACCCCAAAGAAAAGAAATGTCCTAATTACACCATTACAATTTTTAAAAGAAATAATTGTTAGTTAATCTCTGTAGCATGTGTAAGTAACACTAACAAATTTTTTCCCATTAAAAAAAATACTTTGGTGTGTAATCTGTTCTATGTTATACAATAGAAACTCATGACAAAATACCATATATGCTTAGAATCCTAATTTAATTATGTAGACATGTAGAATTACTTGGCTTATTCTATTATTTAGTAATAATAAAAAATACTTTATAAATTATTACTAATAATCAATTTATCTAAAAACAAAGCATAATTTTTATTACTGTCATTGATTTATATATATTTGTAATCAATTAGCTACTTTAAATTTAGTAATAAGTACATTTTTTTTTTCAAGCATTCTGAACCACCTCCCATAACCCCCCCAAAACCTGAAAAAACCCTGAAAAAACCCGAAAAACCCTGATAAAACCCCAAAAACCCTGATAAAACCCCCAAAACCCTGAAAAAACCCAGTGGGTTGGGTTTTTTCTGAAAAAACCCGGGTATTTAACAACTCTGATTGAGGGAAAACAATGACAGCCAAAGTCTACTCGTCGCAGTTGAAAAAGGTTTCAGTTGCTTTGCTCGAAAAGCAGCCAGCGCTGGTCAACAGGAGAGGAGTTCTCCTCGACGATAACGCCAGACCTCATACGGCCAAAGCGACCAAGGACGTGATAAAAACATTGGGCTGGGAAGTTTTGCCTCACCCACCTTACTCCCTGGACATCGCCCCATCAGACTATTACTTGCTTTTGGCCATGGGATAATCACATGCGGGAACAGCAGTTCCAAACCCAAGATGATGTCACAAAAACTATAACCCAGTTTTTGGACTCAAAACCAAAAGATTTTTTCAAAAAGGGTATTTATAAGCTTGTGTCTTGTTGGGAACATGTAATTGAAGCCAATGATGATTATTTCAAAGAATAAAAAAGGGGTTTGAGATTTTTGTGGGTCGTTTTTTATATCTGATGAAAACCGCACAAACTTTCTTGGTTACCTGATATATAAAGGAGGCAGCCAGACTCATTCTGTGATTGTATTTCTCTGTTTTATGAAAATATCATCCATCCACCTAAGCTTAATTTCTGCAATCCTTGTCTATCAATAGTTGACTCTGATCCATATTGTTTACTTCTTTCTTTCAAAACTCTGTTTCATACTCATAAATTTCAAAATAACGTCAGTGATTCTTATTAAGAATTGCTGGCATTATTTTCAAATAAAAAGCGATAATGATTCCTATGCAATAAAAGGCAAAGAAAAAGTAATGCTAATTGACTATAAATAAAAGTATTCATTTTGCGTTAGACCTCTCAATATAATAAATAAATGTTCCAATAAAAAATATCCTGCTGTCACATACGAAAATCAGACAACAAATTATGTGTGTGTCTTCTGATTGGCACTAATAGCAATCAGTCGTAGTCAGTTTTTATTCAAGGTTCTTAGTCTTTTCCATCAATGCCAGTCCGAAATCTGTAAGTATCACAAATTTGCTTTTGAAATAGCATTCTATTCTAATATAATAGAAAAAAAAAAAATCACAATGTCTCTTTCCCCTTCATTTTGATCTCAAATAGCATTAAAGTAAATTGAAATGGAAATAATTTTTCTTTAGAAAAAATAAACAAAAAGTTGTGTATTTTTTTAACTATTTTAAAAATAGTTATTGGCCTTTTGTAGAGAATTGGGAAATTTGAATCTTTTTATTGGTTGAATTCTGAAGCTTATTTTTTTTTATTTGTTTTCTGATTGGTCCCTGTTTAATGTCCAAAAATGGAATACTTTTGTTGCCACAATGACAAAAAAAAAGTAATAAAAACTTAAAAAAATAAATAATTAGAAAACAAATTGGGATAAAGATTAAAAAAAAAAGTCATTAAAAAGTGCATTTTTTTCTCTATGCAACAGTGTAAAAATTTAAAATGTGTGATGTTTAGAAGTTTAAAAAATTGCAGTTCCGAAAATTGTAAAACTGAAATTTCATTCAAAATTTGTTTAATATGGTTCCATGTTCCAGGAATATTAATGTTCAATCCATGTTGTACATAATATGAGGCGTTCAGAAGTCAATCTGATTAACTCCATCAAATAAAAATGCACATTTTAAACAGTAGTTAAAGTTGTACATGTATAAACTACTGGTCTTTTTTTTATTATCATTGGTCTAGGAATATTAATGTCATGACTCTTTATAATCATCATGAACATGACGTTTATTATTATTATTAATTTAAATATAGAATTTATTTATAAGTTTTTAAAATTTTAATCTTTGAAAATATCATTTTCGAAATAGTCGTCGTAATTTGTTAAATTACAATTTTGTTTTGTTCCCCCCCCCCCATTCTATCTGTGAATAAAAAAAATTTACAGTTTCAGATAGAGTGAAAGCCCCATCTCGAGCTTCTTTAACTATTCATTTTGCAAATGTTTATCTTATCTTTTGATTTTTATTTTAATGTCGAACTATTCAAAAATAAGAAAAAAAAAAGAAAAAAAAATCTAATTTTGATTAGAATTATCTAAATGATAGAGGTGTATTTAAATGTTTACTAAATGAAGCTATAATTCGATGTGTTTTTTAAACTTTTATTTTATAAATTTTATAGTTTTTTTTTTAAATAAATTATTTTATGCATAACTAGCATCATCTTATTATCATACATAGATTGAACATATCCTTTGTGTTGGAAATTACAGCAGTTTGTTTTAAGTTGGGAAAATTTTGAATTCCTCAGCCCCAAAAAATATTTGTTGCTATGCCCTTGAAAACAGCACATTTTGGAGCGATTTACACCAAAAGATAAAATAATTCAAGGACTAACTAAATCTGAAGCTTGATGAAAATCCGTCAATTTATTTTAGAGATATATCTATAGCGGAAATTGGAAAAAGGGAAACATAAAAGTACAAACTTGCTGCCCTTTGTTTCCGGCTACTGCGCTGTTGCTCTCCTGTGCCCCTCCCACCTTTCGATTAGCTCTGTCAATGCGTATTTAAAAAAAATATAAATAGATTGGAATTAAAAAAAATTTTTTTGCATACTACTCGGTTTGGAAAAGCTGAGAACTGAGCAGTTATGGGTGTGTTTGCAAATCTGCAAAGAAAAAAAAATGCTTTTTTGGGGTTTTTAATTATGAAAAATTAAAAATTTTAATATATGCTATATATTGCAAGTAATCACCAACACACAGACAGATCCAATCCTTCCTGTTTAAGTACTTAAAGTGTTTATTCTAAAAACAGTAATATTGATAAACATCAAATTACTTCATATTTCAGAAGTGACATTAATTACATTAACCGTTTACTTTAAAACCATAATATTTATAAACTATAAATTAATCCATTATTCAAAAGTGACATTAATGAAATATTTAATATCATTGTTTATTTAAACATTTCATAAGTGGATGATTGCACAGGATTGCGAAATCATTTGTGTTGATTACTTCAAGGACAACATTTTACTGTGAACGAACTCAGTTCAGTTTCTCTTATGTTTTTGTGAAGCACACACGGTGCTTATATTTCTCTTACTGTGTCGCATACTTGGATATGTTAATCCCGCAACCGCAGCAGGAAACTGCATTCCTGTATCTAGTTTTTTTCAATTTACTAAATGTTTCTTTAAGTTGTTAATATAAAGCAAAAAAGATATATTAGTGCGAATTTATTTTCACTTGACAACACTAAAGAACTGCTTCATGAATCTCGGACACCAACATTATGGAGGCACCGGCGAGATAACCTGCGCACATCGCTTTTGATGAATTACGCCGTCTCAAAGTCGCCATAAAGGAGTACCATTCATCCCAGCTGTTTCAGATGTACCTGCACACATCGCTTTTTTTGGATTACAACGGTACAAAGTCACCATAAAGGAGTACCCTACAGCCCAGCTGTTTCAGATAAGTACATTTTTGGTTTATTATCAGTTTGGCTTTGTTTTTTAACTTGGTTCCCTCATTATTTTAATAATGAGTCAAGAAGATTTAGAAAAGACAGCAATAAATTTACGTGGCAGAGCTAAATCTGCATTAACACGTATCACGAACTTCATTGACGCTGATCAAGTTTTTCAAAAGAATGATTTATTGAATAAATTAGAAAAATTAGAAACAGCTTATTTCGATTTTGATAAATATGATGCACAATTACCAGAAGAATCCTCGGAAATGGAGGAATTTGAAACAAAATATTATGAAACCAAAGCCAAACTGCAAGCAGAACTTGAAAAATTTTCTATAAATAGTATGAATGCACATTCTCAAGTTGTTAATGAACAATTACCTATAGTTAATACAACTAATAATTTTAAATTACCCAGATTGAATATTGAGCAATTTGATGGTAATTTCAAAAACTGGATGTCATTTAAAGACTTATATTTATCGTTAGTGCATAATAATGCCAGTATAACAAACATTCAAAAATTTCAATACTTAAGAGGTTTGCTCGGTGAAGAGCCATCGTCAATTATAAAACATATTCCCATTTCTGAAACCAGTTATGCAGAAGCATGGGAAAAATTATTGTCAAGATACGACAAAAGAAAACAAATTGTCGCAGCTCTTATCAAAACATTTATGGATATACCTCCCATTATTCATGCTAATGCACTTAACTTACGCAATATATCAGATATCTCTGACGAGGTAATTCGTGCTCTCAAATCAATCGATGTTAAAGCATCAGAGAGAGACATTTGGTTAATTCATATTCTTCTTCAAAAGGTTGATAATAAAACACGTGAAGAATGGGCTCAATATTCATCGAAGGATGATTTTCCTTCTTTTGATCAATTTATTCAGTTCATTAATGACAGATGTTTATCTTTAGAATTGTATAATAATGATTATACAGGGTTACATAAAAAAGAGAAACAATTTAATTTTCACAAAGCTCCCGCCAATAACGTTATCAAATGTTTATTTTGTAAAGCTAATCACTTATTGTACAAATGTATTAAATTCAAGGAATTAAACGTAAGAGATAGAAAACAATTTGTGAGAAAAAACAAATTATGTAGCAACTGTTTATCTGACAGACACTACACATATCAATGTAATTCTACATTTAGCTGTCATCATTGCCAGCTTAAACACCATACGCTATTATGCGAGAATAAACTACAAAATTATGCGATGTCAACTTCACGTCCGAATGAAAAACAGAGTCGGAAAAGCAAATCTGATTCAGAGGACCTTTCGATTCCTGATGATAATAAAAAAGAAGTTTCTCCTTCAATAAATTCTGTTCAAACATCTTTCGCACTTTTGCCCACTGCTACAGTATATATTTATGATTGCATGGGTCAAAAGCATACGTTAAGAATTATGTGTGACAGTGGCTCAGAATCTACGTTCGTTTCAGAATCATGCATGAAAGTGTTAGGATTCAAAAGGAAAAATGCCAGATTTCCCGTGAAAGGTCTTTCTAATTCAAAAATTGCAGTAACAAAGGGTTACGTAATGATTGATCTTATATCAATTCATAATGCTGACAGTAAGTTGTCAGTGAAAGCTTTTATTTTAGACGAATTAACAGCTCCATTACCTTCTGAGAAAATAAGTGAAGAGCATTATTCACACTTAAAAAATGTAAACTTGGCAGATCCACATTTTGGGACTCCAAATAAAATCGATGTTATTTTAGGATCAGATTACTTTTTTTCTATTTTGCTTCCTGGTCAAATAACATGTGCTCAGAGCAGTTTAATTGCACAAAATTCCATCTTTGGCTTTCTCGTATCGGGAAAAATGCCGCATCTTAACACAACTCCTAATTCAATGCATAATTTACATATTTATGAACTTAATATTGATAATGAATTAAAACGGTTTTGGGAAATGGAAGAAGTATTCAATAATAATGCTCAAATTCTGTCTCCAGAAGAACAATTTGTTGAATCACATTTTCAGAAAACTTACTCAATTAATTCCGAGGGTCGTTTTGTGGTAAAATTACCTTTTGTTAAACCTACGACAGAATTAGGTAATTCTAGACCTGCCGCAATTTCTCGCTTGTTGGCGATGGAAAGGAAATTTAAAGAAAACCCAGAATTCGAAAAGCAATACAAGGATTTTATGCGCGAATATATACAGTTAGGCCATATGGAATTAATAACACAAAATGACATTAACGATTCTGAAAATGAACAATATTTTCTTCCTCATCATGCGGTTATTAAACCTTCTAGTACTACTACCAAGTTGAGAGTTGTGTTTGATGCATCATGTAATACTTCAAAAGGTAATTCCTTGAATTCAATTTTGGGAGTAGGTCCTAAATTACAAAGGGACATATTTGAAATTTTACTTAATTTTCGAGTTCCGAAAATTGTTTTTTGCGCTGACATAGAAAAGATGTACCGCCAGATTTTAGTTTCTGAAGAAGATCAAAATTATCAGAAAATAGTTTGGAGGTTTAACTCTAATGAGGAAATAAAAAATTTCAAATTAAAAACAGTTACTTATGGGCTAGCTCCAGCGTCTTATCTAGCCACTAAATGTCTCAAACAAATTGCTGATGATTATACAAAAAATGCTGTTATTTCTCAAACATTAGAGAAAGATTTCTATATGGATGATCTTCTTTCAGGCTCAAACACTGTTAGCGAGGCAATAGAAACTTGTAAAGAAATTATCGATGTTTTGCACGCGCATGGTTTCCACTTAAGAAAATGGAATTCAAATTCAAGGGAATTTCTTAGAGAGTTTCAAGATGATTCCAATACCGAATCGAATTTTGAAATAATTCCTAGTGATAACGGAAGCTCTAAAGTTCTAGGATTAAGCTGGAACTCTTCTTCAGATACTTTTATTTTCAAGGTTTCACTAAATCTCACTCCACCTCTTACAAAGAGGCAAATTTTAGCAGAATCGGCTAGAATCTTTGACCCACTGGGTCTAATTTCACCATGCACTGTAACTTTAAAAATATTTTATCAAAAACTGCGGTTGACAAAAGGGGACTGGGACACTATTATTCCAGAACATCTAACTGAGGAATTATTCAAATTTCAAAATTCATTCAATGAAATCAATCAATTTTCGATACCAAGATGTGTTACGCTTTCATCCGAGAATGCCTTCGAATTACACGGATTCTCCGATGCGTCAACACTAGCTTATGCTGCCGCAATTTATTGCCGACAAACTTGCAATGGAAAAACCAATGCTTTTCTTTTGGTTTCTAAAACAAAAGTTGCACCAATCAAGCAAATTTCTGTCCCTAAATTAGAACTTTGCGGTGCTCACTTATTATCTAAATTATTCCGCACAGTTATGGACACACTAAAGAATTACAAGTTCGATATTTTTGCATGGACTGATTCTAAAGTAGTCCTTTCATGGTTATCCGCACACCCCCGCAAGTGGAAAACATTTGTCGCGAACAGAACCTCTCAAATAACAGAAGTTTTACCTACTAAGCACTGGGGACACGTTCCCTCAAAAGATAATCCCGCAGATATCGCTTCTCGCGGTATCGACCCAAAGTGTTTGCCAGAATGCGAGCTATGGTGGAAAGGGCCAGGCTGGCTACTTCTAGACCCATCTAATTGGCCGAAAGATGACTTAAATGTTGATGAATTCGATGAGCAAATCAAATCCGAGCAAAGGTCGGATCCCATTTTTTCATTTCACACGCATGCTTCAAATGATGTACTAGATAATTTGTTTCAAAAGCACTCTTCACTTTCAAAAATTATCCGCATTCTGGCATATTGCATAAGATTCATTAAAAAATGCAAAAATGCTAATGAATATCAAATCCCTTCAACAGTACTTACATTTAACGAAATAAAATCTGCTGAAGAAATGATCGTTCTTTGGATTCAAAATTCTTACTTTAAAGAAGAGTTAAATTGCATCAAAGAACAAAAACCTCTAGCTAAGAAAAGCAAATTACACTCCCTATATCCGTTTATTGATGCTAAGGGTATCTTACGGGTGGGAGGACGCCTGCAAAATTCACAGTTAGCATTTAATCACAAGCATCCGGTAATACTTCCATCACAACATAAAATGAGTGAACTATTGATAATACAACAGCATATTGCCACTTTACATGCTGGACCTTCTCTACTATCGCACATCATAAAACAATCTTTTTGGATAATTGGTGGAAAAAAGCTCATCAACAAATGCATTAATAGATGTTTAAAATGTTTCAGATACAAGAAAGCTATTACAACTCCTCCATTAATGGGGAATTTACCTAAACCTCGAGTAAATCTTGAACGCCCCTTTTTTGCCAGTGGAATTGATTACGCAGGCCCCATATCCATTAAATTTAGCAAGGGTAGGGGTGCAAAAACAACTAAGGGTTACATTGCCTTATTTATTTGTCTTGCTACGAAAGCGGTCCATATAGAAGCTGTAAGTGACCTAACAACTGAAGCATTTATAGCAGCTCTTCGACGTTTTAGTGCAAGAAGAGGTACCCCACGTCACCTTTATAGTGACAACGGGAAGAACTTTGTCGGGGCATCAAGAAAAATCGACCAAATACAGAGGGCATGGTTGTCATTTCCTAAAAATGAAATCATGTCTCGATATTTAACTGAAAAATCTATTGAATGGCATTTTATCCCTCCTTCTTCCCCTCACTTTGGCGGAATTTGGGAGGCTGCGATAAAATCCGCCAAACATCATCTAAAAAGAGTAATAGGAGAGACACTCCTGACTTTCGAAGAGCTCGCCACCCTACTTAGCCAAGTCGAAGCCTTGTTAAATTCGCGACCTCTCATACATTTAAATGACAATGATAGTGACTGCATAAATGTTCTCACACCCTCACATTTTCTTACAGGTGATGTAATCTTCTCAATACCGGAGGAGACCTCATCCATCACATGCAACCCTAGAAATCGCTGGGAGCTGCTGCAAAATTTAAAAAGAGGATTCTCACAGCGATTTAAGAAGGAGTATTTGATCTCGCTCCAAAAAAGAAGTAAGTGGAGAGTCGAGCAACGTAATCTTCAACCTGGACAAGTTGTGCTACTCCTTGATGATACCCAGCCACCAGACTCTTGGCCATTGGGCCGGGTAACAGAGGTGCACCCAGGAAAAGACGGACATGTCCGTGTTGTGATCATACAGTGTAGAGGATCGTTTTTGAGACGACCTGTACACAAATTAGCGCTCCTTCCTATATATCAGGACTAAGGCCTGATAGGGTGGGAGTGTGTTTAAGTACTTAAAGTGTTTATTCTAAAAACAGTAATATTGATAAACATCAAATTACTTCATATTTCAGAAGTGACATTAATTACATTAACCGTTTACTTTAAAACCATAATATTTATAAACTATAAATTAATCCATTATTCAAAAGTGACATTAATGAAATATTTAATATCATTGTTTATTTAAACATTTCATAAGTGGATGATTGCACAGGATTGCGAAATCATTTGTGTTGATTACTTCAAGGACAACATTTTACTGTGAACGAACTCAGTTCAGTTTCTCTTATGTTTTTGTGAAGCACACACGGTGCTTATATTTCTCTTACTGTGTCGCATACTTGGATATGTTAATCCCGCAACCGCAGCAGGAAACTGCATTCCTGTATCTAGTTTTTTTCAATTTACTAAATGTTTCTTTAAGTTGTTAATATAAAGCAAAAAAGATATATTAGTGCGAATTTATTTTCACTTGACAACACTAAAGAACTGCTTCATGAATCTCGGACACCAACACTTCCTTTTATCCAAGTATACTTATCAAAACTAGACTGTATGGTAAATTGAACTAAATTCATAAATGCTTTAATTATTTTTAACACTGTCAGCTGATTAGTAAAAAAATCATATTAGCAGTAATTTTTTGATTCGAGTGAAAATGTATTCAGGATGGAACCAGAATACAGTCCTTATTTGGACACATTTTTGCTCAGATAGAACTATTACTATTTGTAAAGTCATAAATACTTTTCAACTATGTTTAAAATAATTAAAAATTGAATGGCCAGAAAAAAAAAGTCTATAAATGCATATTTTCAAAATAAATAAATAGAAGTTCATAATATTAATAAAAACATTTAATTTTGATAAATAATTAGCTTTTTTACTTTTAGTTTTTAAATTACTTTTTTAATTTATTTTTGTAATTTTGAATATACAAGTTCATTATTTCTTAAATAGAATTGTTGCAATATAAAGAGTAATACAAAATGATCATCCAAGTGTTTTAATATTTTTTCTTTTTAGATTTAGAATCTGGATATCATAGAGTTTTTTACATTTTAAACAAAAAGTTGTTATTACCTTTTAAAATCACCAAGTAACTTCTGGGATAGCCTGTACTTAAATACCGTTTAAACTTTAGTCATGTTTTCAAAATAGTTACCTTATTTAATGCATAATATTTTCTTCTTGTTACTTATATCAATAATTGTATTTCCCTATCACTGAAAAGTATTTTAATTATGATGAAATTTTATGAAATTGAAGTCATTTTATTTACAAATGTATACCATCAAAAATACATATTTTGATAAATAGACGTTTTTGTCTATTGGATTTCACATACTTCAAACTTCATACTATGCCATAGTCTTTAAAATATATAGATAGATAAATGTAAATCTTTAAAAAATATAAAAAAGATGGTGAAAGCTTACAATAATAACAAAGGCTTATAATTTATTTATATTTTTGCAAATTCTTATACAATGAAATACAATGTATAAAATTTTTTTTCGTTTTCATAAATTAGAAATTAACACCAAATCTAAAACTAAATTTAAATGAATAATAAATATGTAAGAATCAAGGAAGAGTGAAGAAATTCATTTGTTAAAGGAGTAACTGAAAACAAATCTCTTGAAATTATGTCATTTTTTCATCTTATGTCATATTCTGGATGGTTCAGCTATTTTTACTTCCCTCCCCCCCTGTAAGATTCTATGCAAAACACATCCACAACGTGATTTTTTCCCTAGAAATTCTTTTCCTTCATACTAAAATTACTCAATTTTTTTTACGTGTTTATATCAAAAATTTTATCTTGTATTTGTTTGTATTTTATACAAACTCCCTTTCTCTATTTTTTTTTAAAAATATCCAAAGTCACTTTAAAATCTTCATTCAGATGATTTATAGTTTTTTATAACAACATAAACTGATTTTTAAAAAATCTAAAAATTAAATTTCTTAAACATCTTACTTATATTATATACACACAAAGTTTTTTCTTTCTTTTTTATATAAATTTAGATAATATCCATAACTACTTTGAAAAAGGAATACTTCCATGTTTTAGGGTAATTTTGTTTTCCAGTATTTCCTATTTTTTTTTTTTTTAATTTCAGATTGTGAAAAAAAAATATTAAAATTGCTCTTGCTTAATGCAATAACTGTTCTAATTCTTAAAATAAAAACTTAAAAAACACACAATTCAGTAATTAATAAAAACTTTATAACAAAATAAATATTCTCAATTTACAAAACTTTTGTACACAGAAGAAGATGCAGATCATTTTAGCTTCTCTTTCATCAAAGAATTAATCATATCTTTAATTTTTTTCTTTTTTTCTTCAGTTTCTAGCATTTTATTGAGATAATCACGCCGGACTTTAGGCTCAAAAGCACCTAAAAAAAATTCAGAATTAAATACAAAAATAAATTACAAATTTCAAGCATTTTAAAATTATTTAATGACTATCCAAAAATTTTAAAGATTCACCACATTTGTTAGAAAGCTGGGGCTAACTGCACATGAGTGAAAAGGGCTAGTCCATGTCGAAAATGAGAAGTTTGCACCATCTTGAGTTAAGTTTGTTTATTAAACATCTCAGATATGTAGCATTTTTTTTTCTGAATACATTCTTTTTGTTTCTACCATTGAATCATATGTTTTAAATATTATATTGTCATTTTATAATATTTAAATATGATATAAAAAGAAAAATTTAATAAAAAAGAGATGATTATTTGTTTACATTGTTTATTTATATTATTTGTTTACATTGGATCTGAATATTTAGGTGATGAAATTTGCAAATTTATCATACAGCTGCCAAGTCAGATGCCATATAAATATCCTTTTATTAAAATTCACAAGAATGTAGAAAATATATATATACTTTGGAAAGGCGTAATCCAAGAACTACTAAAGTGCACGATCCATTCATTTTAAAATAAAATTTTATTCAGAGCAGAAAATGGAAAATTTCCTTTAGAAACAGAGAGGATATCTCAATTGAAGAGGCACAATCTTACTCCTTCCTGTCTCCTTACACTGTGAATAGAATCGGCTTGGCGTTGCGAACAAGAGCTCCAATAAGCATGGTTAAATGGTATTTTTTAATGATGTGATTGATTCTCTGACACAATTACAAAAATTATGTGTGAAAATTTCAAGTATTCCTATTAAGAAAATTAATGAATCATGCAGAATTTGTCTCTATTTATAATCAGTAGCAATCTGAAATGAATTCCATGTTCTACAGTTTTATTTTATCTTATAAAAAGCAGAAGAAAAAAGGTCATTGAAAAATTATGACAAATCTACAAAATTGCATTCCTATATATAACACAGACCTCTTCATAGAATATGAAAATTAAGTATTTTTGTTTATTTATTTTTTAGAAAATTAAATTTAAATACAGTGACAAGACAATGGAATTTCTGAAAACTTTTTTCTTTTATTTATGAACTGGAAAACTTTCAGAAAATAATAGAATATTTTTTAATTAGTAGAATTCTGAAAGAAAATTTAATATAAATATGAATTCTTTTAATGAAATAAAATAACATAAAACAAACACAAACATTAGAACAAGACAAAAAATGAAAACTATCTACACTTACTGAAATAAATTTCTTTTCCAGAATAATATCCTACTTCATCTTTTGGATCAGTCATGCTCAATAGCTGAATACTCTGAACCTCTTGGGTTCCAAAATATTGATCATCAAAATCTTTGTATAGTGACGGATTAATTTTCTTTGGAAGCTAATAAAATAAAAATAAACAGTGTGAGACTTTTATTTATATTTAAATATATATGTATAAAAAAGAATTTCCTTTAAAAGAAAAATAAGAAGAAAAAAAAAATAGATAAATTTTCCTCCCAATAAATTAATATTATAACAGTATTTTACAAGGTTATTAAATTACTTCTGCAAGAAAAAATAAATAAATAAAAATTAGGAAATAATAATGTCTGTCAACATTTTAAAATAGAATCTTCTACAGGCTACCAGTAGATTGCTATGTACATAGTTGCATACCTACCAAACTTTGAAAATGAGAAATTGTAACATACATTTTTTTCCCCTCCAAAAGTTCTTATATGATTTTAGAGTTTCTTCTTGTTTTGCAGAGTTTCTTTTTTTTTCCTTCTTTCTTTATTTTTTTCTTTTTTGACATTTGTAAAACGAGTCCAGTGACAATTTTTCAATCCAGCACACTAAATCATGATGAAATTAGTGATTTTCCCCCCAAATCATTTCATGATATTCACAACTTTTTCCCACAATTGTAATTCACGTTTTTCAATCATGATTTTTTATTGAAATCCACATTACCATGAACTTTTGACAAAATTAGCATTTTTTATTGCGATACTTTGATGAATTTTGCGTTTTTTACCAAGATCCTTTGATGAAATTTGTGTTTTCTTTCCATGATCTTTCAATTAAAATTTGCATTTTCTTAATGAATTTTGGATGAAATTTGCGTTTCTCACTGCAATATTTTGATAAAATTTCCCTTTTTTCTCTATGATATTTTGATGAAATGTGCATTTTTACTACGATCCATTTACAAAATTTATTTTCTTCTGTGACTAATTGATGAAATTGTTATTTTTATGCTCTAATTTATTGTAATTTATTGTGAACAATCAGCAAAATTTGTGATACCTTTTCACAACCAATTAGCATAATTAACTACTTTTTGACAAAATTAGCAATATTTTTTCCTCAATAGTTTATAGAAATTTGTGGGTTTTTCTCACAATCTTTTGACAAAATTCACAATTTATTTCTGAACTCTTAATGAAATTAGCAATCTTATTGAACGACCAGTTGAAGATAATCACTGTTTGTTCCTATGATCTTTGATAAAATACCCAATATTTTTCCACGATCATTTGAAAACATTCTCAATTTTTTCACCTATTTTTGAAAGATTCACAAGTTAATTTAAGAAAATTTCATAAAAGAAAAAAATATTTGCAGGTTTCTTTGAAAATTTGAAATATACATGCACAACACATACTTAGATCTGTGAAAGAATTTGGAGGGAGAAATACTGCACAGATTTTTATTCTGCACAGATTTATATTCTGTGTGAAAATTGCATGACTTCGCATACTATTCCAAAATCTACCTTTCAAAGACCACCCCCCCCCTTTCAAGAAACTCTTAAAATGGCACATTTTTTGCAAGAAATGAAATTTCTGTAATATATATATATTTACAGAAACACAATTCAGTCGTGGTTAATATTCATTAAAAGAATTATATGTTAAGAAGTTTGTTTTGCAGCCCAGATTTTTTTTCCCTTGAACTTTTTTTTAATGTCCTAATAAAAAAAGTGCAAACTTGAAACATGTTTTTCCTTATTATTTTACATTAATTTTGTTTCGGAAAATTTGAAAAAATATTTACTTTTGAAAATATGATTTTTTTAAAAGAATAATTTACATTCTTTTTTAAATAAAAATTTTTAATAGTTTAAAAATTAATATTTAAAAAACACCTGAAATAAAACTAAAATTAGATTTTTTTCTTTAATTAAATGAAAAAAAAAATTAAATACGATGAATAATGTTTCAAGTTATTATGTTTTGATTTTAAATTATCCCATTTAAAATAATACTAATCTGTTGAAATTTTTATAAACTTTATGAGAAATTTTAGTAGGCGATTTTGTTGGCAAATTATATGGCTAACCATCAGAAAAAAAAAAAAAAATTTTTAAACTCAATAGATATATTTTTTACATGTTTCCTAGAACTGTTGAAATAACATTGTTTCGTAAATTGTGCACATTCCAATTTGTGTCTAATCCCTTAAAACCTGATGAATTATTTAAATGGCTATAACTCTGCGAGTTTTGCAGATATGAAGATGCAATTTTTTGTGTTTAATTCAGGACTGGATAAGGAGTTTTCCTAATTGGAATTTTTACACTATGGGAGTTGTATAAAAATTTAATTTTTGTATTTTTTCAAATAGACCCACCATATACATTTTTTTTTATGAAACTTTACAACTAAAAGTATGTGTCTGAGGGCCATATTTAAGAAGATAGCCTACTTTTTTGATAATTATAACCACTCTGTATATATATATATAAATATATCATATATATATATTAAAAAAAAGATTTTTTTTTTATTTATTTTTAGTTTAAGCATTGATTCAGGTCAATGAAAAATTGGTTTAATATTCTTTATAAAAGGACAAAAATTAGATATTTACCTCTTTTTTCTTTTTCCATGCATCTTTAATTTTCACGACAGTCAAATGTGGAGTGAAGTCTGTTTTTGAATCAGTAGAAGAAATGGAAGCAACAGAATAATGTTTTCTAACGCTTTCAGCCAATGAATTCAAGCGCTTATAAGAATCATCTGATGAGAGTTTGGCATACAAAACCTGTAACAAAAGTAATACAACTAAGAAACTGCATTTTAATAATTATTTACGATAAACATTAAATAGAGTAAAATCTGTGAAAACAAAATTAGTAGGAAATGGAAAAAAAATTCTATTTTATTTTTCATAACTTAAATGAAAAAAAAAAAAAAAAAAAAAAAAAAAAAAAGATGACTGATTTAAGCTAATTTTATTTATTATTTATGTATCTAAAAATTTTAACAGCTCAATAAAACTAAAATTTGCAGTGCTAAAATCCAATAAAAATCATCATCTGTAATGTCCACTTCTGATTTCCAAACCATAGACCCTCTGTTGCGATGTAGCATATCATTCAGGTGGTCAGTCTAATGTAGAACACAGTTCCCAAACAAGTTTGTACTCCCTATATCAGCTCCAAAGGGATAAAAGGTTGATTAAACCTAGTACAAAACCAGTGATAAATTTTGGACCTGTGGTAGTACAATATGCTGAACACTGAGCTAACAACCATCATAACAATTCTATATACATTTTATAAATTCTTTGACAAATCAAAAAACTTATTAACAGCATAATTTTATCAAGAGACATTTGTAATTTCTAAAACTTATTATCAATATTAATATACTTTTTTCCTTCCTTATTTCTAAAAGTATTTTAATTATAAGGAGCTGGATCTTTATTTAAAAACTGTAGATTTCAGCTAAGACGTGGGCAGAAGAGAAATTTTAAAAGATGTAATTTACAAAGAGATTTAGTGAACATCATACCAAAAATACAGATGAAATATAGAAATTTCTAAAGTATACCTTTTTTTAATACAGAGACTTGCCTTATTTTCTATAGGGATTTAAATGTAAAACTTAAAAAATAGTATATACTGCTGCAATATAAACTGCTTTAACAATATAATATAATAATATAGTACAATTTATTAGTTTTATAGTTTAACCTTTTTGATACAGAAGAACTGGCTGTAGTTATATATACATGGTACAAGAATGTTTTCCACAACAGTGGTTGCACTTTACAGCAGCATAAGATGTGAAAATGTGCTATCACTAATCATACCAATATAATATTCTGTAAATAACAATTTTAGGTGAAGTGGCGGCAGTACCCAGAGAACAATTCATAGATGCTGTCACTTGGTGGTGATGGCATCTAGAGAATGTTTTGTGCATACTGCCAATTGGTGGTAATAGTACCCAGAGAACATTTCATGGATGCCCCTAACAGGCGATGATAGTAGCCAGAGAACATTTCATGGATACAGCCAATAGGCGATGATAGTAGCCAGAGAACATTTCATAGATTCAGCTAATAGGTGATGGTAGTGCCCAGAGAATGTTTTGTGACCACTGCCAATGAGTGGCAGTAATACCAAAAGGGTTAAAAGATCCTTATGAAAGTAAAATAAAAAAATTTTATACTAGAAGATTCTGTCTCCTGCTGGTCAATGTTTAGTAATTCCCTAAAATATGTTTCAGCCACTTGACAGTTACTTTTTGATAAATAATATTATGTTCAAATTAATTACATAAATTGAAACTGATAGATCATAGATGCAATAATTTTGCTCAATGGCAATATAAAATTTTAAAAATAAACACATTTTATTGCTTTTACATTCATTTCATGATTTTAAAAGCAATATTTAGTTATGAATGTTTCGAATTAAATTATAGACCATGGAGCTAATTGCTAATATAGCAATCTGAACGAACTGCATGCATTAAAACTTTCTTTTAAAAATGCCACTTTAAGGTGTTTGCATTTAATACACAAGCGAAGATGTGTATTAACCTCTTATCCAGACCTGGGGTACACAAATGTGTACCTCCATTCTTTTCCTCATAAAATCTAAACTGTTCAAATTTTTTTGCATGTTTACTTTACTTCTATACAGCTGAATGTTTTTTGCTTTTAAACAAAACCAATAAGTGCCAACAACTGATGAATATTACATCATAAAATAAATATTATTTCCATCCAAGTTTTGAAAATACCTTCAAAACATAGTGGCCAAGAAAGTAAAGATTATTCATGATTATTTAACTTAATTGCTTTATAAAATTTTTTGAAGATTTGCTGATCATTTACTTGTTTAAAGATCTTAATTTTGTTACTGTGTAAATTTACATTACTAATAGTTAAACTGATGTTTTGAGGGGATTAGTACTTTTATATCAATATTTGTAAACTTAAAGTACCAGTCCCCTAAAGTACTGATTTCATAAAAGTGACTCTTTCTGTCATCTATTGTGCCATTTCGATTATCCAAAAGCAATAAATATATATTTGTGGAGTTATTTTATGTTCAGATCTGAAGAGGTTAAATGCAATAATTTTAGAATTTTTATATTTAGACTGTTTTAATATTTTGTTCAGAGTCATGACTGACGACTGACTCCATTGCTATTCCAAAAAATATATATTCTTTTGAATGGCATCACCAATGAATGTTTATTGTTTAGATTTGATTTTTCGATCTTGTACATGTATTCTTTTTTAGAAGTAATTAACAAATTTACTAAGAATTGAAGTTTTAGTTCCTTTTTCATTTATTTATAGGAAAAAAAAATATTATTTCATAATTCGTTTTATAATGAATGCTATATTATTCTTTTGAAAATACAAACATGTCATTTTGACAGGCTGCCTTCTAGTAAATAAATAAATGTCACAACTAAACAGGGAAACACATTGCAAATATCTTACCCTGTTTTGAAAATGACTGAGACCTTTAAATTCTAGCTTCAGAGGATTCTTACTTAAGTCATCATTATGTTCTTGATGAATATCTTCAAGAGTTTTTAAAGCTCTGAAAAGAAAAGAAAGAACTGGTCATATTATAGTTTAAAGCTTTTTTTATATTTAACTTATTGAATTTAAGGCATGTTTCTGGATGAAACTTGTTGCCTTAAAAAAATTTGAATTGCATTATCTGAAAATTTTATGCATAAATAAATAAAATCAGCAGCAATTTTTTTTTTTTTTTTTTTTTTTTTTTTTTTTTTTTTTTTTGTATAACTGACATATAAAATAATTAAACATTAAGACAAAGAATTAAGAATTTTTTTGCCAGGGAGTCTTTGCCCCTTCTTTCAGACAATTAGGTTTCATTTCACATTAATCTTAAATGGGTTTCAAGCAGGTTATTACCCTTCATGAAATATAGAAAAGAATGAGCCATTTCAACATTGAATTAATTTTATTAAACAGACCTAAACTTGAGGCATTACAACCCACAATGAAATGAAAGTAAATCATATTTTAATGCTATTATGAAAAATTACCTACAATTGTAACTCTAATACCATTTTATGTTTTACATGGAGGAATGAACACATCTATATTTTTGGGGTTTTGTCCATCTGACAAAACCCGATTTGTCTCTGTCCTTTCTCTGTCTGTCACAGAGTCCATACGCAAAAAATATATAAGTTAGAGAGTTCAAATTTTGTGTACTTGCAGCTGAATACCTCTTGTCATCACACAACAAATCATAAAATTTTGAAAAAGACTATTATTTTAATTAAAATATTTTTAAATATCAGTTCATTTTGCCACTTTACTTTTAAAAGAAATAGAGTACTTTTGTTGCCATAATTACAAAATTTATATTTAAAACTACAAAAAAAAAAAAAAAAAAAAAAAAAAAAAAAAAAAAAATATATATATATATATATATATATATATATATATATATATATATATATATATATCTTAAAAATAAATTGAGATACAGCTTTTAAACAAACTGCATTTAAAAATACATTTTTTTTCTATACGATGGTGTAAAAATTGAAAATGTGCAATATTAGAAGTTAAAAAAATTTCATCAGTGTAATTTTCAAAATTGAAGTTTCATTTCTTCCAATTGTTGCACACAAATTTAATTAAAATTATTATGTATTTAACATACACTAATGGATTAAATAAATCACTGAAAAAGTGCTTATTTGTTTTTATTTCATTATATTACACCATATTTATTATTTATTTTGACATGAGATGCAAAGTATTTTTTTATTTATTAAATTCCTATTCATTAAAATTACTAGCCGCTTCTGGTGACCAGTTTGGTCTCCCTTAAATTTATGCTAAGCTTTGTAACATTTTACTTTTATACATAATTTTATTTACTTGCGTACCTTCATTAAATCTGCAGATTCTGACAGAGAAATCAACAAATCTATGCAATCAAGGTATCATTTAGGGAAAAAATTCAATATTCTGTTCTGGTTGGTACAGCTGGCGAAGAAATCCCAAAATAGCACCAAAAAACCATTTTTTGTTTGTTGATTTAATGATAATGTTCTTTGAAGGAAATATTAAACAAAACCCTCTATGTGATCTGCCATCACATTTATCACTTGTTTAATATTTAAATATAGTAAAACCTCTGAATAGTGGACACTTCAGAATCGTTAAGTAAAGTCAAACACTGAGTCAGTTTATCCCAAATTATGTTTTTTCAATTCAGAATGAATCTAACTATCTTTCTGCAGGTCAGGTTTATACTATAAAATTTTTTGCAAGTCATGTATAGGTTTATTATCACCCAGGTTGTTAGGATTTTACCAAAAAGGTTTGAGTTCAACTATGTTTCAGATGAAAATAAATATGCATTTGAAAATATGGGAGTATATATTCAATTTAATGCATGAGAAATAAAATGTATAAAAGAAATGCATTCATTGTTTCTTTAAGAACCATTTTTTCTTCTTTCAGAATATGAAAATAGTATCAATATTTTGTTTTTGATGTAAACAAAAACACATACATCATATTTTTTATGTTTTATGTACACACACATATACTATGTGTGTGTATTTACCTTTGGAGAGAAAAACCATTATGGAAGTCTTATTGTACATAGATTTTTAACCTGAAAAATATTTGGACATTCTGATGAAAAATCTAGTCAACTCGAACCCGACCTGAACTCAAAACAATGAAAGTTAATTCAACCTGCAGGAAAAAAGGTAAAAGTTAACCAGATCTGCAAAAAAAAAAAAAAAAAAAAAAAAAAAAGTGTGCTAAATTGACCTGATGTAGGACTCTAATGTAGATTTTTATTATTTGTGTAAATTAATAAATTGTATGAGTATAATTTCCACTTATTAATATGCCAACTAAGAAAATTATCATAAATGAACTCTCATTTGCTGTAGAAATATAATAAACTATTATAATATGCAAAGAATCTCAGATGATTTTTTTTATTTTCAATATACTGCATTACATAAGAGAGAAAAAAAAGTAGCCTATTTACCTATCATGTGTCTCAGTATCTCCAATATGCATCACCATAAGTGTGATGTGTAAAGTTGCTAGTTGAATCATGCTTTTCTTAAGACGTTCATCTTTATCCAAGATATGCAGTTGCAGTTCATTAAGGGCTTTAATAATCTATTATATTACAAGAAAAAATGTAAGACAACTGAAATAACAGAAAAATACAATAGCCTCTTGTTATATTACACTTGTCAAAGAATGATGGATCAAAATGCACAACATAACAAAGGTCATTTTAAAAATAAAAGATAACCTACAAATAAAGTCCTGGATGGGTTGGTCTTTACCTTACCCAAACCTGAAAAGATGTTTGAAGTCAGCAAGAAATCAATAACATTTTCATCAATTTAAAATTTAATTTCATCCCAACACACCAAAAGCTACAATCTAACTGGAAATGTAACACTTAAACTTAAATCTAAATTCAAAGAAAATTAATTCAGATTTTAATGCAATTTAGAAATATAAGCTTCAATTATAATTCTAACACCAATTTTAATGTTTACACACACAAAATAAATGAAAAAAGTAAGTAAGTAGTAGTATTGAAGTAAATGAATTTTTTTTTTTTTTTTTTTTTAACAAACAATTTAAATTTGAAGATGAATTAGAAGGAAAACATTAGTTCTATAAGTGTTTATTTGTCAGTAAAGGACTCAAAGCAAAACAATCTACTCGAATGCCAGCAACATATGAGAATAACTTTCAGCTACTTATATTTTTACTTTCTTCTATCTTTACAAGAAGAAAGTATTGGATTCATGAAAATTTTCAAAATCCGGTTTTTGATAGATTTACACATCTTAGGGGTCAGAGAACCCAAAAAACATATTTTTACAAAATGTCTGTCTGTATGTGATAAAAATTTTTTGGGCACTCTATCTCAAGAATTAATGCACAGAATTTCACGTAACTTTAGATTCTGTAAGACCTTGATATAAACTAGATCTGATTAGTTTTTGGTGTATATCAGTCGACAGGTGGCATAGGTATGCTGCATTATTTACAATTACCCCAATAGTCATATCTCAGGAACTAGTGCATGGATTCTCATAAAACTTTAGATTTAGTTAATACTTGATATAACATGGTACTGATTACGTTTTGATGCAAATCGCTCAACAAGTGGTGTGACCATGGTGCATTATTTGTGATTATTGCAATAGCTTTATCTCAAAAACTAATGCGTGAAATTTTCTAAAGCTTCAGATTCAATTAGATACAGACTAGTGTTGTTTAGTTTTTGGTATAAAACATCCTACAGATCACGCTACTATGCCACATTTTTCATGATTTCTCAATAAATATATCTCAAGAACTAATGCATGAATTTTCATCAAACTTCAGATTCAGCCTGATAAAGAATTTATCCTAATTAGTTTTTGGTGTACATCATCCAACATGTGGCCTCTTATTCAGATTTCTTTTTCTTTTCTTTTCTTTGCTTAAGATTTTGCAATAGCTCTATCTCAAAAACTAATGCATGGATTTTCACCAAACTTCAGATTCAGTTATAAATTGACATGAGCTGTTATTGACAACAGATTTTGGTTTAAACCACCTAACTGGTGGTGCTACTATGTTGCATTTTTCAGGAAGTATTAACATAAGATAGAAGAAAGTTTTGAGATTATCTTATCTGACTAGTTTAAAAAACTATTTAGCAAGGACATTCTTAAATGCACCAGAAAGCAGCATCTGGAGTGACCAAAAACAACAATTCCTAAAATTTTGGGAAAATTTTTCAAGGGAAATAATGAATAATACTACAACTCATTAAAACAAACATTTTTATACAAGAACACAGCATCGTAATGCAATTATTCAAACAAAAATGCAGAAGTCTCATTACAAATTGAACCCAAATTTTCATTCACCTTTAACTCGAATGAAGATATTTTAGCAAGATTTTCATCATATTAATCTTCTCTGCATGAAATGTGATAACATCACTAGAATTTATTGAATTTTGGTTGGTACTACAGTATATGCCAGCTCTAAACTGATTAAGGAAATGTCTAGCTGACAAGGGAACTTTTTTTAGTGTTGCTCTCACCTAGCATCAAAACCTGGTGCATTTTGTAGCCCTATACATAAAAGCTAGAGAACTCATAAAAATTCGCTGTTAAAATCATACTTTATACATATTTTTATACTTTAAAATTTTATTTCATGCCAAAAATGAATTAAGTCGCCAAATATGGTCTGCTACGAATTTTTTGCTCTCCTTGTTTTGGGACTATGACACTCGGCTAGGGCTGCCGGAAACCTACTTTTGAAATTAAGCAAACTTTCTCTCTGCCAAATATATGAATGTAATGTTTAATTTTTCTAAATCAAATTTATACATTTTCAGGGAATTTTTAAACTTTTTTCAATATTTTATTTTTATTATTAACTAATTAATATTTTTAAATGTTTTTCTTAAAAAAAAAAAAAAAAAAGTGTTAATGGTTTGATAAGTGGTCTCGAAAATAGCATTTTCAGAGAGTTATGCTGCTGCAAAATCAAAAAATATGATTTTAACAGAAAGTTTTTTTCGATTCTTAAACTTCTTTTCAAATACATCAAGTCTCAATGCTAGATGTTAGTAACACCAAAAGAAACTCCTTTATGAATGTTATTTGGATGCCAATGGTGACCATTTTCAGCACTTCTTGGCATGATATCATATTTCACAGAATGCAAAAAAAGACTGTTGAAAATATCATTACAATACCTTCATTACTGCTTAAGAAACAAACAAAAATAAAGTTCAGTTTGGAGTGAGATACACTTAGGGGGAGACTCAGGAGAGTTAGTCCATAGGGAGACTTGATCCCTAGGTCTAAAACCAGTAAAAAAATGCAATTAAGTCTGTGCAATTGAAAACACTAATAAAGTGATTCTTTATCAATTATTCTGCCTACAGAACTTAAATTCTTCCATTTTTATTAGCACTTTCCAACAAAATTGAAAAGTGCTTATGCATTCGATTTGTCTGTCCGTCTGTCCGCACTCTCTCTCGTAAATATACTTGGATTGACATGAAATTTTTGGATGTTATTTAGGTTTACCCTAGCACGAACCCTATTGAAAATGAAGTTTCTACCATGATTAGTTTATTTACAGGGAGAGTCAAAAATTTTCCATTACATTATGGCCTATGGGGAAAAATAGTTTCAAAGGCATTTTAAAGTTGTTACACCCTGTCAAACATATTAATATTTACATGCATTTGAGAGGTACACTAAAATATGCAGTGAAAATATAGCTATTCCTTTACAAGGCCACACAAAAGAATTCCATTGGTTAATGGTAAAGGGGGGAATAGTGTGCGACATTTAAAAAATATATTAAATTGTTATAAACAAACTAACATATAACAAAATTGATATATGTCACTGAGGCTTAATATAATTTATACGATACTGTTTTGCATAATATGAAGTATATTGCATTCACAGGGACACACAAAAGATTTCAAATAGTATATTCCTTCTGACGGACTGTATATGTTTCTGATGATGGCTGATGGATAGATGTAATACATTTTAATTATGATATACGCATTTAAGTTTCACTAAATCTTTGTACATTATATGTGTGTGTATAAATGTTATAGTTGATATACAGGGCTATCCAAAAGACCTCGCCAAGGTTACTGAGTATGAGCGTAAATCACTTAAAGGTGTTTTTTAAATAAAGTATATATTTTTATGCTGACCTGCATTCAGTTTACAAAGAAATGTTTGTAGAATATAGATAAAATGATATACAGGGCTACACAAAGAACTGTGTACATGGACAACTATGAACGATAATTTATAACAAGGTGATTTCAGTTGTTTTAGGAGTGTTTTAGTTTAAAATGAATTTTAGCTTCTTACTGACATGCTATAAAGATACAAGGTAAACTACAGGGCTGAACAAAAGTTTTCAAGTATGTTTCCCATTTATTAGTAAAAATTGCTCAAAAAGAAATTTTAAGATTTTTTCTTGCTAAGCTAAATTTTTTCGTTTTATAATATATCAACTGACAGATCAAATACAGGGCTGTTCAAAAGTATTGGAATGCATATTTATATATATACCCTTATTTCCCTACTTAACGAAGTTTTGTTAAAGATTTCATGAAGTGTTGGAAAGTGCTTCATAATCTATGCTTAATGCATGATTTTTCTTACTTATTTTCATTATAAGAAAGACATTTCTGTTTTCTTACAATCAAACTTTTTTTAAGAAGGTAGTTTGAGCTTCCTATTTTTTACTAAATATAAATAAATTACTTAACTTTATTGATATAATATACAAACATTCTTTACTGCTTAAGTTCTGTTATTTTAATACAGTTTCTTTACATTTGATTTAGCAGTTCTTTTTCCCACAAATGCACATCTGAGACACATGATCCCCGTTGTACAGGGAGACTTGATCCTGGGGATCAAGTGTTCCAAAGTCAAGTCTCCTTGCAATTGAGGAGATTTGATCCCCTTTTTTATTTAAAAAAAAAAAAAAATTTTTTTATCTTTATTTAAAAAATACTACTACATGAAAGACATATGAGTCTTTAATAATAATTGAAAACATTGTTTTTTCCAGGATAAAAATTAAAAACTGAAAAAGGGATTAAGTCTCCTGAGTCACCCTTACTTTTGAGTGAATAAGTGGATTGTGATCATGGTTTTCTATACAAAAACTGTTTGGTCATGATGTGTATTATCACACTTGAAAGTTTGCTACATTTAAAAAAAAACATAAAACATCCTGTTTGCGAAAAAGTAAGACACAGGTTATTACTAGATACTATTTAAGAATTTACATTTATATATTATTAATTCTAATGAATGTAGTCATCATAAAATTCAGCAGTGATGGTATTTTTGAAAATATCAAAAATATCTGTTATTTTGAGATATAGGTGACATTTTTATATATATTCAATATTTTTAAACTAATCAACTTACTGTTGATTATAAATATATTCAGACTCAGTATAAATTAGAAAATAAAACAAACTGCTTGTAATTAAAGTTTTTTTTTTCTTTTTCTACGTATATAATGAAATTTATGATCAAATAAGTGAAAACAAAAACAATTTGCTATTTAGATTCATCAAAAAACAAACTATATAATTCAGTATAAAGTATCGTGAAAAAATTATGTTTTCATACAACAAAATTTTAAATGCAAAATATTTTTTTAATTGAAAATTCAAAAGAAAAATGTAAACTTGTCTGCCTTTCCAATCCCTAACCTATTGATCTATTTTGAAATTTAAACTGAACAACAACCAGACCAGAAAAGATTCTTTTTATATTGTAAACAAAAATAATTGATTATCTGAATTCAAAAGTTTATCTTCCAATGGTTGTTCTAGGTTAATATTGTCCCACATGATTACCTGCTCTGAAGTTAAAACTTTAGACTGAAATATATAGCTTGAAAAAGATTTTTCACTTCTTCTTTGTCTAAAAAAGGCCATGTCAGAGGAAAAAATAGGGGCCTTGATAATATTTTAAAAGTTTGCCTTCAAAAAGTAAGATTTGTGGCCAAACATAATGAACTTTTATGTTTGCTTGATTAACAGTTAAAAACTTAACTTATGTAAAATTTTTAAAAAATGTTTTAAGCATTTAGTTTAGACAAATATTAGAATATCTGGCCAAAAATATCCTGATATTTGATCAGGCTGAATATTTTGATATTCAACACATTGCTACTCTAAACTGAAGTTATTAATTGAAATGAGTACTATTATTAAATTTTTACATATTAAATATAAATAAATAATACATTAACTTTTAATGAAAATGTTACTTAATTACTCAGAAACAACAAATCAAAACATTAAAAGACATGTAAATTTTTTAATGTAAAATTACAATTTTTAATTTTACCTGAGCATCTGAAATTTTAATTGCCACAAAATAGTTGGGCCTTTGTTTTTTAGGTTTTTTAATAGATACATTAGGTTTCAATATATCAGACCTCACAGCCTCAGCTTTAGATGAATCTATAAAAGAAAATAAATTTATATATATTGTGTGATTTAGATTAATTATACAGAATAAGTAAAAAACAAATTTTTACTGGCTTTTTCAAACTAAAGTAATAATTTTAAGTTGATTATAATGCTTTCTAAGAAATAATAATAAAAAAAACCTTCTAGAATAACAAAAATTAATAAAATTCACAATAATATAAAATGAAAGTATACAACAAAATGGATTTTGGTGCCTTGTCATCTACAAAGAAAATTTTCAAAGAGAATTTTACTAAGTTTTTAATAGTCAACTCAACTTATTTTAAAATTTAATGTATGTAATCATAAAATATATAATACTGAACTAGGCAATCAGCTTTATTAAATACTGATTTATTAAAAATGGAATCAAAAGGAAATGAAAAATATGTCATTTTATCTCATATAGATTTCCTTCTTAACAAGTACAACTATTTATATTCTTTTTCCTGAAAATACAGTAGAAGATCTATATAATGCAAACCTAAATATGCAAGGTTGTGTGTTATATAAAATTTTGCATTACATGGATCACATTTTGCACATGATTAAATTTACCTCATAAATATAGCCACATTTTGTAAAAATATACTTTTTATGATTCCATATTTTGTAGAGCCGTACCGAGTACTCGGTAAATACTCGGCACTCTGCCTACTCGGCTAATTTGCTGAGTACTCAGTACTCTGCCAATACTGAGTAGTTGTAAGAATTTCATTTTTTAAGCATATGAATTTATAAATGATCACTGATATGTAAAAAATTATTCAAATATCAATGTATAATATATGTAGTAATTCATAAAACTATTTACTCTGTTTTTAACAATATGTCTGCAAAATATAGAAAAAGTTAAGACCCAAAACCCTCATAAAGTTTCACATTTATACAAATAAATACACTTTTTTGATATATAGGAAAACAGAAGACTTATTTTGGATAAAGAAACTGAAAATACAATAAATGCAATAATAAATTAATAATTAAATTTATTATATTTCAAATTATGGTGTAAAATCACCAGACATTCTCCATTATCAGTAGACAGGGCATTTTTTTTACTACTATAAATTTGGCCTGCCTCTGAAAATATACGTTCAGAATGAACAGTTGTTGAAGGTGCACATAAGAGTTTTTTGCAAAATTGCACATAATCGAAAGTTTTTTTTTTTTTTTTCCCCATGCAAATGGAGTGTCAGTTTTATATAAGTCTTCTGTTAAGAAAGCCTGTATCTCTTTTTGTACCAATTCTTCACGCGGAGATTTTAAACTAGTACTAGTGCCACAATCTTTTTGCTCATTCGCAATTTCCTCAAAACATTGCCAGAAAATATATGAACTTTTTGCTGGCATTTTTTCTTTTGGAACATCTACATTAGCATTCTCATGATGTAATTTTTTGTTTCTTTGGTGGATTTTCAAGTTCTAGATCATCTACACTCATCAATTCTAGAGTTTTTTGCTGAGATATTTGAAAAGTAATAAATTAAAAATAACAATTTAATCTGTACACATGAAAAATGAAAAAAAAAACTGCAAGGCCAACACATTTTTTTTTTAATCAAAAGAAAATAAGGTACAGACAGTTACAAAATAAATATGAAATGTTTTGCATTATTCAATGAATTGTTACAGTAACCAATAAACCTTTTTTATTTTTGATAGACAGATTTCAATGGGTTGGAATAAATTGGAGGGTTAAAGAATGTTTTAATTTTATATTGGTTAATAATCAAGGGTGCAAAAATCTAGGCGCCAGAGGGTAGTCTCTCACCACTAAAATTTTAAAGTTTTTTTTGGTCAAAATTTAATAGCATTCTAGCAGGAATTTCACACAAAATATTAGACGAAGAAAAACGAAATAAATTTTGTGGTGAGAAACTGCCTGCTGGCGCCTAGATTTTTGCACCCCTGTTAATAATGGTACTTGTTATGCATCAATTCTTCTTTTTTATTAGTTTTGAACTGTCAAAAATTGTCTTTAAAAGGTGCCAAATAAATTTCAAATTTAATGAGTTAATTTATTTATACTTTATATGTATATTATAAATATGTTCATACAGGTATCGATATATGTAACATAGGTATATTATATTTATATATATGTGCACCTAAGCCACATTATGCACACATCAGTGTTTTATTTTCTTATTACACAATTACTCGGTATTCGGCCAAAGTACTACTCGGTACACCACTAATATTTTGTTAAATATACTTTTTAAAAATGGTCCAATATCTGAACCCAAATCATTCATTATACTACTCATTTTCAAAAACATTTATTGTAATAGCAATTTTTTTTTCATTAAAAAGTTCTAAATTAAGGAGATAAATTGAACTAATGCATTAAATTTAATTTTCTAAACAATTGCATTTTTTTTTTTTTTTTTTTTTTTTTTTTTTTTAACAATTTGAGAATTTAGCTGCTTTTTCACCACAAAATTCATTGCTTATATCTTGAGAAGTTGTGCATTATGTGGAGAATTGCATTACAGTGAAACTCGTTTAAGATACGCCCGCTTAAAATACGATCCCGCTTAATATACGAATTATCTTCGGTCCCTTAAAAACTGCCTATTAAACCCGTGTAAAATTACCCGCTTAATACACGTATGCATAAGATACGATCCCGCTTAATATACGACGAAAATTGGTCCCTTGATGACAAAAAAAAACGCTTAATATACGAAATGGTGCTTATGAAATCCGTTTATCACGTGTCTTTAGGACACAATATGTAAAATCTTAGTTATTTTTCATAAGATATCTGCTTTTTACCTTTTTTCTGTCTAAAATATGTTCTTTTCCACTGCTTTTGCACGCTGAATTCTGATTAGCTTTTTTTTCAACAAAATACAAAACCAATAACCGCTTTTATTTCTTTTACCACTACACTTGGGCAGTGGATGGATCTTAAATTTCATTAATTGCTCCCTCTCCTGATTGGATGAGAAAGTTGTTGGTGAAATTCGTCTATATTTTTATGCTTTTTCTGCTTTCTATTTTTTGCATCGCTTATCTAGTTGCTTTTTATTATTATATTATTACTAAAAATCGTGCTCAGGAGAGCCTTTTTATGATTTTTTTTTTTTTGTCACTTGCTTTTTTGGGACACCTTACAAAATGTTAACATCACAGAATAAGAGCTGTATTAAGAAGAATACAAACACTGGTACTTATTTGTCAAGAATAACAATCAGATTGGGCTGTTTTGGGGGCACCTTACAAAATATTAACATCATAGAATATGAGCAGTATTTAGAAGGATACAAAGATTGGGACTTATTTGTCAAGAATAGCAATCAGGTTGTGACACGTGAAGTTCGTCCTATTGCGGATATAATCACGGACGTCCAAAGTTCCGATGAACCTAGGTCTTCAGAAGGAGTAGAAGATGACGCGGAAGAAGAAACAGATGTACCAACCATACCATCATTTGAAACTGCAGTGAGCTTGTTCAGCTTACCTCGATTGTGTGCCTCTTCGATGAATGCTGGTCCCTCCGTTCAAAAATTTTCTACCACATCAACAAGGCAGAAAACTTCCTAATAAAATCTCGCCCTACGTTGCATCAAATCAATATAAACGTTTTCTCAAGAAACTAAAACTACATCATGATTTTTATAATGCATCGAATAATTATTGTTCCTTGCATACATTTAGTTTGTCTTTCAAAAAATTACTATGCAAATTTATTATTCTTCTCCTTTAAGTATGTAATGTTAAGGTAATGTAATTAAGTAGTTACTGTTTTCTAAAAATAATTAACAAAATTATTATTTTATTGTCTTTTTTTTATTTGGCAGAGAGTACTGTATAAAGGCATTTCAATTGTTTTACTGTACAAACAGATATTCAATAAAATTATGGATAAAAATAAAATTATTCTTTATTTCAATCAATATCATAAATTCAAATTTTCTGAAATGTCTAAAAATTATTAGAAATGGGTAAAATAAGAGGCTAAAATACGTTAATAACAATGTGCACTGTATTTAATATGCATTATTATTCGAGAATCAATGAAATCCGGATAAGATACGAAATGCTCTCGGTCCCTTGATTCGTATCTTAAACGAGTTTCACTGTATACGGAATTGCTATAAGGATCTTCTACTTTATATAATTTTTTAATTTAAAACAAAAACCAGATTCAAATATAGATAGATTTCATTTTCACTGATTTTACGATAGTTGCAGCATTAAATTGAGCCATTTAAAGCCACAGTGATTAATTACGCAAACTCATTTGCAAGCAAGCATTAAACCTATGGGAGCATTCTTCACAATTATCACATATGTGTTTTTAATTTTTAATAAATGTCATCCAATGTCAATGTTTTTAATTTTTAATAATTATTAATAAATGTCATGATGATGTATAGGTGAAAACTGGGAAATTCGATTAGTAGCCAGTGGCCGGTAGACCCAGTTTCATTAGTGGCCACTTTTTAAAAGTTAGTAGCCACTTTTTAAAAATAGGTCAAAATGGCTTTTTTATTTATTTATTTATTTATTTATTTATAAGCTAGTGAGTTACAAAGTTACACATATTTGGTTTAAAAAAAAAAACTGTCATTCCACTGAATGAAAAAATATGAATTGGTGATTAATACTGCAGATAAAATTATAAGTGATAAACTATATTTAAATGTATATTAATGCATTGTATAAAACAAACAAGGAAATTGTATTTTTAAATTTTAAATTAAAAAATAATTTCATCTTTCTTGGATATTTTATTCTTACTTAAAATTGGTGGTAATTATTAAGTTTGGCGAGTGTACAGTTAAATATAAATATTCTTTGCTTTGGCTGAGATTTCAAAACTCCGGATGTCTTATTAAGGCAAAATCATAGAGAGCCAGTGTGTTGGTGAGGTGGAGGAAGTCTGCTTGGTAGCAGTTAAGTCAGATGCTAAATTTGCAGTATTACTCGCCTAAGTGGCGAGTGCTAATTTTGTCCTATATTTTTAAAGTAATTGGCTATAATGTTTCAATCTTTCTTGACACCTACATAAACTTTAATCATAAATTCAAAAAAAAAAAAAAAAAAAAAAAAAAAAACTGTACTAGCCAACTATTACTGGTACAATTAGTGAGCATATGGCAAAAGTGAAAGATTTAAGATACAGCAATGTTCTTAAAATCTCTTTGCATCCAGAGGTAAAAATGGTATAATTTATTTGAAATGCATGTGGAATTAAAATTGATGACTATATTTTGTAGGAAAAAAAACTATTTCTTGAAAACATAATCCAAATAAAGAGTTCATGGTAAAAAGCCAAAATATAGAAAATACAAAAAAGTTGCTAAATATGTTTGCATCCAATAGAAAGAAAGAATTGACCAATTCACTAATTAGATGCAAACAAAGTAGAGATGCATATATTCATGAAAAAAGCTGTATTTCACAAAGCAAATTAATAAGATTTTTCAATCGCCAAGTGGCGACTAGGGTGGCGATCGATGGCCGATTTTTAATTTAAAGAATTAGTTAATATTCACTAATTAAATGGAAACAAAGTAGAGATGAATATATCCATGAAAAAAGTTGTATTTCACAAAGCAAATTAATAAGATTTTTCAATCGCCGAGTGGCGACTAGGGTGACGATCGATGGCCGATTTTTAATTTAAAGAATTAGTTAATATTCACTAATTAAATACAAACAAAGTAGAGATGAATATATCCATGAAAATAGCTGTATTTTACAAAGCAAATTAATAAGATTTTTCAATCGCCGAGTGGCGACTAGGGTGGCGATCGATGGCCGATTTTTAGTCGCCACTTTTTCAACTTTAATCGCCATGCGGCGAGTGGCAACCGTTAATTTACACCTATATGATGATGTCATCCTAAACGTGTTGTCCCTTTTCCCCTCCTTAGCTATCTAGATACTAACTGAATGGTCTATTACGTATTTAGGGTAGTTGAGAGAGACTCCAATAGTCATCCAAATAGTAATGTTGTAGCCACTGTGTATGCAGAGCAGAGGCAATTGTTTTCAACCCATATCTAACCTTTACCTATATAGTAACTTTTGCTATGCATAAATGCTGAAGAGTAGTTTCTAAAAAAATATCCATTTAAAAGATTGAAATTGACAACAAAAGGTCCAAAAACAACTAAATTAAGATTTATTAAGAACTGTTAGGGCTAGAAATGGATGGCAATAGCATTCATGATGTCATCCTAAACTTGTTGTCCCCTTCCCCCTATTCAGCTATCCAGATATTAACTGAATGGCCTATCATGTATGTAGCGTAGTTGAGAGAGTCTCCAATAGTCACCCAAACAGCAATGTTGAGGCTCTCAAGGCAGCCACTGTGTATGCAGAGGCAAATGTTTCCAACACTAATTTGACGTACGGTCAGTTTTGTTAGACCATTACTTACGGTCCGTTTTGAGCCTGCAGGGGCAGATTTGGTTATTAAAGTTAGAAACAGTTTCAATGAACAATGTCATCCAGTGTGTATTTCTGTTTAAAAGCAAGTGTTGATTAGTTCTCGAATACTCAATGCACCTTGTAGAACTCAATGAAATTAAAATCAATGCTTCTATTCTATGAGACATGGCTGTTAGTGCACTCCTGAGAGAAGCATTATTACTCATTGCTACATTACCAACTAGTGGAAAATTATGTTCTATAAATTTGTATACAAACCCTCCCCACCTATGGAACAAATGGTTTGAAAGAAACACTGACTGCGATAATTTGTTCACTCATAATTAAAAACAGCTTTTAATAATTTTACAGTACTATCTTTTAATTCTCAATTTTACAAATATTTTTACCTGAATACACAAAATGCTTCATATGACTGAGAGCAAAAATGTAAAACAGGGCATTTGAAACTGACAAAGATCTACAAGGAGTATGCTTTTCCTCTTAACCCCTTGAAAGGTGGTGGTATAAAATATATACCACCTAATTTTTATCGGGAAATGCCACATTGCCACCAGAATTTTGAAAGGAAAATCTAAATTTTATCAACTATGTGAAGAAAAGCATTTATCTATTTTGAAATAAATTTGCTTTTGAATTCTGCTGTCATTTAATCATTTCAGCCAGATTTTCCCCCAGAGGGTTTCGGGGGGGGGGGCTCTGCCCCTCCTGCCCTTTAGTTTAAAAAATAGCGTGCCGCTAATCCAAAAACTAGTGCCCCTCTTGCTGCTCATTCAAAAAATAGCACCCTTCTTCCCCCACATTTGAAAAAAAACGCAGCACTTCAGCGATGATGTGGACGCGTTATAGCTTGTAAATTACACAAAAATCGGCGATGAAATCAAAAAACAGCTCTTACGCATCACATGAGACGCGTTATTTCGTCAAAGGATTGCGAAATAACGACTCATTTCCGGCAAGATTCCCGAAAAAATGGCTAATTTCGTCACAAAATCCCGAAAAAGCGGCAGATTTCCTCAAAAGATCATGAAAAAAAACCGAAAAATTTCGTTCAAAAATCATGATAAAATGGAAAATTTTGTCAAATGATTCGCTAAAAATGGAAAATTTTGCCAAAAGATCGCGAAAAATGGCAACTTATGTCAAAAAATCTCGATAAAACGGCAGATTTCGTCAAATTATTAGCAAAAAAATGGCAATAAAACTGAAAACTTTGTCAAAAAATTCGCAAAAAACAGACAATTTTGACAAAAATTCACGAAAAAACGCAAAATTCGTCAGAATATCCCGATAAAGAGGCAATTTCGTCAAAAGACCGCAAAAAATGCAAGTTTTGTCAAAGGGCACAAAAAGAAGTTTATGCCAGAAATGAATTTTTCTGTTCTAAAAACTAATTTTCCTGCTTTAAAATTGTGTTTTTATTGTTCCAAAAGCGGATTTTTCTTATCCACAATAATTTTCGTGCGAAGAGAGATTTGTATTTGGGGCATAATTGGAATTTGACGCCGCCCCTTCCCTCTCCCAAGCTTTTCTTGTGATAGCCCAAAAATGACATTTATTGTATAAATTTGGTGCCCCCTAAATTTTCATGCCCGGGGCAACCGCACGATATATTTTATGTAAGATTTTTAGAATTACGACTGATTTTTTAATTTTCGGAAATGATTGCCTTAATTTTGGAAAAAATCTGACAGAATCACTTTGGTGATCCTAAACAAAACAAAACAAAACAAAAAAAAAATTTCATTTATTATGGGAACCTGTATGTAACAATATTAATATACCAATGCATGAAAATAAAATTATATTTACTGAAAATAGGTTAAAGTACCTAAATTTTCATTTGTAGGGGAAGTAGGAGTAATCGCAGAAAGTACTTCTGCAGCATTGTCATTTTTAGAATCATTAGTTTTAGTTTTTTTCCGATATGTTTCTACTGACTGGTTGGCATTCACATCAGCATTCTGGGAAGATATTTCATCCTCGGAATCACAACTCCTTTTCATTGTTACATGCTGTAGAATATCTGATTGGGGCTGTGAATTATAAACAGTTTGACTGTCCGAAATGTCATGATTGTCTTTTGCAAGAAGAGTTTCTACATCAGATTGTCTCGAAAAACAACAACCACCAATTACGCATCCAGAATTGCTAACAAATCGGGTAAGATGAATTATCCGGTTTGACGCGCGATCTGCGTTATGTACTAACTTATAAAAATGAGAAAAACCTTGTGAAACTGATAAAACTCTTCGAATTATCAACATATTAACTTATTCAACTGTAACTTCAAAATGGAAAAAAATATCTTTCCTTAAAGAAACTACAATAAGGAACTGCAGCTTCCTTAAGAAAAGACAAAAATATATTTTACATATTCAAACTGAATATGATGGAAAAAAGATAAACTGAAAATATGTTTCTTCAAGTAAACAGAAAAATGTACAAAATTTATCAACAAAAATCCTAGACAAAAACAAACAATGTCAGACAGACGTTGATGCCAAGTTTTAAAAGTAAATAAAATTAATATTCTCATTGTTTTCTAGGTTAAGGTTAAAGACAACCACTAAGGTAACTCAATGGCTGCAAAATCTCGCAAAACATGCCTTGAATTGGAAACTAATCATTACAAATCATTCCCAAAAAATCATTACTAACCATGTAAATAACTAAAAACTAGAAAAAATGTACGCCAGATTCTTCCCAGCCGAAAACGCAATTCAAGCTGATTGTAGAGGTTTTTTAACATCTTGCCTTAAAATTTTTGCAAAATCCCTATTAAGTACTTGATATTTTTAAATAAATAAATATATATAATTTAATTCCTCTTAAAAGATATGAAAATCACCTAGTTTACCGGCGCCAGTAGAAAGATAATGAGAAAATCTTTTACAGAAAACCAGTGCAGATAATATCAAAATGAATTATTATGAAAAATCAAAATGGTGAAGTACTGCGCATAAATCAAAATAATATGTTTAAAGAAGTGCATCAAATAATTAGGCAAAAAAATATATAAATAAATAAAAATAAAATAAAAATTATACTTTTAAAATCTATTAATAGACTATTGACAGAATATTATTGAATATAAAGCTCTTATGGTATGCACGATTTCCACAATAAGACTGTTAAGGATAAGAAAAATTAATAATTGAACAGTATATCCTTCTAAAATAGTTTTTTTCATTCTCAATCATAACTTTCTCAGTAAAAAAAGTAGAATAAGAATTAGTAGAGAATTTAATAAAAATTTCCACATAAAAAATTTAAAAAGAATAGCAAGCGCATTTCTTGTATATTATATTATCAGATCTATATTAAATCTGGAGCAATGAGTAGATTTTGCTTAACAATGTATAATATTATAAAAGACATTTTATTAAAATTATTTCGTAACTTTTAAAGAATGAACAAAATGAAATAAAAAGGTAATATTTAAATAAAATATAATAATAATAATAATAATAATAATAAAAAAACACAGTCAAGAGAAATATTTAAATGAATTTAATATATAACTTATCTATCTTTAAAAACAAACTTACCCCAGAAATACATTCTTCTAGAGAACTGTCTGTCATTATCGAAATCCATGGCGTTTTCCTATAAGCTCTTATTTAGATCGCTTGAACTCGAAAGTACTTATGAAATGTGAAACAGAGGGAAATATAATGTTACGGAAGAAGGAATGGACACATCATATCACGTGACACCAGTAAACATGTTTCTCTATTGGTCAGTAGTGACACTGTTTTCGACAAGGGCGTGCGAAGAGAAAACTGCGCCCGGGGCAAAGTCTTAATTTGGCGTCCGCCACCCCCCTCCGAACTTTTTCTTCCGACAATGTAAAAATGACGTTGGTAGTATAAATTTGGAGCCCCCTAAATTTCCGCGCCCAGGGCAACCGCCCCCCCCCCTTTCGCACGGGGCTGGTTTTCGATTCTTTAAAGCTACCTCAGCCTTTTTAAAACTAAAGCATGTGCTAAAAGCAAAGAGCAATAAAGATCCTTACAGTTGGTTGAACGAAACTCTAGATGTGACAATATCAATTTTATTTTAAGGGGAAAACGTAAAATGTATTTATAATAAAGGCTGCAAAAAGGATAGAAAACACATAAAATAATGCGTATATTTGTCATTTTCAGGGTTTCGTTCATCAGACAAAGCCCTATTCTCTGTCTGTCTGTCCGTCACAGAGTCCGTATACATAAACTGCATAAGTCCGAGACTTCAAATTTTGTGCACTTATAGCTGCATACCTCATGCCATACAACGAATCATTAAATTTTGAGAAAGTCTATTATTTTAATAAATTATTTTTTCAATGCCAACCGTTCATTTCTCTGATTTAAATTTTAAAAGAGAATCTAAATTTCAACGTTTTTCGTATAGACATCAAAGTTTGGAGATAAAGCATCTCACTAGTAAACAGAAGATTCTTAGTTCAAATGCCGTGCATAGAAGTTAAAATTTTAATGCTAAGATGGATTTAATTAAAAGAAATATCGTATATATTTTTTCAGTTAACGAGTTTATTAGCCTCCGATGCTATTTCTTTCAGACAAAGTAAAAGGTGTCGTGTTAAAAATTGTGGCCCACTTTTACTTACCTATCATATGTAGTATCGGGTAAGTCTTGCAATCGTTTTGAAAATCGAAAAAAAAATTTTTTTTGACGGATTTACACATTTTAGATACTGGAGATTCCGAAGAACATATTTTTAGAAAAAAAATTGCCGTCCGTCCGTCTGTCTGTCTGTCTGTAAACGCTCTATCTCACGAACAAATGGAGATAGAGACTTAAAATTTTGTATGTACTTAGTAAGTAAGAATAGGACGAAGCCTATTTAATATCAGTAACCTCGATCATCCGGAACTATTTTTTTCGGACTCTCAAAAAATTCGTTCTGATGAAATGTACATAAAAATTTTCGATTTTTTTTATTTTAAGGAAAGAGCGTAAAAGGCAATAAAATAACACAAATTTTGCATTAAGAACGAAGTTGGTCGGATTAATAGTTGCCGAGATATTTGTAATCCTGTTTTCCACATTCTATGATTTTTCACGACCCTGTATTTCCTTCGAATTTCAATTCAAAGATATGTTTTAATTGGAAATGAGACGCTTAATCTGACGCAGTAAACTGTTAGTTTATATGATAATTGTTTTTGGAGTTATAAGGATGTTTCTTTTACGTAATCCGGTACTACTTGTGTAGTTTGATATTTTACATAATTTGTCGAAATGGGTTCATCAGCAATTCATTAATAGAGTATACTATGTATATTAAGAATATTTAAATATACGTTTAAATTTTGTTTTGGAATTGCAATGCATTTTATAAATAGTTTTCACATATTATATAATGCATATCCATGATGGGTAAGTATTATGGTGGCCCCCAACGACTAGTTTCGTAATCTGGCCATTCATACAATTTTATTGTTAAAATGCATTTCCTTTTTCTCAGAGTCTATAAAAAAGCGTTTAAACTAAAGAAAACCCCCGTTTTTGATGAATCTAGTCAATGAAGAAGTAGCACGTCAAATTGTATCTCTTTATTATTCCGCAATTCCAATGTCTCAGAGAGAAATTGCTAATCAATTGGGTATTTCACGCTGGTTCTGTTTGCTATATATTGATAAACACAAGAAAAATGAAGTTAGTTCATTGCATTCTAAACGGGGTCACCCTTCTAAAAGACCTCTATCGATTTTTTTTTTTTTTTTTTTATCGGAGGCGAAACTGAATTCTGCAATGGCAGAATCTATATTCAACTTGTATTATTATTATTTTTATTCTGTGATAAATAATCGCTAACATCATAATAATACTTGTAATTCAATTTTCATTTTATTTTAAAACTATTGTGATTTATTACTAATTCAGCATTTTAAATTCCGTTTAAACAATTTTTTTGATTTTAGAAATTTAAAATTTTATTAATAGCTTTGCTAATTTTTTTTAATTTCGGATTTTCAAAAAAATTGAAATTTTGGATTTTATTTAGATAACTTGATTTGAACACTTTTAATTTTATTAAAATAAACAACTTCCTTCTATATAAATATTAAAATTAAAATTATTGGTGCTACCATCTATATTGGAATTTAATAGTAATAAATTAACATTATGAATTTTTTTTTAATTAAAGGATAAGTTGTTGTGAAAGAAATATTAAACGAAACCCTCCGTGTGAGCTACGATCACACTTATAAACTTGTTAATATAACGTAAATATTTCCAATAAAAACATTATTATAAATATAGGTTTAATTACTTAAGAATTCACCACCCATTATCTGATAATAATAATAATAATAATAATATGTAATAATAACAATAAATCAAAATTTTAAATAATATATATTATATTGATATTTGGAAATAGTAAAGGAAATTAATAGCAGTTTTATGATTTATATATATACATATATGTATGAGTGTGTAGTCATAAGAAATGCAAAATATTTTCAAAATTTGTTTATTTATATATATACACTGATGAGCAAAATTTAAGGACAAGTCCCAAAATGCCAATTTTCAAAAGATTTTCAAGTGATAATTTTGACGTGAATATTCAAAAGGAAGCAATATAATTCGAATAATTACTATCACTGCATAACAGCTAGTCCATATAACATCTCATTCAGGTCACACATAGTCACAAGAGTCACAGTCACTTTTAACTACTTTTCGCAGTGGTTACTTCACAGAAGGGTCACTGTCACCATTTGACAAAGTCTTGTGACAGAAAGTCACCATGTGACTTTAATGTGACATTATTTGCTAATTTATCATAATGCAACATTCACAATGACTTTGAAATTGAATCTCCAATTGTCACTACGGCGAAACAAAAAATAGGAAATTCCATATGACTCAAATGACTACTATTTGTGACTCCACTGACAGGTCATTGTGACTGCTGCTTTGTGGCGAGTCTCCAAGTCACTTTGCAATGTCGTTTCATTGAGTCTCTCGTGTGACCTCTCATCTGGAGACTCAATTTCAAAGTCATTGTGATTGTTGCATAATGATAAATTTCCAAATTATGTCCCATTAAAGTCACATGCTGACTTTTAACTACTTTTCACAGTGGTTACTTCACAGTAGGGTCAGTGTCACCATTTGACAAAGTCTTGTGACAGAAAGTCACCATGTGACTTTAATGTGACATTATTTGTTAATTTATCATAATGCAACATTCACAATGACTTTAAAATTGAGTCTCCAATTGACAGTTATCCCATCGATTTTCGACGAAAGAAAATGTTTAAGAAGGAACTGTTTAATTGACTTATTATAAACCTACGAAATTATTCATAGTAAAAAATGCATTTTATATTGGTGATTATATTTATAACTCTTAAACAAACGATATTTATCGTCAAATTAACAAAATACTATTTCTATAAAACGCAGTTGTAGAAATTGTTAAAATTAAACTTTAATCGTATATGTAAGCAGTAAAAAATTAATAAAGATATGTTATTATGACAAAGTTATTGATTAAGGTTCTTATGCTAGTATTTTAAAATGAAAAAAGGCAAAATTTATTCAACTTTGACTCAATCACAGAATTTTTTTTATTCCCGTGAAATCTTAACCCGGCATCATTTTCACCATATCAAAATTTATAAAGGCACATTTCACATCTGTATATATCTTTTCAAAAAAAATTGGCATTTTAATTTGATCATTTTGATTCAAAACTTGAAGTCTCAATGCTATTAGCTGAAACAGATATTAAACTGTTGATATTCTTTTATGTGTAAATCAAATTTTGTAAATGAAATCAAAATTCACGGGTTTTATAATAGAAGATATTTAAATTTAATTTTTTTTCCTTTTAATGAGAAAATGGCAACTTAAAGATGCAGCGATCAATTTCCCCCCCCCCCCTTTTCCTTTGCTTTTAACAGAAATTCAGTCTCCTGTTGCCACGATTAGAAAAGAGGTATTAAACGCTACAAAAATAACAATATTTCAAAAACAAATTAAGATACAGCTTTCAAACAAATTTCATTTAAAAGTACATTTTTTCCCCTACACGATGGTGTAAAAATTAAAAATGTGCGACATTTAGAAATTTAAAGATTTTTAGTAGCAAAAATTGCAATACCGAAATTCATTTAAAATTTGAAAGTGTTGCCATTCGCAAAATGACGTATGCGTTACGCACAGATACGTTTGGCCTTTATAATATAGATATAGGTGAACTTAACTGAGCCTCTTTGAAATAATATTTGCAGCATTGGTAAGTTTCCGGATATGTCAAATTTAGAAAACTCTTCCTGATTGAAAGAGGACCCCAAAATGACACCGTGCTTTCCATAGCATCAGAAGTTAATCGGGTGCTACACACAGGCCCGTAGCCAGGATTTCCTTTCGGGAGGGGCTGATACTTGAATTTTTTTCTGATCTTACAAAAGTAATTTGTATAATTTACAGCAAAAAATTTAAACAAACCTGAAATGTGTTTCTGCATTTGATACTTGATAACCATGACAAATATTGTTGCTTTGTATTTAGTTTTTTTTTTTTCAATTTATGTTGCAATTTTTGACATTCAAAAGCACTTCCAGTTTCCAAACCGGATAGCTAAGGAAAAATTCCGCGAAACCCAAAAAGCACAAAATAACAATGTTTAAGATGAGCCTCATGTATCCAATTAGAAAAAAAAATTAAAATTATTGAAATGCAAACAAGTAACATGAATTGATTTAAAACACAGGATTAATAGTAGCGTGGAAGTGTCTGTGAATACGAGTGCGAGATCTTGAAACTATTGATCCAAAAATGAAATTAATTTCTTTCGCATTATTTTTCTTCTAAAGAAAAATGAATTTCTACAGTCATATTTAATCATAAAAATTATCTTTGTATTTTACATTCTCTGATTATAATAATTATAAATGCAGTACTCTTGGTATAATAAATTTACTAATGCCATGGAAGCAATCATCGTAATTTTTTCTTAGCCATGATGCATGTTAACTTATCAAGATCTTCTGTAATGTCCCAATGAATGGAAATCTTTGCAAAGCGACTCAGTCTCGAGGCAAAGATTTAATTATTTTCATTGTTGAAAATGATCTTTCCGCACTGACTGTTGTTA
Source organism: Maratus speculifer (assembly GCA_964019185.1). NCBI lineage: Eukaryota > Metazoa > Arthropoda > Arachnida > Araneae > Salticidae > Maratus > Maratus speculifer. Next base: position 39,364,493 of record OZ025300.1, on the reverse strand, counting down.
CTGGGTTTTTAACCAAGACTGAACAAGTGTTTGATATTATTGTAATTTGTCACATTACAGTACTAAAACTTTTAAGATCTCTGGGTTGGTGTCAACAATTTGTTTGCACCCTAATTCATATTCAGCTTTCACTTGTTGCTACATTGACAAATTATCATGAAAATTTTCAATAAGGTTTTTTACACGGGAATAAGGACCCTCTGCTACTCTTCTTCGGATGTATTTTGAGGGTTTGTATGTATTGTCTGTCTAAATGTTAGTCTTGGGATCTTTATTTTAGTTTGGAAGATGTCTTCCCGAAGTTTTGATGCACAATAAAATATCTCACAAAAGATTTCTAATGCATTTTCGCTATATTTATGTAAAACAATTAGGACATTTTTAACATAAGTTACAGCCGATATCATGTGCTCATTATGATTTTGTCAAACAGAAAACCTTCTCACAAACAGACTGGCATATGAGATCTTCTCCCGACTGCCAAAAAAGCTCCAGATACCAAAGAAATCTTCCATGTTTTTTTAAAAAATATTTTCTGAGCTAATGCAAATGTATGTAGCTCAACAAAAGTTAATATGATTTTCATGCCTCTCGATAAATTTTATATCACAAATGCGGAGAAGTCATTTTCTTTTGTTTAATGGGATGTATTATGCAATTACTTTTTGAAGAGCTAAATTTGCCTTTAGGTTATTTAAACTTTTGGCATTGCTTGAACAAGTCCATCATACTTTCGAATTATGGGAATCAACATGCTGTTGGACAAGGCAAGATTTAACAGACGGCTTTCAAAGTGGACGTATCTAATTTTTGGATAGTCTGAAAATTTTTAGAATGGACCCCTCTAACAGACCAGACTTATTAGCGGCTTGATCATAAGAAAGGGCATATTTACAAAGAAACACTTCTGTCAACCAATCTACCGCTACATTTTTTGTCATAGCGATCATTGTAGTACCCTGTTCACACTATGGATAGCTAAGATATCTCAGGCTTGAAACTCTCTCAGAGAGTTCCCCTAACTCTCTCAGAGAGTTTTCAACTTGATCGGGCTAGATACAGGAACAACCACTTACTCTCATTGGCTGTAAAGCATCGCTTTTACTGATTGGCTCTTGCGGCCGTCTTCATTTCAAGCGCATGCGCATACGCTACAGTTGTTCAGTTCAGAGATACATTGGCATTCGTTGAGATATCTTAGGTGAGTTTTTCAATGTGAACAGGTATCTGATTCCGGGAGGAACCACTTCAAACACGGCGATCTTAAGATATTTTATGTTTGTGGTGTGAACAGGGTATAGGAATCATCTTGACGACGTAGCCCAATCATATCATATACTTACTTATGCATTGGCAAACTTAGACCAATGAAATTCCCGGAGTTCATCCGTACAGTGTCAGTCGTTAAAGAACGGACTGGCTTTTCTCCCTTATACCCTGTTCACACCACAAACATAAGATATCTTAAGATCGCCGTGTTTGAAGTGGACCCTCCCGGAACCTGTTCACATTGAAAAACTCACCTAAGATATCTCAACGAATGTCAATGTATCTCTAAAATGAACAAATGTAACGTATGCTCATGCGCTTGAAATGAAGACGGCCGCAAGAGCCAATCAGTAAAAGCGAAGCTTTACACCCACTGAGAATAAGTGGTTGTTCCTGTTTCTAGCCCGATCATGTTCAAAACTCTCTGAGAGAGTTTCAAGCCTGAGATATCTTAACTGTCCACATAGTCCGGGAGCCGACCGTCGATTTTCCTATGTATCGAGTACAAGGACCGGACATACATCAAAATGTAGGTCTCAATGTGCACATCAAGAATATCACTGGCTGCCAGGTCCTATCCTGCCGGAACCCAAGGCAGCCGCACTTTTGTGACGTCAATTTTGAGTGTTTACCTATGTATCGAGTACAAGGACCGGACATACCTCAAAAGGTAGGTCTCAATGTGCACAATAAGAATATAACTGGCTGCCACATACATCAAAATGTAGGTCTCAATGTGCACATTGAGAATATCACTGGCTGCCAGGTCCTATCCTGCCGGAACCCGGTGGCAGCCGCACATTTATGACGTCAATTTTGAGTGTTTACCTATGTATCGAGTACAAGGACCGGACATACATCAAAATGTCGGTCTCAATGTGCACATTAAGAATATCACTGGCTGCCAGGTCATATCCTTCCGGCAGGATAGGACCTGGCAGCCAGTGATATTCTTAATGTGCATAGTGAAACCTACATTTTCATGCATATGCCAGCCTGTGATATTCTTATTGTGCACATTGATACCTACATTTTGATGTATGTTTGGTCCTTGTACTCGATACATAGACAAACACTCAAAATTGACGTCATAAAAGTGCGGCTGCCACCGGATTCCGGCAGGATAGGACCTGGCAGACAGTTATATTCTTAATGTGCACATTGAGACCTACATTTTGCTGTATGTCTTGGCCTTGTACTCGATACATAGGTAAACACTCAAAATTCACGTCATAAATGTGCGGCTGCCACCGGCTTCCGGAAGGATATGCGCTGGCAGCCGGTGATATTCTTAATGTGCACATTGAGACCTACGTTTTGATGCATGTGGCAGCCAGTGATATTCTTAATGTGCACACTGAGACCTACATTTTGATGTATGTCTGGTCCTTGTACTCGATATATAGGTAAGCACTCAAAATTGACGTCATAAATGTGCGGCTGCCACCGGGTTCCTACATGGTTGGATCTGGCAGCCAGTGATATTCTTCATGTGTACATTGAGACCTACATTTTGATGTATATCCGGTCCTTGTACTAGATACATAGGCAAACACTCAAAATTGACGTCATAAATGTGCGGCTGCCACCGGATTCCGACAAAATAGGACCTGGCAGCCAGTTATATTCTTAAAGTGCACATTGAGACCTACATTTAGATGTATGTCCGGTCCTTGTACTCGATACATAGGCAAACACCCAAAATTGACGTCATAAAAGTGCGGCTGCCACCGGGTTCCGGCAGGATAGGACCTGGCAGCCAGTGATATTCTTAATGTGCACATTAAGACCTACATTTTGATGTATGTCTTGGCCTTGTACTCGATACATAAGTAAACACTCAAAATTCACGTCATAAATGTGCGGCTGCCACCGGCTTCCGGCAGGATATGAGCTGGCAGCCAGTGATATTCTTAATGTGCACATTGAGACCTACGTTTTGATGTATGTGGCAGCCAGTGATATTCTTAATGTGCACATTGAGACCTACATTTTGATGTATGTCTGGTCCTTGTACTCGATATATAGGTAAGCACTCAAAATTGACGTCATAAAAGTGCGGCTGCCTTGGGTTCCGGCAGGATAGGACCTGGCAGCCAGTGATATTCTTAATGTGCACATTGAGACCTACATTTTGATGTATGTCTGGTTCTTGTACTCGATATATAGGTAAGCACTCAAAATTGATGTCATAAATGTGCGGCTGCCACCGGGTTCCTACATGGTTGGACATGGCAGACAGTGATATTCTTCATGTGTACATTGAGACCTACATTTTGATGTATATCCGGTCTTTGTACTCGATACATAGGCAAACACTCAAAATTGACGTCATAAATGTGCGGCTGCCACCGGATTCCGACAGGATAGGACCTGGCAGCCAGTTATATTCTTAAAGTGCACATTGAGACCTACATTTAGATGTATGTCCGGTCCTTGTACTCGATACATAGGCAAACACCCAAAATTGACGTTATAAAAGTGCGGCTGCCACCGGGTTCCGGCAGGATAGGACCTGGCAGCCAGTGATATTCTTAATGTGCACATTGAGACCTACATTTTGATGTATGTCTTGGCCTTGTACTCGATACATAGGTAAACACTCAAAATTCACGTCATAAATGTGCGGCTGCCACCGGCTTCCGGCAGGATATGAGCTGGCAGCCAGTGATATTCTTAATGTGCACATTGAGACCTACGTTTTGATGTATGTGGCAGCCAGTGATATTCTTAATGTGCTCATTGAGACCTACATTTTGATGTATGTCTGGTCCTTGTACTCGATATATAGGTAAGCACTCAAAATTGACGTCATAAATGTGCGGCTGCCACCGGATTCCTACATGGTTGGACCTGGCAGACTGTGATATTCTTCAGGTGCACATTGAGACTTGCATTTTGATGTATGTCCGGTCCTTGTACTCGATACATAGACAAATACTCAAAATTGACGTCATTAATGTGCGGCTGCCACCGGGTTCCGGCAGGATAGGACCTGACTGCCAGTGATATTCTTAATGTGCACATTGAGACCTACATTTTGATGTATGTCGGGTCCTTGTACTTGATACATAGGCAGACACTCAAAATTGACGTCATAAAAGTGCGGCTGCCACCGGGTTCCGGCAGGATAGGACCTGGCAGCCAGTGATATTCTTAATGTGCTCATTGAAATCTACATTTTGAGGTGCGTGGCAGCCAGTGACATTCTTAATCTGCACATTGAGACCTACGTGTTGATGTATGTCCGGTCCTTGTACTCGATACATAGGTAAACACTCAAAATTGACGTCATAAAAGTGCGGCTGCCTTGGGTTCCGGCAGGATAGGACCTGGCAGCCAGTGATATTCTTAATGTGCACATTGAGACCTACATTTTGATGTATGTCTGGTTCTTGTACTCGATATATAGGTAAGCACTCAAAATTGATGTCATAAATGTGCGGCTGCCACCGGGTTCCTACATGGTTGGACATGGCAGACAGTGATATTCTTCATGTGTACATTGAGACCTACATTTTGATGTATATCCGGTCCTTGTACTCGATACATAGGCAAACACTCAAAATTGACGTCATAAATGTGCGGCTGCCACCGGATTCCGACATGATAGGACCTGGCAGCCTGTGATATTCTTATTGTGCACATTGATACCTACATTTTGATGTATGTTTGGTCCTTGTACTCGATACATAGACAAACACTCAAAATTGACGTCATAAAAGTGCGGCTGCCACCGGATTCCGGCAGGATAGGACCTGGCAGACAGTTATATTCTTAATGTGCACATTGAGACCTACATTTTGCTGTATGTCTTGGCCTTGTACTCGATACATAGGTAAACACTCAAAATTCACGTCATAAATGTGCGGCTGCCACCGGCTTCCGGAAGGATATGCGCTGGCAGCCGGTGATATTCTTAATGTGCACATTGAGACCTACGTTTTGATGCATGTGGCAGCCAGTGATATTCTTAATGTGCACACTGAGACCTACATTTTGATGTATGTCTGGTCCTTGTACTCGATATATAGGTAAGCACTCAAAATTGACGTCATAAATGTGCGGCTGCCACCGGGTTCCTACATGGTTGGATCTGGCAGCCAGTGATATTCTTCATGTGTACATTGAGACCTACATTTTGATGTATATCCGGTCCTTGTACTAGATACATAGGCAAACACTCAAAATTGACGTCATAAATGTGCGGCTGCCACCGGATTCCGACAAAATAGGACCTGGCAGCCAGTTATATTCTTAAAGTGCACATTGAGACCTACATTTAGATGTATGTCCGGTCCTTGTACTCGATACATAGGCAAACACCCAAAATTGACGTCATAAAAGTGCGGCTGCCACCGGGTTCCGGCAGGATAGGACCTGGCAGCCAGTGATATTCTTAATGTGCACATTAAGACCTACATTTTGATGTATGTCTTGGCCTTGTACTCGATACATAAGTAAACACTCAAAATTCACGTCATAAATGTGCGGCTGCCACCGGCTTCCGGCAGGATATGAGCTGGCAGCCAGTGATATTCTTAATGTGCACATTGAGACCTACGTTTTGATGTATGTGGCAGCCAGTGATATTCTTAATGTGCACATTGAGACCTACATTTTGATGTATGTCTGGTCCTTGTACTCGATATATAGGTAAGCACTCAAAATTGACGTCATAAAAGTGCGGCTGCCTTGGGTTCCGGCAGGATAGGACCTGGCAGCCAGTGATATTCTTAATGTGCACATTGAGACCTACATTTTGATGTATGTCTGGTTCTTGTACTCGATATATAGGTAAGCACTCAAAATTGATGTCATAAATGTGCGGCTGCCACCGGGTTCCTACATGGTTGGACATGGCAGACAGTGATATTCTTCATGTGTACATTGAGACCTACATTTTGATGTATATCCGGTCTTTGTACTCGATACATAGGCAAACACTCAAAATTGACGTCATAAATGTGCGGCTGCCACCGGATTCCGACAGGATAGGACCTGGCAGCCAGTTATATTCTTAAAGTGCACATTGAGACCTACATTTAGATGTATGTCCGGTCCTTGTACTCGATACATAGGCAAACACCCAAAATTGACGTTATAAAAGTGCGGCTGCCACCGGGTTCCGGCAGGATAGGACCTGGCAGCCAGTGATATTCTTAATGTGCACATTGAGACCTACATTTTGATGTATGTCTTGGCCTTGTACTCGATACATAGGTAAACACTCAAAATTCACGTCATAAATGTGCGGCTGCCACCGGCTTCCGGCAGGATATGAGCTGGCAGCCAGTGATATTCTTAATGTGCACATTGAGACCTACGTTTTGATGTATGTGGCAGCCAGTGATATTCTTAATGTGCTCATTGAGACCTACATTTTGATGTATGTCTGGTCCTTGTACTCGATATATAGGTAAGCACTCAAAATTGACGTCATAAATGTGCGGCTGCCACCGGATTCCTACATGGTTGGACCTGGCAGACTGTGATATTCTTCAGGTGCACATTGAGACTTGCATTTTGATGTATGTCCGGTCCTTGTACTCGATACATAGACAAATACTCAAAATTGACGTCATTAATGTGCGGCTGCCACCGGGTTCCGGCAGGATAGGACCTGACTGCCAGTGATATTCTTAATGTGCACATTGAGACCTACATTTTGATGTATGTCGGGTCCTTGTACTTGATACATAGGCAGACACTCAAAATTGACGTCATAAAAGTGCGGCTGCCACCGGGTTCCGGCAGGATAGGACCTGGCAGCCAGTGATATTCTTAATGTGCTCATTGAAATCTACATTTTGAGGTGCGTGGCAGCCAGTGACATTCTTAATCTGCACATTGAGACCTACGTGTTGATGTATGTCCGGTCCTTGTACTCGATACATAGGTAAACACTCAAAATTGACGTCATAAAAGTGCGGCTGCCTTGGGTTCCGGCAGGATAGGACCTGGCAGCCAGTGATATTCTTAATGTGCACATTGAGACCTACATTTTGATGTATGTCTGGTTCTTGTACTCGATATATAGGTAAGCACTCAAAATTGATGTCATAAATGTGCGGCTGCCACCGGGTTCCTACATGGTTGGACATGGCAGACAGTGATATTCTTCATGTGTACATTGAGACCTACATTTTGATGTATATCCGGTCCTTGTACTCGATACATAGGCAAACACTCAAAATTGACGTCATAAATGTGCGGCTGCCACCGGATTCCGACATGATAGGACCTGGCAGCCTGTGATATTCTTATTGTGCACATTGATACCTACATTTTGATGTATGTTTGGTCCTTGTACTCGATACATAGACAAACACTCAAAATTGACGTCATAAAAGTGCGGCTGCCACCGGATTCCGGCAGGATAGGACCTGGCAGACAGTTATATTCTTAATGTGCACATTGAGACCTACATTTTGCTGTATGTCTTGGCCTTGTACTCGATACATAGGTAAACACTCAAAATTCACGTCATAAATGTGCGGCTGCCACCGGCTTCCGGAAGGATATGCGCTGGCAGCCGGTGATATTCTTAATGTGCACATTGAGACCTACGTTTTGATGCATGTGGCAGCCAGTGATATTCTTAATGTGCACACTGAGACCTACATTTTGATGTATGTCTGGTCCTTGTACTCGATATATAGGTAAGCACTCAAAATTGACGTCATAAATGTGCGGCTGCCACCGGGTTCCTACATGGTTGGATCTGGCAGCCAGTGATATTCTTCATGTGTACATTGAGACCTACATTTTGATGTATATCCGGTCCTTGTACTAGATACATAGGCAAACACTCAAAATTGACGTCATAAATGTGCGGCTGCCACCGGATTCCGACAAAATAGGACCTGGCAGCCAGTTATATTCTTAAAGTGCACATTGAGACCTACATTTAGATGTATGTCCGGTCCTTGTACTCGATACATAGGCAAACACCCAAAATTGACGTCATAAAAGTGCGGCTGCCACCGGGTTCCGGCAGGATAGGACCTGGCAGCCAGTGATATTCTTAATGTGCACATTAAGACCTACATTTTGATGTATGTCTTGGCCTTGTACTCGATACATAAGTAAACACTCAAAATTCACGTCATAAATGTGCGGCTGCCACCGGCTTCCGGCAGGATATGAGCTGGCAGCCAGTGATATTCTTAATGTGCACATTGAGACCTACGTTTTGATGTATGTGGCAGCCAGTGATATTCTTAATGTGCACATTGAGACCTACATTTTGATGTATGTCTGGTCCTTGTACTCGATATATAGGTAAGCACTCAAAATTGACGTCATAAAAGTGCGGCTGCCTTGGGTTCCGGCAGGATAGGACCTGGCAGCCAGTGATATTCTTAATGTGCACATTGAGACCTACATTTTGATGTATGTCTGGTTCTTGTACTCGATATATAGGTAAGCACTCAAAATTGATGTCATAAATGTGCGGCTGCCACCGGGTTCCTACATGGTTGGACATGGCAGACAGTGATATTCTTCATGTGTACATTGAGACCTACATTTTGATGTATATCCGGTCTTTGTACTCGATACATAGGCAAACACTCAAAATTGACGTCATAAATGTGCGGCTGCCACCGGATTCCGACAGGATAGGACCTGGCAGCCAGTTATATTCTTAAAGTGCACATTGAGACCTACATTTAGATGTATGTCCGGTCCTTGTACTCGATACATAGGCAAACACCCAAAATTGACGTTATAAAAGTGCGGCTGCCACCGGGTTCCGGCAGGATAGGACCTGGCAGCCAGTGATATTCTTAATGTGCACATTGAGACCTACATTTTGATGTATGTCTTGGCCTTGTACTCGATACATAGGTAAACACTCAAAATTCACGTCATAAATGTGCGGCTGCCACCGGCTTCCGGCAGGATATGAGCTGGCAGCCAGTGATATTCTTAATGTGCACATTGAGACCTACGTTTTGATGTATGTGGCAGCCAGTGATATTCTTAATGTGCTCATTGAGACCTACATTTTGATGTATGTCTGGTCCTTGTACTCGATATATAGGTAAGCACTCAAAATTGACGTCATAAATGTGCGGCTGCCACCGGATTCCTACATGGTTGGACCTGGCAGACTGTGATATTCTTCAGGTGCACATTGAGACTTGCATTTTGATGTATGTCCGGTCCTTGTACTCGATACATAGACAAATACTCAAAATTGACGTCATTAATGTGCGGCTGCCACCGGGTTCCGGCAGGATAGGACCTGACTGCCAGTGATATTCTTAATGTGCACATTGAGACCTACATTTTGATGTATGTCGGGTCCTTGTACTTGATACATAGGCAGACACTCAAAATTGACGTCATAAAAGTGCGGCTGCCACCGGGTTCCGGCAGGATAGGACCTGGCAGCCAGTGATATTCTTAATGTGCTCATTGAAATCTACATTTTGAGGTGCGTGGCAGCCAGTGACATTCTTAATCTGCACATTGAGACCTACGTGTTGATGTATGTCCGGTCCTTGTACTCGATACATAGGTAAACACTCAAAATTGACGTCATAAAAGTGCGGCTGCCTTGGGTTCCGGCAGGATAGGACCTGGCAGCCAGTGATATTCTTAATGTGCACATTGAGACCTACATTTTGATGTATGTCTGGTTCTTGTACTCGATATATAGGTAAGCACTCAAAATTGATGTCATAAATGTGCGGCTGCCACCGGGTTCCTACATGGTTGGACATGGCAGACAGTGATATTCTTCATGTGTACATTGAGACCTACATTTTGATGTATATCCGGTCCTTGTACTCGATACATAGGCAAACACTCAAAATTGACGTCATAAATGTGCGGCTGCCACCGGATTCCGACAGGATAGGACCTGGCAGCCAGTTATATTCTTAAAGTGCACATTGAGACCTACATTTAGATGTATGTCCGGTCCTTGTACTCGATACATAGGCAAACACCCAAAATTGACGTTATAAAAGTGCGGCTGCCACCGGGTTCCGGCAGGATAGGACCTGGCAACCAGTGATATTATTAATGTGCACATTGAGACCTACATTTTGATGTATGTCTTGGCCTTGTACTCGATACATAGGTAAACACTCAAAATTCACGTCATAAATGTGCGGCTGCCACCGGCTTCCGGCAGGATATGAGCTGGCAGCCAGTGATATTCTTAATGTGCACATTGAGACCTACGTTTTGATGTATGTGGCAGCCAGTGATATTCTTAATGTGCACATTGAGACCTACATTTTGATGTATGTCTGGTCCTTGTACTCGATATATAGATAAGCACTCAAAATTGACGTCATAAATGTGCGGCTGCCACCGGATTCCTACATGGTTGGACCTGGCAGACTGTGATATTCTTCAGGTGCACATTGAGACCTGCATTTTGATGTATGTTCGGTCCTTGTACTCGATACATAGGCAAATACTCAAAATTGACGTCATTAATGTGCGGCTGTCACCGGGTTCCGGCAGGATAGGACCTGACTGCCAGTGATATTCTTAATGTGCACATTGAGACCTACATTTTGATGTATGTCGGGTCCTTGTACTTGATACATAGGCAGACACTCAAATTTGACGTCATAAAAGTGCGGCTGCCACCGGGTTCCGGCAGGATAGGACCTGGCAGCCAGTGATATTCATAATGTGCTCATTGAAATCTACATTTTGAGGTGAGTGGCAGCCAGTGATATTCTTAATGTGCACATTGAGACCTACGTGTTGATGTATGTCCGGTCCTTGTACTCGATACATAGGTAAACACTCAAAATTGACGTCATAAAAGTGCGTCTGCCTTGGGTTCCGGCAGGATAGGACCTGGCAGCCAGTGATATTCTTAATGTGCACATTGAGACCTACATTTTGATGTATGTCTGGTCCTTGTACTCGATACATAGGAAAATCGACGGTCGGCTCCCGGACTAACAGTGTGAACAGGGTATTATCCACAGTAATTCGTCCATAGTGACGTCAGCTGCCCTTTCCTTATACGCCTTTGTGACGCATTTATGCATGTCAAGGCAAAATTAATCACAATGTTGTAATATTACTTTTCCTGAATTTTTGGCAGAGAAGACATTTATTGGAATAAAACCTAAAAGAATATTTTGAATTATTGGGTTTTGTGAATTTTTTAATAGTCCACTCATCTAACACAAAGGTCAAGCTGTTCTGCGCTTGAGTTTCAACAGCAATTAAGATACGCGTTTTGTTTGTACTAACAAAGCAAGTCACGTTACTTATTTTGATAATTAATTCTTCGGTAACTGTATCCAAGGATATTTGAGTGATTTTATTCTAAATGTCTTAGGTGAAGTAAATAGCATTTCTACGGATATTTATAATATCACGTTTCAATTTATTCTTTCCAGACTTTGCTCAAAATTTAAGAATCTTAGCTTGCAGTATTTTTTGTATTGATTTCTCTAACGTTAGATGATCATCATCGTGGTAATCTCAAAATGGAGTATTTTTCTCTCCACAAAATAAGATTGTTTCAAGTATTGGTCCGAGAGCTGCTCTGATTTCTTCTTTTCCTGAAAGCTCTTTGAAAATTCAACAATGAAATATTAATTTGCTGTATTCCTAAAGAAATCTTAATTTTGTTTTCTAAAATAACACACGGCTTGTGATAATCTAATTGCATATGTTAAAAGAATTGCATAAGAAAACACATTTAGCCTTTTTCTAATGTCTGAAACATGTAGAAACTAGTCTTTCTGGGTTTTTTTTGTTCTTTCTGTACCTATTTTTTCGTAAAAAAACAAGATTAGCAATAAATGCGCTTTAGAATATGTAAGAAAAGGAAATACTATTTCTGGATCTTTCTTCCATTTTTCTTATTTTTGTTTCTTTCCTATAGTTATTGGAAAACTATATGGCTGTTTGAAAAGTAAAATGGAACCAAACATGTTTCTCTTCGTGGCATCATCTAAGTTATCTCTAGTTACATAGTAATATCGAATCGAGCTGCTTGCCATACTGTAGGCTCATATCGAGCACTTGACGAATCCTTACCAAAATCAAGTTGTTTCGAACGCTAACATCCAAACAATTCTAAATTTTAATTTCTAAACAAGACTTGCTGTCAGAAAAAGTTGATATTATTGGAATTGGTTTTATGTAAGTCAGTTCAAGATTTAGTACACCCATGGTGCTGTTTTGTGATTTTGCAATTAAAAAAGAATAGTGCATGTCTGAAAAATAAATTTTTCCATTTCATATCATATTTTCTAGTTACTTAAAAGATTCCATTAACAGTCATTAACATTTATCTTTTCATCTTATCTAGTCATTTGACAAAATACTGTATTTTCCGTCATTAAGTTCGCGGCTTAAAAAGTTTATTTTATACCCAGAAATTATCTTTGATAAAATTCGATTTTTTCTTCTTTTTTTTTAAACTCAGAATACACTTTACTTCAATTACTAAATTAAATTTGTGGCTGTAAAATGAGCCAGTGTTTTTGCTTAAATTTTTACTTCGTCCCTAGACACAACTCACAATGTCTCTATACTGACTTCACAAAAAGCACCCCCTAGCCCGTCAGCACACCCGCCTACATCCGTAGATTGGCCTCACAGTGTAATTGAGGCAAATTTTATCCAAATACATGTGCTGACGGGATATAAAACTCTCTCCGGTGGTACTATAAAAAACTTTTAAAAAAATCCCTACATAGAGGTATCCATCCCTGACGTTGATAGTTCTAGAAAATACAAAGAACATTAACCAGACAATGCAGCTACTTTAAGCACATTTTCTGAGTATTAAAGATTCACATGCAAACAATTCGCAGAAAAGTTGTTCAGTGAAGGAAGAGACTGGGGGATGCCGTCGTGGCTCTTCTTGAAGGTATTTCGATACCATATCGTTTTTCTTCGCATCTTTCTTATTTTTCTTTTCTATCTTATTTTTCAAAAATACATTCTAATAATTTCTTTTTAATAAAAAGCGTTTTACAGTTAGAACATCATTAGCGAAAATACTTTCTTTAAAATTATATTTTTTCACATGATTTTACATTATAGGCGGCTATTGAAGTTTTTTTGCCCCCTTCTGTGCAACACATTCTAACATTGACCGCTCTATGTTTCGTTTATATGCATGAAGAAGAAGATAAAGAAAATTAAAGAATTTATTTGAACAACATACATCTTATTTGTGTGCTCGACATTAAAGTCTGCTTATAAATCATCGTCAATATACAAGGACGAGATAGCACAAGGAAATTTACATTACAAGAGAAATACAACCAGGAGCTCCACACAAAGTGTGTGTGCAATGGAGCCAGCGGGAATCGAACCCACAATCTCCAGCGTAGCAGAGCGGCGTCTTAACCACTCGGCCACGGAGGCCCAAATGGAAGAAGATCATAACATGCAAATAAATGTTTTATATCAGTCTCCTAAAGTTAATGCGGTATATGTGTATTACACTAAATATTCTTAGTCAAATTAATGATGCGAAATTACACTTAATCTAATTTTACTGCGTAGAAAGATAGTTAAAATTGCATTTTTAAAAGAATTTATATTTTTTGTGGTTAGTATCTATTATAAACAATATATCCAAATGACCGATATAATGAAGGATTACTGTAACTGTAATTGAATAAATGGATATTTTTACAGCTAAAATACAATTGAATTTAATGTAACGGAAGATGAAAACAAACAAAGCTTATTTTATTGTCATTGAGATAATTTTGTAAAGTCTTTTTAAACTTTCGGGAGGGGCTTCAGCCCCCTTAGCCCCCTCCCTGGCTACGTGCCTGGCTACACATGGCAATAAAAGTTTTTATCCATCCGATTGCATGAGCTGTATGATCTTTCGCAGAATCTTGTTGAAAAACGTACGGCCTCCCACATGCAATGCTAAAAATTTCTGTAAAAACACGGAAAAAAAGCGAGACTGTAAATATAAACAAATTCTGGTTAAATGCATTCGATCGAATTTCTCGGTCATCATTTTACGGACATTTCCCTTATCTTACATATAATTCCCTCTAGGGATTTCAATGTTCTTATTTAAAAATATTTTTATCTTTGTTGAAATTTAGCATTCAAAGTACACACCCTTAAAATTTTTTTGAAATTTTATTACGAGGGGGGAGAATAAATAAATTCCCTTTGTCAAATGTGGTTAGAGTTGTATATGAAAGTAATAAAATAGAATGAGGCATGAAAGATAAGACGCATGTTTTTTTTTTTCCGCATAATTACCAAGTACATTGAGACATTTGTCATACTGCTTGATAAGCTTCGAAAAGACGTCTAAGAAAAACTCTGGGCTTTGCATATGGAAGAAACGTTAAATGGCTTGTTTGACTTCAGCATTGCTTCTAAAACTGGAGGCCTTTGTGCAGCTTATCAAGCGATATGACAAATGCTTTAATGTGCTTGGTACTTATGTTGAAAAATAAGGTTGTGTCGTATCTTTTCATGTCTCAATATATTATTTGACCTTCATACACATCTCTGTTCACATAAATCAAGGGAAACTTATTTTCAGACTTCCCCTCGTAGAAATATTAAAAAGGAAATTTTAGTTTAAAAATTGTTTTTTAATATTTAGAATAATTTAAAAAGGGAAAAATCATATCATCAGAGTTAGAAGGGATTTTTCCCTGCTGAATCATAAAAGACATGCTTTGTACTCAGCACATCCCAACATCTTTTATAGCTCGATTTGTTAAGTGTTCTTCCAACATCAAGAGATCTCGGGTTCAAACCCCAGGACGGTTAGTTTAATTAGAAACAAATCTTGTCAAAGTTTAATAATGCAGCAGTTTTAATTTACTCGGAAAATTCAAGTTCACTGAAGGTTGACAGTTGGATAATTAAAAAAAATAATTTATTATTATTAAAAGTAAATTTGCAGAGTCTTGTGTATTTTTAACGATGTTAATTTATAGGGTCTTTTCTACATTTACCGAATAACGTATCTGTTATTTAACAGAATCTCGTTTTTTTTAATCTCTGTAATTTTACATAAGACTTTAGATAATTTATTACCCATGCATTTTCTGTAATTTCACAGAAAACTTTTTAACAGTGTATTACTAACTTCATGATTAGGGAGGTGAGAATCGCCTCCCCCCCCCCTCTGTGAATCTGAAAAAAAATTTACTAGTTTAATTTGAAAAGTTCATGAAAAAGCAAAAAAAATGAGAATTTTTTTTAAAAATAGGTTTTATTTTTCTATATAATTTCTTTGAAGTTTGATGCACTTCAAAATAACGATGTTCCAAAGTCATTATTTCATCACGAAAGTGCGATTCTTCAAGTCGTCCAAAATAGTCGTTGACAGCTAATTTTACTTTTACACTGTTAACACAATTCTCTACACCAACACGGTCTATAACAATAAATAACAATCGTTATCTTATTTTTCTTTAATAAGAGAATAGTATCAAAATTATTTTAAGATGTTCTTTTCTCCATTCGTAACAGACTATCGTTTCAACACGGTAGAATTAATTATATCCGAATGTAACTTTTGGGGGTTGGTGTCTTGGGCTTGCCCGTTTATGTCAGTCCAACAGGATCTCGTTACTCAAATTAGAGGTCTGCACGGGCCGAAATTTCCTGGCCCGAGCCAGGCCTTATACATAGAAAAAAAATTCGGCCAGACCCGTTATTGAAATTAAAATTTCGGTCCGAGTCCGTCCCGGCCCGTGGAGAAAAACGAGCGGTTCGACTCGATCCGATATAATAACTAAAAACAAGGCCCGATCTCGTTCAGCCGGGAAAAAAAGCTTAAATTTCGGTCCGAATCCGGCTCGGCAGGAGTGAATTTCTACATAACATTGATCTGTACACTTGCGGAAGAATTCTGTCCAAATATTTTTATCTTAATATTTTTTTTTCATGTTTATAATCTTCACTTATGCAGAAAGACCGTAGGCTGCGATATTTATGCTTTTAATAAATTTTTGTTTTTGTATGTAAATGTTTCCGTTATCATTAGTATTATTAATCCATATTCCATGTAATGGAGACATAAAAATCTAAAAAATGGTATATGGTAAAATTAAAATCTTCTAAAACGGAATCACATCGGAAAAAAAAAATGTTCCCTTTTATCAAGTGTAAAATGTATAATATATTTTTTTCTCGCATACTACTGCATTCATTTTGCATGAATGAA
The DNA here is from genome assembly GCA_964019185.1 of Maratus speculifer. Lineage (NCBI taxonomy): Eukaryota > Metazoa > Arthropoda > Arachnida > Araneae > Salticidae > Maratus > Maratus speculifer. The sequence goes on along the minus strand of OZ025300.1, from coordinate 39,348,058 downwards.
CAGTTTAAAAGAAGTTTATAAGAAATTTCCAGTTTACAGATCAAAAGAAAATTCCGTCATAGGCAAGGTTTTTTTCATTAATACTTTTTTTAACCCTTCATTTCTTAACACTTCATTAACACGTTTAATGCTTTTTTAATAAGCCTAGATATCTACGATACTTTAAAAAGAATAAATTTTAATGTTTAATTGTAGAATAATGACGACTTAAAATTATATGCCCTTTTTGCCAAAATTTTTGGACGAATCCAAATTTTACTGAATTTTGAACAGATTTGGCCACGTCGAAAAAATGATTTTCTTGCAGGATGATTCAACCGGAACTGATTTTTTTGGTCCTTGAAGACTAGGAAGAATGAAATCAGTCCCGGAATCGCACGGAAAAAATAATGTAGGCCCGGCCCGAAACTCCAGGAAAAAAGTAAGGCTCGAGCTACCAGCCCTGAAAGATTAGTGTCTAGCCCGGCCCTAGTTTTCCGAAAAGAGGCCTGAACCTGGCCTGGCCCGCACTCTGGCTTCGGGCCGAGACCCGGCCCGTGCAGACCTCCAACTCGAATATTCATAGCTGCTGCACACGTGTTGGAGAACCTTATGTCGCTCGTCCTCAACGTATTTACTTCCAAATGTCACAATGACTGGAATTTACGATTAACTTTGCTTGAAAATAAACAAATCCATTTATTTGTGTACACGAGAAACCGAAAATTTTGTTCAAAATAGTGGTATCAATAAGTGACATTTGAGGATAAAATTAAAAGTGAAGAAGTTTATTCATCAGAGTTTAACCCTTTCCGGCATAAACAAGTACTTTTCGTAAATGAGAAATTATTAAACGACATCGGAATTTTAGAAACGACTTTTCCAGAAATTAAGAACTCCTTGATTTAAACTTTCATTGTAATAGCAAAATCTTATTAAAATTTTCTTGGTGTCGTTTGCAAGTTTGGAATTAAAATTAAGTGTGCCCACTGTGCCTTAAAGGGTTAAAGCACTTAATTCTACAAAATAAGAAACAAGAAAAGAAAGACGGCTTTATTTTTTTATTTCAAATAATTTATTTACCACAAAAGTTTTATAAAACAAATGCAACAAATTACACTTATCGAGTAAAAGTATAATGGTCAGAAAGTTTATGTACAGAGCAGTATAAAATTTACAGCAAAACATAATATATCGTATTCACACATGAAACATAAATAGGACAATATCTAACATCATATATAACACAAATGCAAGCTGAAGGCTTGAATGCTTTTGAAATGTTTTTTGGCAACATTAATGAAGTGGTTTTAATCCCTTGAAGGGCGTCGGCATATCATTTATATAACTTAATTTCAATTAAAATGTCCCTCAAAAAATTTTTAATAACATTTTGCTATAAAATATTTAACATGAACTTTAAAATGTTCAGGTTTACATAAAACGCGATTAAAATAACCAAATATAGATGTTAATAAATAATTTTATTTAAAAACATCTTAGTACTTTCAAGCCTTTTTTCAGGCTCTTCCTCAGACAATATTTTCTTTATTTATACAAATACATGATTCCGTTTTGAAAATGAACGAGACTCATGGCTTGAAGATTGAATTAGTAGTATTTTACGCTAAAATACTACTACTAATTGATAAAAGGCTTGAAAGTACTAAGATGTTTTTAAATAAAATTAACTATTAACATCTATATTTGATTATTTTAATTGCCTGTTAAGTAAACCTGAACATTTTAAAGTTTATATTATATATTTTGTGCTAAAAGCAAGGCGAAAATTTCATTTCGTCATATATATTTTATATTTATTTATAACATTTTGCTTTTACTGTTTATGAGAAAAAAATTCATATGTTGCATTTATTTATTTTCAAATGAAATAGTTCGAAAATTTTGGTGAATTTTCAACATTACAAAAAAATCTAATATTTGGTCCCTGAAAGTGTTAAAATATTTTGTTTTAACAATTTGGTCATAAGAAAGATAAATAAATATATTATTACAAACATAATGCATAAATTGATTCTTTTGAACCTTTTTAGGCGCGTTCGTAATTATATAAATACGTAGCACCTATAGTCATCATCTGCTGCGGTTGTCTGTCTGTCCGCAAATAACGACGCAAAAGCTACTCAACGAACGTTTGCAATTTAATACAGTGGACTCTCTGTATTCAGAACACTCATGGGACCGTCCAAAAATGTTCAGATTATGGCGGTGTTCATTATAGAGGGAGATTGGACATGCATTACTACAACTATTACTATTATGTAGAATAATTGAGCCACAGTTGATCAAATATGGTCGGTGTTACGGGGGTTTCATTATATTTCCTTTTTAATAAGTTTTAGAAATAAGCTAACATGATTGCTACAATCCTTAACCCTTTAAGCGTCCTGCAGAATTTTACATGCAAGTTTAACAATTCATAAAATAACAGCAACGGAAAATATTGATATGGATAATTTATTTTATAATCTTAGACATCTATTTATCATATGCAATTCAAAAAACTAACATTTATCAATTTTGAGTTGAATAAACTTTTGAATCTAAAAACTATGTGTCGAAAAAACCCACTTAGGCCACTTAAAGGGTTAATGAATCTTCAATCATGGGCAAAAATAAAATCTTCTGAAATTAAAATGCAACAAAATTACAAGCAAATAGTTTCTTTAATTGCCATTTTCTCAGTGGTTAATCAATTGAAGAAATCACTCTAAAATTCCAAAATTAATCTTTAAAATATCATTCTTAAGCTGTGATTAACAATAATTCATATAGAACTATTATTTGAAATAAGAACGATGGAAGTGGATTATTTTAACTTACCAGAATTTTCTCCAATTAAAAATTAAATTTTTACATTTTCGTCGAGTTTAATAAAGCTTTGTATTCTTCTGTAACAGTTTCTCCGAATTTTATGGTTGGAATATTGGAATTCGAATTCAAATAGCAAACACGTGTTCAGTTTATAGAGAGTTGGAATAGAAATGGGGACCAAAAGTAGCGTTCATAATAGTAGGGTGTTCAGAATACAGGGAGTTCATATTTTGTTAGTCTATGGAGTTTCGCCGGGACCGGCAAAATTTATTCATAATACTGGGGTGTTCACACTAGAAAGTGTTCAGATAGAGAGAGTTCGCTGTATATATAATCGCTGCAGAATTTTGTCGAGCCACAGAATAAAATATCTATAATTCATTCTAAAATGTATTACCATCACTCGATTAAATGAATTCTATAACAAATTTTTTTAATTGTATTTTAAAGTACCGTCGAGGGCATAAAGGGTTAAAGCACTTCTATAATCTTAAAAAAGCTATTATTTAAAATGTTCACCTTCAGCCTTTTTTATTGTTTCATTACGAACGATCTATTTACAAGCATATAAACATTTCATAAGGTATTAAAGTATTTTCCTAGACGTGCCTGGCAAACGTCTACTTTGGCTTTGAATTGACTTTTTCACCGGAGCTTTCTACAGCACATATTAAATAAAATGATCATGAAGAACATTTATTATTATTTTTTTAAATTCCTACCACTATTTTGGAAATATTTTCACCATAGCTTTCTACAGCACATATTAAATAAAATGATTATGAAGAATATTTATTAAGATTAAAATTTTATTACTACAACTATTTTGAAAATAATATTTTCACCGTAGCTTTCTAGAGCGTATGTTAAATAAAATGATCATAAAGAATATTTATTACCACTATTTTGAGAATGATATTTTCATCTTACTTTTCAACAACGCATGTTAAATAGAATGATCATGAAAATTATTTTTTAAGAGTTCTTGATGGGGCAGTAAAATTTTTACTATATAATGCGATTCATATATATATATATTAAGAGGGCATAGTAGCAACATTTTTTGATTAATTCTGTAACTGATATTGCTTAATCAAACAAGAAAACTGCAATCAGTTTTTATAAGCGAAGTCGATACAACTTCGAGTTTGTAACATAGCACAGTCAAAGTTAAATGAACTGGGAAACGGTTACGGATAATTGATACCGGTACATCCATAATGGAGTTCCTGTTCATTTCATTTACTAGAGATGGCTGTTTTCGCGATTGATTAAGTAAAAATTAATTACTCATTTGAATATTTTGTTGCATGAAAAGGATAACTAAAAAATGTTACTGAAAACCAGACTTTAGCGTTATGATACAGAAAAGCATATGCTGAATATTTAGGCAAAATTTTCTACTCATGGGCAGTAATATCAAAATGTACAATGCCTAGGAAAATACAAAAGTACCTTTTTTAAGAAGTTATGAGAGTTTTTCGGCCTGAAGAAAAGCATATTTTACGAAGTCGTTTTGGTGCCGAAAAACGAGGTATATGTGCATAAAATCTTCCGACATATTTTAACTTTGAAAAAACATATTTCTTTTATTAATTTTGGACTTATTTTTCTCCGATGTTCCGTGATATCTGAAACTTTCTCCGAGTGAGTGGTTCCATCTAAAACTAATGAAAGAAAAACCAACGTTAAAATAGTTATAATTGTTTAATCTTTGACTGAAGGCTTTTTGAAATTTCAATTTTTGACAAAATGGCGACATCAAGTGCACCAGTCATCAAAGATAACAATTTAAAAAAATTAATTTTTTTTTTGGGGGGGAGGAGTATAAGAATGTGCAAAACAATCTTTTAACAAGAAAGAAAACCATACATCAAGCATATACTGGAAAAAAAAAGTTACAGTCCTTAACAAAAAAGTTCCCAAAAATAAATGGTAAAATATTAATTCTCTTGAGACATTGAATAAATCGAAGCCGTTATGCTCATTTCCGTGTAAAATATTTGAAACAAATACACTGTGAAGAAAAAAAATAGAAAAGTTACTGTCCATTGCTGAAATGTTTCCAAAAATTTAGCGCAAATTATAAATTCTCTTGAGTAATTGATTAAGTGAGAAAAGTTAAAAACTCTGAGAATATTGTAATTGAACGTGTTTTCCAATTAACTTAACTGTATCAACTTAAAAATTATTGTTTTGGAAAAACCTTATTTAAAGTTTTTGAAAGTACCAATCACTCGTATACTAAGCGGCAAATATAATTATAGCTGCTACGTGTGTTTAAAATTTTAAAAATGGCTTAAAGAGAACATTTATGAAATGGGAGACATTCAGAAAATGAAAAGGAAAAAACATATGTTGAGGTGGACAAATTCTCATAACCTTTTTAATAAAAGATCAATAAATATTCTTAGAAAGTCATAAGTAGAAACTAATTTTCCAGCCTTGGATACTTGAAAAAGAAAGAAATCTTGACTTTTGTCCTTCTTCACATCATTGTAAAAGATGATTTAAACGTTTATTATATTTTGTGCTTCATCGACAAGTAGTTTTGTAAAATATCAGTTATATCAGTTCGCATCTGCTTCAAAGCAGCCAACAACATGAGGATGTCCATTATCATCTACTTTTTTGGCAGAAGTTATTAGTACAGTTAAAGATTTCGTCACTGATGTAAAAAAAAGGGACCATAGTAAAGCTTTTAAAGACATCTGCATCTGTAATCCGGATCCAGCGTACACTGTTAAAAAAATAAAAATAAACGAATGATTTTACGGAGGTTGTACAGGCAATCAGTATGCAAGTAAAATTCACTGTTTTTTTGCGGAAAAGTTCCCGTAAATTCCGGAAAAATTTCCGCTCCCCCCCCCCCCCAAAAAAAAAAATCCAGAAATCTTTTTTAAATTTATGGAAATTTTTCCATTAAAAAACAGTGAATTGTACTGGCGCCCCGATTGCTAGAACAACAAAATCGTTCATTTTTTCCGTAGTAAATGGGAGGGGGGGGGGTCCTATTTAAACGTCTCCATAGAATCAAAATTGAGCTTGTGTGTTTTTTAATTTTGAGTGCATTTGGATCGGTGCTATCTTCAATATTTCGCTAATACTTATCCTATGGGAAAAAATTATAAAGATATCTCGGTTGCATTTTAATATTTTTAAATGATTTTTATTTACTTATTTATTTATCTTTTTTATTGGATAGTTGAGATTGATCTGTGGGCAGGCAGTTTTTTCCTTTTTTGATTTTGTTTACAGATATTTTTTATGAGGATGCTTTCATTTTTGAAACCGATTTTGAAAAGGAAAGCACCCTCATAAAAAAGGGCTTTTCATTTGACTGAAATAACCCTTTAATAAGTTATTTTTTAACATTTGGATAACTTCTTTTAATTTTTATTAAGATAAAAGTAATCTCTCTTTCACCCAAAGAAAAAAAAATAGTTTCGAACGAGTTATGAAATTAAAGTCCTGACAGCAGATCTATTAATACATAAAAATCTACTTCTATATCAAAATCTGCAGATGTCTTAAAAAGCTTCATCAGTAACATCCCTATTCTGAAGTTGAGAAACTTTCAGAATGCCTTTATCCGCTAATTCCAGTGAATTGTCCAACAGTTTTTTGTACATTTTTTTAGTTTACGTAGTAGTTTGGATTTGCCAGAAGAAAGTATTTTAAAGTGCTATTTATTACATGTAAAAAAATCAAGCAACAAAAAATCGCCTGCGTTTTTTCGTTTTTTAATCATTTCATTGGCTGTTCGAAAAAAGGCTTTTCCATCACCCGGATTTCCAAGCATTTGATTGGCTGTCACTGGCGACTCTCTTGGTTTCAGTCATCAAAAATGTTATGACACATAATAGTTGCTTGCTTTCCGATCAACTCCCCTGGAGCCGTAGGAAAACATGCAGACGCTTGGAATTTGATACGACTTTGACCCCTCGTGTAATAGCACTTTTGCTGTTGTATCATTTCTTTAATAATTCAAATCCTCTTTAGTATTTGGTGTTTAGAGAAATGTTCTAATTTTATGATTCAAAGATTGGCTTGAAATAACAAAAATTGGACTGTCTTATTTCAGTCACTTGAAACTTTGGCATGTAGTAAATGTAGTTGCGGTAGCGTTTTCACACTACTATAATTTTGTGGATTCCGCAGGATAAACGAGGTACGTTGTCATCAGTCCCTTTCCTTTGATGAAGATTTGACCTCTACACTGGACATCGTACTTGTTGCTTTCTTTTAGGATTTCGGCTACTCGCTCAGTCACCTGAAATGATAAACAATAAAACTAAAATATAATTTTGAACATATTGCTATGTAAAGCATCCTTTAACCAATTCAATAAAGACACACAGAGCATAAAATGATTCAAATTTTCGAGTTTTCAATTATTGACTAAAAATAGAGATAAAAGATTATGGTGGTAGATGATTATCGACCTAAACGATTATTTGTTGAAAGGTTTTAAAATAACATAGTTTAAACACCGTGGGGTGTGTATAGATTTTCGCTTTTTTCTCGAAATCAGTTTTTTAGCCTACGATGCTATTTCTTTCAGACAAGCTAAAAATGTCGTGTCATCAGCCCTGAGTTTTCTACTCAACCGATTTTGATAATTATTTTTTTAAATGAAAGCTATTTATTTGTAGTTGTGCCCATTTTAGTTATTTTTTAATTTATTTCCATTTTTATATTTTATTTTTAATTTTAAAAGCTTTTTCATGACATTTCTTCAAAATGGTGGCAACACAGTTTAGCTTTTCTCTCGATAATAAAAATTTATTTTCCAAAATGATTGCGTATAATTATGTACTAATTGAGGTAAAAAAATATATTTACTGAGAAATAATATTAATAATGTAAATAAAATAACAGAAAATAATTTATGATAAAAATTAATGTCTAAATCAAAATAAGAGAAATTTCAAATGAGGAAAATGATGTCATTCAGCAACTAGATAAATGGAAATTACAGTATTATTACGGATGCCTTTCTCATATTACTAATAACAGTAACTTTTAAAAAACATTTGAAGAGAAAACGACGTCACTATTTAAAACATCGCATTTTTACTCATAACGATATTAGGTACTACTCTGTTATCCCGTCGACCAATTTCGCTAAATTATATAAATCGCCAAACTAATAGCCAAATTATACATAGTGACGTAATTTTTATTTTAAATAACGAAAAAACAAATAATTAGCAGAATATTAATAAAAATATCAATAAAAAGTCGAAATAAAAATCACTTAATGACATTTTAAACACACGAATCGTATTTAATGTCATTGAATGTGACATTCACGATCATACATTATTGGCATTTAATCTTATAGTTTGACCATAGTTTTCTGGTCGACGGGATAACCTGGTAGTACCGGATATTACATTTCAATATTTCTTATTATTATGGACACTGAGATTGAGATTTTACTTTCAGATGACTTCAGTTAGTGAAAATAATGTCACAGTAAAAATGAAATTATTATTATTTATTATTATTATTATTTTTTTAAATAAAACTATTTTTCTGTGAGTGCATTTAGAATAAAATTTCTGGATTTCGCCGGCACTCAGATTACAATTTTAAATGAAGATGTGCGTATATTTGCATACAAAATTGTAACTGGCAAACTTGACATTTATTTTGTAAATATATTTATTATATATTGATTCAATAATGTAATTACTTTTGCTTTTTTAAAAACCAATTCGGTCGGATCTTTTAAACATTTCATTCGTAGAATTCGACGGGATTCCACTCGTTTTATTGTTAAATTGCATTTCCTTTTACTCAGAATCTATAAAAAAAAAAGGGTTTAACCTAAAGAAAAAATCCTGTTTTGATGAATTTAGTCAATGAAGAAGTAGCACGTCAAACTGTATCTCTTTATTATTCCGCAATTCCAATGTCTCAGAGAACCGTACTGTTCACGCCGTACTGTTTGCTATTATATTCATAAACACGAGAAAAATGAAGTTAGTTCATTGCAATCTAAACGGGGTCGCCCTTCTAAAAAACATCTATCGATTTTAATCGGAAGCGAAACTGAATTCTGCAATGGCAGAATCTACATCCGACTTGTTTTTTTTTCTTTTTCTTTCTTTCTTTTTTTTTAAGTGCTTTGATACATTTATTCTAAAATTTTATTTTTGGTAAACAGTTAAAAAATTTCAAAACTGTGTAACTAACTTGTTTCTTTTAGGGGGGAAAAGGTAAAAAATAGATTATTTTTATTTTTTTATTTTCTGATTTTATTTCTGACTTATAAGAAATATTCCCGGAAAATTTGAAGTCATTATGAGCAAAACTTTCCGAGTTATAGACAATTGAGTGTCCAGGCGCTCGGTTCTTCTGACCATCACTTAGCCATGAAAAGCCACACGTTTGTGTTGGCTTAGTAGTACAGAGCAAAAGGATTCTTTGCTCTCTTCACGCAGTAGCTGCAGACACGTTGCTTTATGGAGCTGGAATGGAAGATTCAATGCAAGTTTAAAAAAAAGTCTATTTTATTCCGGTATCAAACTTTAATCGCGTTTTTCTCAAAACTTTCTTTAAAATGTCGATAGTCAAAACTTCTCGAAAACTTTCTAACCGAATTCGAATAAACTTTGCACACTTAATTTACATTTTAAGTACTAGTCTCTGAACGAAGGTTTTTTTTTTTTCCAATTACAATTTATTTTTCAATTAAACAAAAAGAGTAATTTTTGACAAAAATCAAAGTTTAAATAAGAGTTTTTTGATTGCACCCTCACCAAAAATTCAAAATGAATATTTTGTTAATTATTTCGTTCAAATTCAAGATAAATTTATGTACTAAAAAAATCCCTTTAAGTTTTTTAACTTCAGATGAAGCAACCATATGAGTTATTCTGATTACCGCTCGGAAACATTTTTTTTTTAGGTGACTCGGTACTCACTTTACTACTGGCTGAATTTTCAATTTTTAAAAAATGAAAATGTAGCAGAATATTCTTAGAATAATGCTTAATAATGTACAATAAGTTTAAAAGTATTAGTACATAAGGTACTCAAAAAAAAAAAAAAAATCACAAAAATATGTTTTTTTTTAGTATCTCAGACTCATGTCCCCTCCTTTAAAATATCTAACATTACAGGTCTGAGTGAAATAAAAAAAAATAATGAAAAATATCTGCTTAAAATTTTTAGTATTTTCAAAGTTAATTAGTAAAACATTTTTAATTTTATTTCTTTTAAGCCAAAATGAAAATTGCTTTTTATTATTCTTAACTAGTATGTTTTATGACACCTTGATATGTTGAGCTGTTTTTTAGAATGCACATATTGTTTAAGAAATTTCATAGAGATATATAAAAAATTAATTAGTGCTTAGTGGGATGTCTAAAGGTTGGAGATCAGTGATGAACATTGATGACACGTTCATCTCCGTCTCTTAATTTTAATGAAAGTCTTTCTTTTATTGTTGACGACAACAGAACGTTTTGAAAAGAAAGACCAGGAGAAAGATTTATGACTTTCATTGTAATTTTTTTTTTTTTTTTAAAGGCTTATAAATATTTTTGAAAAAAAGTTATGAATTCTTTTGAAAAAAAAAAGCTTTTGTTTTACTCTTAATTCATATTAATAAAAAAAATCACAAAATGTCTTACTTGAATAGCTCCTACGACACCTGTGCTGTCCATCCTGCTTGCTATGTTGACAGTATCACCCCAAATGTCGTACTGTGGTTTTGATGCGCCTACAACACCCGCGAGTACAGGACCCATGGCGATCCCTGAAATAAAATGACATAAACGGGAGCATTACATTTCAATTTTGCTTAAGTATAACGAATTAAATTATTTGTGTGAAAGTATAATATCAGAGATCGATCTAGGCAAAAAAAAAAAAAAAAAAATCAATTTAATAAAATACGCCTTTTCACCAAAACAAATTTAATATGGGCTAATTCACCGAAATTCAACCGAGTACAGGATCCATGGCGATCCCTGAAACAAAATGACATAGTCGGGAGCATTACATTCCAATTTTGCTTAAATATAACAAAGTAAATTATTTGTGTGAAAGTATAATATCACAGATCGATCTAGACAAAAAAATCTATTTAATAAAATAAGCCTCTTCACAAAAATAAATTTAATATAGGCTAATTAACCAAAATAAATTTAACAAAAAGGCCCCTACACAAAAATAAATTTAATAAAATGAGCCCCTTCACAAAAATGAATTTAATAAAACAGGCCCCTTTACAAAATGCCGTACTGTGGTTTTGAGGCGCCTACAGCACACGCGAGTACAAAATCCATGGCGATCCTGAAACAAAATGACATAGTCGGGAACATTACATTCCAATTTTGCTTAAATATAACAAAGTAAATTATTTGTGTGAAAGTATAATATCAGAGATCGATCTAGACAAAAAAAAAATCTATTTAATAAAATAGGCCTCTTCACCAAAATAAATTTAATATGGGCTAATTAACCGAAATAAATTTAATAAAAAAAGCCCATACACAAAAATAAATTTAATATGGGCTAATTAACCGAAATAAATTTAATAAAAAAAGCTCCTGCACAAAAATAAATTTAATAAATGGGCCTCTTCACAAAAATATCATAAAAACTGTTTTAATAAAATATCAAAAAACTAAAAACTGTTTTAAAATGTGTAATTCGTAAATAAATCAGGTCACGGAAAATAAAAAACTTTAATAATGGGATTTAAAGAAATAAATTCTTGGTTTAAATTTGAGTAACTGGATTTCAACTTTCACTATAATATGTTATTTTTACAAAAACATAAAAAAAATCTCAAAATTTAATTTTACTTTTCAAAAAATGGGTCCCAAATCAAGGAGCACATTAAATAACCACACAAAACCAAAAATCATTTCATTCAAAGATTTTTCAAATTGAAATTATGTTTGATTAATTTTTAACACAATTATTCTAATTAGAAATGAATCATATAAGTTTTAATTTCCAAACTGGTTGAAAAAGTTTTCAGGTCATGATTTGAAAAAGGGACCCTTTGGCTGAAGTTGGTAATACTCTGCCAACTGCGCTGTGCTGGACAAATTTGGCGGATACACGACTCTCCAGAAGCTTTATTGATTATGACATCTGGTCTGACATCTGAATCAGCTCAACAGAATAAATCGCAGGTGAGCTGACGCCGAGCTGATTCAAATATAAGACTGGATCCCATAATCAATAAGATTTCTGGGTGAATTCTTTGTCTACTAGAATTGTCTAGTTGACAAATATTGACAATTTCAGCCTAAGGGTCCCTGGTTCGAATCATGGCTTGGACATTTTTTCAACCAGTTTGGAAATTACTACTCAAGTCAAATTACGTTTACTTGACTAAGTCGAAAAAAATTCGCTTAAAGGCAGCTTTCTGGTTGATCATCATTGATAATGGTTTTCGTCTGCATTTTCTTCAGTTGTGCACAAAGCGATTATTAAGTCATCTGTAAGCGAGGCATACTTATCATTATTTTTTGCTTCCAGTCAATTGCTAATGTCGCTGATATCAATATCTGAGCAACCATCAATCTTTTAAAACAAGTTGATAAAATCTTCAGGTGTAATTTCTCTTTCATTCTCGTTTATTCCTCCTTCTATTTCGATTTTCCGCAAGTGATTTGTAGAAGGGGTTTGACACGAAGTCAAGGATATAGTCCCAAGAGACCTATGGACTCGCTCACAAAGATATGAAAACGATACTTATCAGTCAGTGTGTCTATAAGGACTATTTTACTTTGCTTTCTTACAGTGCTCTGAGTAAAACTTTATTAAGCAGTGAGCTTTTGATGATATTTTTAAATGGGTTGAATAGAAAACTGTGAAAATTGGAATTGCCAAGGCTTAAATGATGCATAGTTATTCCTTTCATAGATAACATTTATGAGTTTAAGTAAGAAATCTCGAAGTATTCTTCCGAAAAGATTGCAGAAAATACTTTTTTATTCAGAATATGAGGCTGAAATAAATTTCTGTTATGGAAATTTGACGATCACTTCTCAAACTTGGAAAAAAAAAAAAAAAAAAAAAAAAAAAGACCAAACCAATCCGGATTATCCGAAGATATGGATTAACGGGGTTCTACTGTATATATAGAAAAAAAGAACAACAAACATTTATGTTTTCTTATTTTTTAAATGAAAAAAAATGTTCTAAAACACAAAATAAATCAGCAGCCCATCCTCCAAGTAGCGAAACCTCACATTTTACGACATGCTGGTAAAAACGAGTTTTCTGGTATGCTGGTGTATCTTGATTTTCCTCGGCATGCCGGGTAATGTAGGGGAATAAGGCAATATAAAAACTGATATGATGACTGATACAAACAGAAACTTACCTATCCTCAGATGGAACTGTTGCATAGTGTGCTTGTTTATTTCTTTTAAAGTCTCCATGATGGCCATAGCAAATTTAGTCATCACCATGACATTGTGAGTTCCATCTTCTTCGGGTCCAAAACTCTATTTATAACAAGAAAGAAAAAATATACTTTAATTTATAGACTATGAAGAATTTCCCAATACCTTAAGAATAATTGTAACATAACATCATCATATAATTTCCGTCAGTTAATGGAAATATACTAAGATATTTTTGTGCAGGCCTGTATATGGCCTACAGAGTTTATACGCATCAAGTAATATAAAAATAATTGTAACATTTAAAAAAAATATCACAACTGAAAACAATTTCAACAATTATAGCTTATAGACAGTTGTGTAAACTGGATTTATTCTTTTGTATATCCTTGTAAATGAATGATAAACGCTATGTACACTATATTCTACATTAAGCATCTTGTAATGCAGCTTAGCGACTATACATATTTAAATATACTTTATATCGTTAAAATAAACTGCAAACGATTTTTCCTCGTACATTATATTATAACGGCACTCTTTTTTGGTGTACCTGTAAACGAAGTACAAATGTTGCACATTTCCTTTTCAATACCGATCATGCCATGGTAAAGTTGAATAAAATTTATAAATTAAAAGACAATACGACTATATTTACATGAGTAAGAGCGCGGCCAGACAGACGGCCAGACAAATCAAATTCATGAGTATTTTTCAACTATGCTTGAAAGTGTTAAAATAGGAAAGAAGTAATTCAAAACTCACAACTTTTGTTATTTCTATACAATAATACATATATTTTTAAAATTTTAGATTTATTTACATACTATGCATTTTTAGGAGCTGTTAAATCCACTGTCCATGTTTTTTATTTTTATTTTTTATCCTCTCCCCTTTAATTCTCGTGGCATTTTTTGTATATGATGTAACGTGAAAAGAAATTGCATTCTTTTTAATGTTTTGAATATTCCTAAGGAAAAGGGTAAAAAGTTTTTACCGTTAAATAAATTATTGGTGCTGAAGAGGTTAATTTACTTCTTTTTTTACATTTTAAAGTGGTAATGGGCGTCCGCATTATATTACGAAAGCTGAGGTGTCAAAATAACATCCTTTTGAACGTTTTAGTTAACAGGAGCTTTAATTTAATTTTGAGATTAAAAATTTATTCTAAAAATAAAATATTACCTCGTGAGAAGTTCGACTAGAATTCCTCCCAGGTTGCAGTCCAGCTGCAGCCATGTAAGTACTACCAATGGTCTTGATTTTTTCTAGTTTCAAAAATTGTGGTTCATACAGCAACTGGAAATAAAGAAACAAAATATTAATAAATAAACAGAAATTTAACAAAACAACAAATAAATAAATAAAAATTACATTTAGTACACACGGTTTGCATATGGTTTTTTCCAAACATGTTTAATGCAAAAAGATGTTGAACTTAGTCATAACAAGAAAGAAAAAGCATGCGGGAAATTAATTAAACCCTTTTTAACAGATTTAGAATTATGTAACAAAACATCACTCTTCAATAAGATGAAAGAATATATCTAAGTAAAAAATTTGGAAAACGCTTACCAAATTTGAAAACATAATTTCAGTAACTTCAATCTAAATTCGGAAAAACTGGAGTATTTTTCCGAATATTCTTTGCTGTCATCTTTTTTTAGGGATTCGCTCTTCTGACGAAACCCTATTTGTTTCTAACACACAATATTTTGTCACAGAATATGTACATAAAAATTATTTATGCCAGAGGCTTCAAAATTTGCGTACTTACAGTTGAATAACTCGTGTCCCACGACAAATAATAAATTTTTGAAAAAGTCTATTATTTTAATCAAATCAATTTTACCAATGTCATCCGTTCATTTTTACGATTTAAATTTTAAGAGTACCTTAATTTCAACGGTTTTCGCGTAGCCATCATAACTTGGAGGAGGAAGATCGTCTCATTAGTAAACTGAAGGTTTTTAGTTAGAACCGCGATGCTGGAGCTTGAAATTTTCATACTAAGATACATTTAATCAAAGGAAATTTCTTGTTTTTTGCCAATTTAAGGGTTTATAGTATTTTTTATCCTTGACAGTCATAATATTTTTTTGGAATACCATTTTCTATCTATTTTTAAAACCCTTCAAATTCATTAATGATCCAGCATTTTAAATTTCGTTAACACTTTTTTTCGCTTTTAGAAATTTAAAATTTTATTTACATCTCCGCTATTTTTTTACAATTTCATATTTTCAAACAATTTGGAATTTTGTATTTTATTTAAACAGTTTGATTTGACCATTTTTAATTTGATTAAAATGAACAACTTCCTTTTATAATTATTTTAAAATTAACTTTATTGGTGTTACCATTTATGTAAGAATTTAATAATTATAAATTATCAATTCGAATTTATTTATTAAAGGATAAGCTGTTTTGAAAAAAAAAAAAAAAAAAAATTTAATCAAACCCTCTGTGCGATCTGCGATCACACTTACCCGCTTGTTTGTCTTCTTGTCATACACATTTCTATAGATTTGCAATATATACTACACAGAATACATAGATTTTGTTCTGTTAGGAAATTAAGAATACATTTAAAAATTTTCGTTCAGTAATTTCCGCCAATTTGATGAAATGTCTTCGAATTCTCCTGTGCAGCCTTGTTATATGATCTCAAGAATTTATACATGCCAGGTAACACACACACACACACACATATATATATATATTACAAATTTAAATTTTTTTTCGCCAAAATTAACCTTTATACTATATTAATTTCCTTATAACAATATTCCGTACTTTCAACTTATTAAATTAAAATCTTGTTTCTAGATCTAATCTATTAATATTTATGGAAACGATATAAATTCTTAATTCGCCTAAAAAAAACATTTATTCCAATACGCGTAAATTTAAAAGATGGCTCTAAATTAAAAATATTCTTAATTAATCTTTATTTCTTAATATTCTTAATTAAACCTTATTTCTTAATATTCCAAATAAAACTAATTTTTTCTACGTTTTTATCAACCCTTTTTAAGAAAATATTATTAAATTTATTCCAAAATCATACCTTTCAAAAAATAACATTATTTTTATTTATCTATTTATTTATTTTCCCTCCTTCAACATTCGATATGTAGCATATCAATAAGTTCATTTCTTTTCTTTTTCTCTTGAAATTAATCGTCTGCAAAAATACTTCGTTTGCAGGATATTTGAAATTCTGAGTCGATTATAAATTAGTTAAATAATATTTAAAAAAAATAAAATTATCGTCTGTGGAATAAAAATCTCGACTTTGGGCATGAGTTATGTTTACATGGAAAAATGATGGTTAGAGAGTAGAGAATTTTCTAGAACTTTGTTTTTAGATTTAAGAAAGGAAGCCTGGAGGTGAGAAGGGAGATTCTTGGTTTTTTCTTCGATGAATACGGCTTGCTGAAGTAATATTCTTTTTGATGTTTCGGTTAAAAACGGTTTGCAAAGGGAGCCTTTTCCTCTCTCATGACCACAGTTTAATAAATTAACTTGCAGTAGCCAATGAGTAATTTATTGGATCTTCTACATTTATTTATTTTGTTTTTTCCCTCGCTTGCCATGACTTCTGTGCTGTGAAAGGGGAAACCGGCAATGATGTTTCTGTCTCCTAACTTTAAAATGTCATATATATATATATATATATATTAAATTAATAACTTTGGGACAAGCGTCTTTTACAAAATTTTTAATTTTATAGGGAAAATGCTCGGATTAAATAAGGCAAAATTTACAGTAAAAATTTACTGGTGAGATTATTAAAAGTTTCTGAGCTCCTTATGTGACACGTATACCAGTCGCTCATCTCCAAGGGGTTAAAAATGCACACAACTTACGAAAATCACTTCCAGCAATTCCTAATTCTTTTGTATGTCCCTGTAAATGAACGGTAGACGCTAAACCCATCCTATTCTTTTGTATGTCCCTGTAAATGAACGAGAACGATAGATGCTAAACCCATTCTATTCTTTTGTATGTCCCTGTAAATGAAGGACAGATGCTAAGCAAACTCTATTCTATAGTAAGCATCTTTTAGTAAATATCCATGATGCGTACCGATTTCAATATAGACCGGGAGACGGTAGCACAGACAGTCACCTCATCGAGTTCTTGGTTAAAAATCTAAGATAAGTTAAACCTCGATTCGCATATTAAAACACAATTAGTCTGCCAATTCATATCTTAGTGGAAAACACCTAAAAAGCCGATTTTAGCCGACTCATACGTTTGCTATTGTGCTTTTCTGCACTCAAAAGCATGAAAACATGGAGGATTGGGAACAGGAAAACATAATGGTAAACCTATGAGTCGATCGCTAAAATCAAGTTTTTAGGTGTTTTCCACCAAGACCGATTGCGTTTTAATATGAGAGTCGAGATTTAACGAATCCTAGATTTTCATCCATGAACTCGATGAAGTGATTGTCTGTGTTGCCGCCTCCCGATCTAATGTACTTGAAATAGTTTAACATCATTAAAATACATCGCAAAAGAATTTCCACCATAGATCACAATGCAACGGCATTTTGTTAATTTCTTTTAGATAAAAACTGTTTACTTCATTTTCGATACCGAATATGTCATGGTAAAATTTAATAACACATATCAATTACATGACAATCTGATTATATTTGCATGAGTTAAAGCACGGACAGACAGCGAGCCAGCCAGTAAGTAGATTCATAAACACTTTTTAATAACGTTAAAGAGTGTGAAAAATTATTAGAGGCTCCAAAAGAATGTGCTGCATAAGTCCCCAAAGTACTTTAATCGGCCCCTATGATTAACTGCAGAAAGTCTTACCTTGTCAAAATCGCAGATGATCTCGTGGAGAACCTGGAGACACTTCCTCCCTTCGTCGTTAAGCAGGGATTCACTGTAGAAATCCATGTAGTTAGGAATAGAGGCGAACATCACTGCCACAGAACTGTACTCCTCATGGTAGAGGTCCAACTGTTGGATAAAATCAGTAATGTATTCACACATCAGTAAAGCAATACTGAAAGCAAATTATAAAGCTTTATTGATCCATTTAACCCCAATGGGGTCAAGCAACAATGCCTCTGTAATATTGCATTCTCACCGGAATTACCAAAAATTCTTATTTTAAAATAAGGAAAGACAATTTTCCAATATAATGTCCCCAAAGTTAAACTATAAAATTTCATTAAAAGCTTGTGATGCGAATTTTGTTTCAATTAGGTGGTATAAAATATATCCCACCGCCCTTCAAGGGGTTAAGGCCGTTGTACTTATTTGTGTACAATAGTGTTTTTAGGCACTCAATAAAAACAATTTGAAATAAAGTATTTCTAAGATTCTTTAATTTTTGATGAGGATATACTATTATTTTTTAATTAAAAAGAAAAGTGGGTAGTCTTATTTGTTTGGGATTTGGTGTCAGTTGTAAATCACTTATTAAGTACCGTGGAATTAAATACATTATTATCATTTTTCTAAATTTTTTGAGAAAGTAATGTTTGTTCTAAACTATGTTTTTTTAGTCACGTATACTATAATTGATAATATGAGTTAAAGCCTATGCATAAAATATTGAGTACTAATAGTCCAAGAGTCGACAGCACAAAAACCCATGTCATCGAGCACAAGAAAAACCCCTTCATTTTATAGAAGAACGGTAATAGGGGAACCTAAGGGTTATACTTCCCATTTTAATAACTATTCTGAATATCAATAAATTTGTATTTAAAGTATTTTTATATTTTTAATACAAAATTTTATTTAGCTAATTTAAATTTTGAAAATTTCAACAACCAGCTAAAAAAAATATTTCTTTGAACAATATAAAGGGAATTTTAATTTCAGGTTATACAGACTAAAGTTAAACATATATTTCGAAAATTTCAAGGAAAAAAAAATCAGAAAATTCATACATAAATAATATCACATCAACATCGATAGAGGTAAACACACACAAAAAAAGCAATACTTCTGCAAAGGAGCTTATTAACACCACATTTACTACACATGATTAAACATAATGAATTAAGTATTCTACAATAGCCTAACACTTGATTCAAGTTCACTGCAATGGAAAAAAAGGGAATTGTGAAACACTGCTTTACATATAATGTCAGTAATAATCGAAATGTCTCAGATTCGTGGCTAGCCGCTAGCTGAAATCCTTTATGTGAGCTAATGGAACCTGGTGTATGTAAAACCCGTCGTAGTTGCAAAGTCTTCCAAGTTACCTGTGAATTATACTTTTGGAGGTAGTCAGGCGAGGTTCTCATCACATGATCAAGGCTCTAAATTACGAGATCGACTCACATACGGAGATATGCATGAAGCGGAAATTTTAATAAGTAAAACCTCTTTACGTAACCGGTCAACATATAACCCAAACAAAGTTAAACAGTTCTGACTTTAAGACGACTTAAGTGCGCCTCAATCAAACCACCGCTAATACCCTGTTCACACTATGGATAGTTAAGATATCTCAAGCCCGGAACTCTCTCAGAGAGTTTCAACTCTCTCGGGCTAGATACAGGAACAACCACTCGCTCTCATTGGCTATAAAGCTTCGCTTTTACTGATTGGCTGTTGTGGGCGTCTTTATTTCAAGCGCATGCGCATACGTTACTTTTGTTCAGTTCAGAGATACAGTGACATTCGCTGAGATATCTTAGGTAAGTTTTTCAATGTGAACAGGCATCCAATTCCGGGAGGGTCCTCTTCAAACACGGCGACCTTAAGATATCTTAAGTTTGTGGTGTGAACAAGGTATAAGCGGCGGTCAGGAGATTTCGTTTCGTTTCCAGGCATTCAAGCCCTAAACTGGGATATTGGCCTGTAGGTAGGGGTCTGGGCTAGTGGTTAGAAAGAAGGAAATCACTGATTAGACTTTAAAACTACTTTCTTGGTAATTATTTGCATATTGTGGTGAAACTATATTTCCTGCGAGAGGTCTGAGATTTAACTTACGTCTAAATGCATGGATTCTTTCGTCAGGTAGTACTGGGCCACGTGCACGGGAAGTATGTTCTGTAGAAGAGTTCTGTTTACTAGACCCATAGTCGTAGCTTCTTCTTGTTCTTGCTTTAATTTCCTCTTCCATAGGTAATCTAGACGACCAATATATTCTACCTAAAACAAACCTCACAAATTAAGTTAAAAAGAAGAGATTTACTTATGATTTAATTTTTCTTTTCTTTTATGTATAAACTTAATGTGTATTTTATTAGCAAGAGTTTAATCATTTTAAGAAGCATATATCGTGGATTTAGGAAAGTCAAATGCAATTATTTTTTATATATTGGAATCTAATTTGCAGTTGTAACTACATTTTTTTTCTTTACAATAACTTAGCATCTATGAAACGTCCTAAAATTTGGAAAAAGATGCTATACAGAATAATGAAACAATTTTAAATTTAAAATATTTTTATCATTTAAATTTTTGAGAATGTTGCCGTCAGATAGAATGAAATGTGTGTATTGAAATGTGAATAAATAAAAGTTTTTTCCGTTTTAAAATTAATTTTTATCGCTTATAGCAAATATTTAATTACATTGATGTATTATTTTTAAATTATTGAATTAATATTAATTTTAAAATACAATTTGCAACTTTTAAAAATTTTAATGAATAGAAATGGTCATTAATTAAAGTATAATGTTGTAATTTAATATTTATTAATATAATATTAAATAATGATTAATAATCTACATTGAATTTTCAAAGTTTATTATTGTAAAAAATTATGTATTTATGTTGTTTATTATTGTATTAAAAGTTAGAATCAGGATTTCAAAAACTGTGACGTAATATACATTTTTAAACTCTCTGGCTGCTATCCCGCGATTTCCACGGCCTAGATATTTGTAGAAAAATTTAAATAATACACAATTTTTGAAGTTATTTAGTTTTAAAAATTCAATATTCAAATTGAAAAATTGCAAATGATAAATGTACTACATACTTCAAATACATGATGAATTGAAACATGTAATGACAGAGGACGTATACTGGTTGATTAAATATTGTTCAAAAATATTTCGAAAAAAAGTACGCAGTGAGATGATTAATTCAAGGAATTAATATTAAATTGAAGATACATTTTTAAACTTTTTAAAATATACGAAAACTTTAATCAACAATAGCCATTAATTGAAGAATAATTTTGAAATTTAATGCTATTTATTAAGGCGCTAAATAATAAGTAATAATTTAATGTTAAGTTTTGAAGATTTAATTTTTAGAACAGATTCCATAAAATTATCTATAGATGTTTACACTACCTCAATATAATTATTGAAGTTAGTACAAAATATTTAAAGTTCTCTTTTCTGCTTCGCTCTATTACTTATTATATGGAAAATAAACTACGAAATTCCATTTGTCTGGTACATCCAATTCATTACACCCCTTGTTCCAACTTTTGGAACAAGAGGTGGAGTAATTATTTTGTAATCACTGGATTTTCGGAAGGTACAAACTCTTACAGTATGTTACTAGCAGCTTCAAAGCTGTATTAATTTAAACAATTTTAACTCGATTACTTATAGAGATTTGGAAGGTTTGTAAACTAAATTTAGTGCCAGAGATATTTCAGAGAAGAGAAGCTATAATTTATTCAAAGTTTCAAATACAGTTTAAAGAGTCCAATTCACATGTTAGAATCGAAAACTCAAAGCATTATGCTACACTTGTAAAATTCTTAAAAAAAAAAAAAATGTAAAAATCTATAGAATAATTTCTTTGGAAACAATCTTAACTTTATGATATTGAGTTAACTTTAGAATTAAGATAAATAAAGCAATTAATAGACAAGAAAAACACAAATAATTAGATTAATTATTTGTGTTTTTCCAGAAGAATTTTATTGTCTTTACGAGTATTGTGAGTAATGATTAATATGAGGACTTTTATAATTGTCTTGCTTCGCGTATTAATCGAGTTCGACTGCATGTGGTAAAATGGCTAAATGGTCTGTATTAATATATAGTTGAAAAACGTATAGTGGTAAACGTACTTGTCGGTCCAACAAATGAAGAATGTACAGTATGACAAACAGACACCAATACTGATCAATTCCAGGGGGCATCTCACTCCTGCAAATAAATAGTGTCATAAAATAAAATGAGGTACAAAAATGAAAATGAAATTGAAACAAAATCGCTAGAAATAATACGATTTTTTAAAATTATTCATATTTATTATGCATGCCACATTAAACTGTAGGAGGAGTAGACATAAAAAACCCCGCCAAAACAAGATAGTGTAAAAATACCTATTTAAATTATATCACTCACCTGCAAGAAAAGTGACACATCTCAACAAAAGTAAATTTCCCAGAAGAGGCAAAAAAAAAAAAAAAAAAAAAAAAAAAAAAAAAAAAAAAAAATTAGCTTGCTTTTACTGTAACATTATTTCTAACTTACAAACTTATTTTTGAATGCTGTAATAAAAATGTGCATAAAAACATAAAATCCATAAGTATAAAGACGTAGGATGAGGTTTAGAGGGCTGGGTAATTTTATCCAACCTTCTAAACCTCATCATACGTCTTTATTCTTATGGATTTTTGTTTTTATATTTTTAAACATAATCCACACTCCGTCTGTGATCATAAATGGATATTCAGCGTAATAAAGTGGTTTTCTGTGGCACTTCTGAAACTGTTTGTGTAACAAGATGCACCGACAGACCAAAGTGTGAATTATAACGCAAAATGAATTTTTGCGGGATGTCTCACTTTTTTTGCGGGTGAGCGATATATCCTCTTCAGATTTCATGTACACAAATATACACTTCTGTTCTTTTTTCTTAAAAACTGTGCTGTTTTTTTTTTTTTCATTTTCCCTTTACACCCACATAGCTGAATATTTTTCGCTTTGAAGCAAATCCTATAAATGTGCATCACTGTTGCATGCTTATTACTTCATAAAATAAATGATATTTTCACATAAATTTTCAAAATGCTTTCAAGACATCGTGGCTAGAAAAATTAAGAAATTTTTATAATTTGCAATTAAAAAAATGAAAATTTGTAGATAAGTTACTTGTTAAAAGCCTGTCAATTTGTTATTGAGCAAATTTAAGTTACTCGTAATTAAATGGATATTTTAAGGGTTCTAGTAATATTAGATGCATATTTGCTTATATATACTTAATATATACTTAATATACAGGGTGTTTCGCTACCAGACCGACAAACTCTGAGGGGTGATAGTAGACATAGAGACAAACATTATTAAATAGGAAATCATGGGGCGCAAACGTCTTCTGTGGGAGCTAGGGGCCATTAAAGTTTGAGGTCCGAAACTTCAAACGATGATAAAAAACAGAGAAAAGGGTCGATTTGTTTGCAGTTTTCACTAAAATCATTCTTTATATCACGATTTTTTTAGAAAAAAAAATTTAAAGGTTACGTACAAAAATTGTCGATAGAGGGCGCTTTAGACTATAGAGTAACGAACAACTACTTTTTACCGTTATTTTGTGTATGGAGTTCAAATTATACTAAAGTTTAGTCTTTAATTTAAATTTTAAGCCCAAAATCGGAAACATTAGGTTCGGATAACTAGTGAAAATTGAACTGCGAACAGAGGGGAGAATTTTAAACGCTCATAAACATTGGACAAATTAATCGATTTTGTTGCGGTTTGCATGTAAGTCATTCCCTTGGTAATTATTTTATTCAAGATGACGTACAGCTTTGATGTTCTCATTTTTTGATAGAGGGCACTTTCGACACATCTCCGACATTTCAATGGCTTTACTACTAGGTGTTTTACTACCAGAACAACATACTTCCAGGATGTGTTAGGTATGCAAAGACTACTCGGAATCACATAGGAATGTAACTTTGGAAATGCATTTTTTGGGGATTTACGGTTAAAGGAAACAGAGAAAAAAAGCAACAGAAACAGCAAAGAAAGAGTAACCCATCAATGTGAAAGAAAACAGTAAATTTAAAGGTTTAACTAGAAAAGGTGTTCAAAATTACGACCAGAAATACTCCGGCAAGTTTGACAGTGGCGGTAGATGGCGCTAAATGGCGCGCGAATAGTGATCATTTTGAAGCTATCATTCGCGAACCGGTTCCAAAGGTAGCAGAAGGAAGTATTTGAATGATGAACAGCAGTATGGGACTCATCGACATTTTACCAATGACGTTTGCTGACACTTCAAAGTAACATATGGATAGTGGTGGATAGGTCGTGGTGGCTTGGTTCATTGAACTGCCAGATCGCCAGACCGATCATGTATGGACTTCTTCTGCTGGGGTCAAGTAAAAAGTTGGGTGTATGAGATATCCGTACCATCAGTTGAAGACCTTGCAGCTTATATTTCTGTAGCTGCCAGAAAGCTTTCTGAGATGCCAGGAAACTTTCAAAATCTGAGGAATTCCATGCGATGCCGCTATCAAGCATGCCGGACTACTTCTGGTCGTAATTTCGAAGCCTTTTCTAGTAAAACATTTAAATAAACTGTTTTCTTTCACAATAACGTGCTGCTCTTTCTCTGCTGTTTCTGTTGCTTTTTTCTCTGCTTCCTTTAACCGTAACTCCAAAAAATGCATTTCCAAAGTTACATTCATATGTGATTCCGAGTAGTCTTTGCATCCCTAACACATCCTGGAAGTATGTTGTTCTGGTAGTAAAACACCTAGGAGTAATGCCATTGAAATGTCGGAGATGTGTCGGAAGCGCCCTCTATCAAAAAATGAGGATAC
Source organism: Maratus speculifer (assembly GCA_964019185.1). Lineage (NCBI taxonomy): Eukaryota > Metazoa > Arthropoda > Arachnida > Araneae > Salticidae > Maratus > Maratus speculifer. The sequence continues at coordinate 39,323,126 of OZ025300.1, read as the reverse complement.
CAAAGCTGTACGTCATTTTGAATAAAATAATTACCAAGGGAATTATTTACACGCAAATCGCAACAAAATTGATTAGTTTGTCCAATGTTTATGAGTGTTTAAAATTCTCCTCTCTGTTCACAGTTCAACTTTCACTAGTTACCCGATCCCAATGTTTCCGATTTTAGGCTTAAAATTTAAGTTAAAGACTAAACTTTAGCATAACTTGAACTCCATGCACAAAATAACGGTAAAAAGTAGTTGTTCGTTACTCTAAAGTCTAAAGCGCCCTCTATCGATAATTTTTGAACGTAACCTTTAAATATTTTTTCTAAAAAAATCGTGATATAAAGAATGATTTTAGTGAAAACTACAAACAAATCGACCCTTTTCTACGTTTTTTATCACCGTTTGAAGTTTTGGACCTCAAACTTTAATGGCCCCTAGCTCCTACAGAAGACGTTTGCGCCCCATGGTTTCCTGTTTAATAATGTTTGTCTCTATGTCTACTATCACCTCTCAGAGTTTGTTGGTCTGGTAGCGAAACACCCTGTATACTTGCTTGCATATATAATTAATTTTACCAATCCCTTAAAGTGTCAATTTCAGAAAAAGGACATTTCCTTTCATCTTTGGTGTCATTTTGTTTCTGCAAAACACCGAATATGCATTTGAAGCATTATTTTAACTTAGTGCTCCGTTATATACAAGTTTTGAAACCCCCTGTTTAATAACAACCATATTAGGTAATTGTGATAAATGCATTCACATGAGTTTCTTTTCATGTACTTACCAGTCTTGCAAATATGGCTTGCTAAACAAACGAGAACTCGAATGGATGATACAGCAAAACACTGCCACGAGACTTCCGTTGACGATGAGTTTCATGAAATAATGAATGCGGAGGAAAACGGAGACAGAGATCATGCACAAAATGGCACACCATGTAAAGTACTGCAAGGGAGAATCGTTTAAATTGATTTTATACAAACAAATATTATAAATTCAAATGAATAGAAAAAAGAACAATTTAATGCCGGGTGTTCTATAAATTTGCTAACATTTCAAAAATTTATAAAAAGAATTGGATTTGGTTTATTTGAATGCAGTTTACGACAAAATGATACTCATGTGGGGTGATTTTTTTTAAGATAAAGAAATAATTTTTATTGATTTTTTTTGTCCGCAGAAGGCTTTTCACGCATTCCAATTACAGAAAATATACATAATAGATTACTGGCGCAGGCGGGTGTCTTTGAATGTGATGTTGATGACGTTGGTGAATAAGAAATTACTGGTGAAGCTTTACGACGATTCTGGCACCGGTTGATTTTTTCTATGGGATTACTTCAAGTCTGGAGGACTACCACAATAGCCCGCCTTCCTTAGAGGAGTTAAAAAATGCCTTACGTCGCGAAATAATCCTCTGTTAACGATGTTTTTGCTCGTTTTCAAAGTGTAATTCTTTGTGGTGGTGGGTGGACACTTAAAATATTTCCTGTTTGTTATGTTTTTTGGTTCATCTATTTCCCCTTCGAACGTTTATTTAATGACTTATAAACGTAATTTCAAAGAAACTTTGTGATTTGAATATTGAACCGACCTTTACTGAAAATAATTGCACGCTTTTTTTTCCTTATCAAAAGAAAAAAAATCTCTCTCCGGCCCTGTATGAGAATATTTTTGTCTCAAACCGGCTTCAAATAAACCAATCTCTTCACTTTTTATGAATTTCTGAAACGTTAACAAATTTATGGGATACCCGGTATTTATCCAAAGAAACAAACACATATTTCACTGAAGATGATACAGAGCTGGCAAATACTATATTCACTTTCGCTAATAAAATCCATAATTCTGAATAAACGCTCTCAAAACTTCTAAATAATTAAATTAGTAATGTAGTATTATCACACTTTTCGGGTATAAATGAGCACAAGTTTCTAATTTTATTGGAAACTAACTGACCCGCCTCACGTTGCCCGAGCCCGTGATAATACTCTTAAATATTACGTAAAATCAGTGCGAAATTATTTTACATTTTAAACGAAAATCTCTCCAACGGAATATAGAGTTGAGGCCCCACTGCCTACGGCAATGTACACCGGGAAGCTACACAGGAACGGGTTTGTTTTGATTTTATATTTTTAAACGAAAGACCAGCGCAACCCGAACCTGTGACAATGTGACCCCTTCTCAATAAGATACCTTTGCATAATTTTTAATTATTTACCACCGGTTTTTATAAACAGAAAATCTTCTGTAATTGAAATCTTCTGTAATCGCGAAAATGCGCTGATTAACCCTTTGCGGCGCAAAGCACTTTTATGGCTTAAGTGTTGAAATTAATGGTTGGCACCGGAATTTGAAAACAACTTTATTTGTAAATAAGAAAAAGCTATATTTCACGCATCTAATAAACCGAAATTTTTCTTACTAAAACCCTGATGCCAATGTGGCATTCGGGAATAAAAATTAAGTGGTTTCATAGACATACTAGCTCCCCTCAAGGGTTTAAATAAGGTAAACTTTCCAATAAAAATAAATGGTGAGAATAATGAAGAATTCTGAGTGACTTAAGTGGCACGTATACCGGTTGCTCGTCCCCAAGGAGTTAAGTATATCTAAAATAAGTTTTTAATATGCATCCGAATATTATGTAAAATATTGGGGTTAAAATACTGATATTTAGTAGTAAAAGGATCTTTTTTTAATCATACTTACGAAAACAATTGCCAAATGTCACATCATCAATGAATAAAGCCTAGACGACAAAAAACCACCCGGAATGAATAGCAACTCGATGACAGAAGTTCGCCACTGGCTGTTAAAATAACATTGAATCTTCCGTAATTGGTAATCTTATTAAAGCTGAGTAAATTAGAGAATTTTTAAAATCTGTGAGATCTGGACGGGGACTGGTGTAAGCGTGATACGTAGACGGCACTATCCTCTAGTCGCACAAACCAAAGTTAGTATGTTTAAAATTTTAATAAAATAGCTTCCTTATCGATACGAAAATTGTGGTTCAACTTGGAGAACTGTATGCTGTATTTTCATTTGACTAACGTCAAGCATTTTTTTTTTTTTTTTTTTTAGGTGCGTTTGTAATTATGTAAATACGTAGCACCTATTGTTGTCGCTCAGTCCATCCGTCCGTCTGTCTGTCTGTCCGTCTGTCCGCATATAACAACGCAAAAACTACCCAACCGAATCGTTTGAAATTTAAAATACATAATTATAACATAATTTTGTCGAGTCATTTCAAATTTTATGAATATCGGATGGATAGATCAATTACAGGGACATTCAAAAGGATTCCGTTACATTATGGTCAATAGGGAAAAAAGTTTTAAATGCATTTTAATCGTTTGAAATTTAAAACATATAATTATTGCGCAATTTTGTCGAGTCATTTCAAATTTTATGAAAATCGGATGCATAGATCAATTACAGGGACAATCAAAAGGATTCCATTACATTACGGTCAATGGAAAAAAAGTTTTAAATGCATTTTAATCGTTTGGAATTTAAAACATATAATTATTGCGTAATTTTGTCGAGTCATTTCAAATGTCATGAAAATCGGATGCATAGATCAATTACAGGGACAATCAAAAGGATTCCATTACATTACAGTCAATGGGGAAAAAGTTTCAAATGCATTTTAATGATGTTACACTCATTCGAACATAATAGAATTGACATTAATTATAAATAGAAGTTTTCGTATACGTCCATTAACATTTCAAAAATATGCATTAAAATATTTAATTGCTATAAAAGACGTTAAATACTAATAAAAAATTAAAATTATTAATTATTAAAATTTTTTATAATAGAATTGGCATGAATCTATGAAATATATACTAAAATATGCATTCTGTACAATCTGTGATGCAAAAAATTTTTATTATTAAATTACAGGGCCACACAAAAGTATTCCACTATATAATGCTATACGGGGAAACATTGTTTGGGGCGTGTTTTAATTATATTCAACTATTTCACATTTTATGAATAAGATATACGTTGCTGAGGTGTAATAAAAATTACTTCCTGCATATTTACAGAAACGTAAAGATTTCGACTACTATACTGTATCCGGAGTACGCTCTACTATATCAGCAAGATCTGAATATTTTTAAAACTTCGTTATCGTACGAACGCACCTCATTTGCTACGTTCACGTGCAATTTCCAACTTGTTTTTTTTTTGTATTGAGGTGTGTTATAATTCCTTAAAGCTGCGATACATATTAATTGTTCATTAAACATAAATTATTACCTACCCATGGATGAAGACATGCTACATCTGGTGTCAAAGTGTTGTTCACCGTAAAGTCCGAGGAATATTCCTCATTGTTGCAACCTTCCTAAGAGAAATAAATTCATTAAGAAATTAACAAGTGTTCTATTTTCTAAATCCAGCAAGAAATGTAAAAATGAAAAAAAAAAAATAAAACTAATTTAGTTATTTGATTTAAATGCTTAAAAATAATTCTATTCAAATATAGAGTATTCAATTTAAAATAAAAAACTTTTTTTTTTCAGAAAGATTTAAAAATGTTTCATATTTCTTTATGTTACAGCAATTATTACAGTAGATTCCCTCAAATCCGCAACCATAAATTCCGCATATAAATTACAGATTTAAACAATGTTCACAACAGCACTGTCATGTTCACGTGAACACTCAGTTCAGATATAAGGTCAAGATTTGACTTTTTCAGTTTTATATCAATTCCATATGTATTTTTATTTGTAATTTTTGTTAATATTATTGAATTCATGTTTTTTATGAAAGAAGAATAAATTAATTTCTGAAAAAAATTAAGATATTGTTGATATCACTGGTAAACGCAATCTTTTTACCAAATATATTTACGTATTAATCAAGCTTTTTTGGTTATTAAGTCAGGCTAAACCTGAAATAAAACTTCCTTCTTTTATCATTTTGATACTTAATAATGTTCCTTTATGATGAGAGTTTCACTGAATAATTTAGGAAAACTACATCTCATTTTTATAATGAATATTTAATTGTACATTATTGATTATTAACATGACTTTAGCTTTTAATATTTTAGTTATTTAAAGAATTATCTGTTTTTTTTTCGTTTATTACCTATTTTAACACATTCGCTGCCGCTCACGCGCCTTCGCGTGATGTGGCACCAACGTTAAGGGGCCACTCACGCGCCAGCGCGTGATGTCGGGTGATGTCCAATAGCCAGTCACGCGCTGGCGCGGAAAAATCTTTCACTAATTCTTTGTTATAAAAAGTAAATCGGCTTCTGGGTAAAACCCATTTCTACAGTGCGGCACTGACTATCATCACATCTTCATGTAAGCGGCAGCGAACATGTTAATACTTTATTATATTGTAAGCATTCATTAGAGTTCCTACTGCATTATTAATTATATTCAAATTACAGTTTATAAAATGTAGATAAAGAAATGACCAGAAATTCGCAATCTCTCGTCTCAAGTTGTGCGGATTTGAGGGAGTCTACTGCATTACATTATGATCACCTTTCACTTAGGACAATGAGAAGCTCTGGAGACAAAAGGCGCAAGTGAGTGGCTCATATCGTCATAATATTAACCGCCAATTGTAGTGTATTCGGCTATAGTATGAGGCAATTAGCAAATGTACTAGATTTCGATAAAGAGAAAATCATAATAGCTAAAGATTTTTGGACGGACACCTTGTAAATGACATTTTCGGTGGACTGGTTTACACGTGGTCTTTCTGTGTTGAATGCTTTTATGTGCGAGTTTTCATTATTATTTGTAATTGTATCTGTCCTGTGTCGCGCTTCTCCACTATGTATTACTCGTCTTCTGCGTTCTACTCATATTCATCACCGTGTTGCCATGCTACAGTATTATAAGTTTTGTATGTGGTTGTTTCAAACCAGTGTTTTCACTTTTATACAACTGTTTATCATTTTCTAATTTTAGAAACTGTTAGGACGTTATTTCCCGTTGTAATTTAGTCATTATTTTTATTATCTTCTGCCAGGTTTTATCTGTTGTTCACCAGCGCACCCTTTCTCCGTCTTACTGGAGGATTCAACTTTGGCTGAATTATATACACTGCTCAAAACAATTAAAGGATATTGCAGTTTTAGATGGATTTTGATCTGGGAAACTTGTTAGCTGATTGATACATGGTCGACAGACATAGTAGGTTATATGAGAATAAATTACACATGTTTGGCAGAAAAAAATGCATTTTATTGCGCATTTGTGTACAAAAGGAAAAAAACACAATTTTTGCACATGAGAAAAAAAGAAAATCATTTTCAGTAGTGGGTATGGTTTCCACGTGCGGCAAGCAACGTTGAACACCTTTGAGGCATGGACTCAATGAGGCTATTAATGACGAGTTGGGGTATTCTGCACCACTCTTCCAGAAGAGCTCTTTCTAGTTCTTGGAGAGTTTGTGGGGGTTGTTGGCGGCCAGAAACTCGTCTTCCTAGAGCGTCCCAAACGTGCTCGATTGGATTTATGTCTGGAGAACACACTGGCCATTCCATTCGAACGATACCTTCCTCGAAAAGGAAATCCTCCACCAGGTTTGTACGATGTGGCCTGCAGTTATCGTCCATTAAAATGAAGTTATCTCCGATTGCTGCAGCGTAAGGGACTACAATAGGTCTGAGGATCTCATCCCTATATCGGCGACCAGTCAGAGCTCCATCTCGAATGATGTAGAGGTCAGTGCGCCCGTCAATGGAGATGCCACCATACACCAACAGTCCTCCACCGCCAAATCTGACACTTTCGTGCACGAACGCAGGATTATTCCTACTGCCACGGTCCCTCCAGATGAAAATACGCCTATTATCCGGATGCACAGAAAAACGGGACTCGTCAGAAAACAGAATATTGCTTCATTCATTTCTCCTCCAGTTGACATGCTCGGTTGCCCACTCCCTGCGGTCGCGACGATGCCTTGATGTTAATCTAACACATACCATCGGTCGGCGAGCATACAGACCTACAGCATGGAGCCGGTTTCGGACAGTCTGAGTTGAAATCGTGGTGCCTGTAGCCGAGCGAAGGTGTTGTTGGAGAAGAGTAGCGTTCATGTTTCGGTGTCTCCGAGCTGTTAACGCTAAATACCGATCTTCATTGGGTGTTGTTGCCCGTCTATGGCCTTGCCCTGGTCTTCGGCCTGCACATCCGTTCTCCAAAAAACGGCTCCAGATCCTGGAAATGACACTTTGTGACACTCCAATGGCTTGCGCTACTTCGGATTGAGTTTGGTTCCCTTCTAACCTACAATTCTCCAAGCTTCTGAATCTGTCAAATGACTTCGCTGAGACATCGTACTCATCGAAACAAAGCAAACACTGAATGCCGATCATCCTTGTCTTTATTCTCTTTTATCCAGTTGAAAGTCAAATTTCATTCGCTGCCGCTGAAGCGACGTTTTTGACGTCGAATTCAAAATTTGCATACTCCACAGTTTGAAAACCAGAAAAATTTGCATTTGTGATTCTCTTCTTCTATTTTCGGTAAAAAAAATTTTCGTTTATATCTTTATTTTACATAAAACTTCAAATATCCATTAATTGTTTTGAGCAGTGTATATATATATATAGATAGATAGATATACATTATACCGCAATAAAGGGTCTCCTGGCTCTTTAGAGTTTCTATCTGTGAAACGAAGTCTCTCCTCTTCGCGGCGAGAGATAGTTTTATACCCCAATAAAAGTGACCGGAATAGACACATATACTCTACACTGTTAAAAATCTGTAGCTTTTGCTGCATAGTCATTCCACCGCATTTACAGAAAACAATTACATTGACTACATTATGGAGCACTCTTATTGGTCAAATTAGAGATATTCTCAAAAAGTGATGGAGTGATGATGCAGCAAAAGCTGTAGATTTTTAACAGTGTATAGACTTGATTTCCTAGTCTGAGCAATAACTGAAGCAATAACAGTAAAAGCATGGAATGTAGAGATTGACTAAATTAATAAAGGGATCTTTAACCCTTTCCGGCACGGGCAAAATCTGTACTAAAATGAGAAATTACCGACTGACACCGGAATTCACAAACGGATTATTTAAATATTTTGAATTCCTTAATTTAAGTTTTTATTGTAAAAGCAAAAATTTACTAAAATATTACTGGTGCCGTTTGCAAGTTTGGATTTAAAATTAGGTATCCCGAACCGGGCACAGTGTGCCGGAAAAGGTTAAAAATTTATAACTTCAAAATTTGCAACTTTTTAAGCTTTATATATATTTTTTGAAACATGAATTTATCACCTTAAAATGTAACAAGTATTTTAAATCAAGAATTGCGTGGACTTCCTAAATTTGAAGACGTTTGTACACTTTAGGCATATGTTCATACTGAAGTTTTTCAATTATAATCCAGAAAATGGTGATGTTTTAATCGACAAATTCTATTAGATAATGATTACTTTCTAAACGCCACCCCAAGCCTTATGTGAACCAAGAAAGGATTTCAGGTAGCATCCCATTTCGACCACAGAGGAATGGAAAGAAATCATCTGGTCCGAAGAGTCATATATGCTCTTAGGTTCATTAAACTGGCGGTCGACTGAAGATATAATATTTTCTAATGGAGGCTATCGATGCACTGTTGGGCGGATATTGAAACCGGTGACGGCACGGCTATGTCATGGAGCAGACTATATATATATATATATATATATATATATTTTTGGGGGGGGGGCTACAGTGGGACTCATAATTCTCATAGAATAATCCCTGGCGGTTGTCTAGTATGTGAACATTATTATTATAGGCCAAGTTTACCTTTGCGTGAAGACCTTCTGGAAAATGAGAAGATTACCTTCAGGAAAATGATGACCTGTACCAGGGCTACACTAGATACCGGGCTTGCTCATTCCTTATCACGACATCACAAAAGGAGGCTGGCCGCTATCTGTGATTGGTAAAAACAGGGCTCAAAGTGACGCACCCATCGTTTTGTACCAATCGCTAGACGTCATTCAGCCACCTTTTGTGACGTCATGAAAGGAATGAGCAAGTCCGGTATCTAGTGTTGCCTTGCCTGTACCAATGGAATAATGCCCAATGCCACAAGGATATTCGTCATGAAGCAGTTTGAGGAACTGTACGGTAAATTTTAAATCAAGTGCTGACTTTCGTAAACAGTTGGCATCAATCCGATTGAGCATTTTGGGTTGGGGTTGAAAATAATGGTCGCACGGTAACACGAACACTTCTCAAAGTGGAAGGTTATAAGGTAAGCATCTGATACCAGATATTTCATGCTATTGCCGGTATTTTATCGAGTCAATGTCTAGTCATGTATTCGGCACTTTCCAACAAAAAAATTACCCTTCGTTGGATTAAAAAGATGTTCATAACGCAATGATTTATCCGTGTACATTGTTAAAAATTTGAAACTTTTCTCATTGTCACTCCACCGCTTATATAGAAAACGATTACTTCACTATTATGGGGCATTCTGATTGGTCAAAATAAAGATATTCTATAAAAGCGGTGGAGAGACAATGCAGCAAAAGTTTCAAATTTTTAACAGTGTTATTATAAATGGAATTATCCAACAAAATGTATTTAAATAAGTCACTGGAGAACTCGATCGGAAATCATATATATGATGTACGTACCAATCCCATCATTGCTAGAATCATTGTAAAAATAGATATGGTAGTAAAAAGAATTGTTCGAACAATTACACTTGCTGAAGCTCTTTCAAGTATGTCGAGACATGGTAAGGAAGATGATTTCTAAAACAAAAGAGAAATAAATATATAAACACAAATAAACAAATAAGTATTGTATTTCAATCATAAACATAAGGATAAGAAAAAAAAAAAAGAAATATGAGAGCTTACTTTGACTTTCTTCCATAGCACCGGCAACCATGAACAGAAAATGCTGCATACTATGACTAGAAAAGCACAGGCAGTCACGGCCCAGTAATAATTTAATCTGAAAGAAATTTAAATAATGAATGAAAAGAAAAGAAAACTATCAAATGATTATGGTGCATCCCTACTAAAATTTCTCCAATAAAATAAACCAAAAAACACATACTAATTGTTATAGAGATATAGATCTATAGATTTATAGATTTTATAGATCAGTATTTTATTTAAAATTGGCAGGTTTTACCACACGAACTTTCTCCAAAAGAAGATTGTATTAACACATTCGCTGCCGCTTACATGAAGATGTGATGATAGTTAATGCCGCACTATAGAAGTGGGATTTTACCAGAAGCCGATTTACTTTTTATAACAAAGAATCAGTGAAAGATTTTCCCGCGCCTGCGCATGACTGGCTATTGGACATCACCCCACATAACGCGTTGGCGCGTGAGTAGCCCCGTAACTTTGGCGGCATATCACGCGCATTTACGTGAGCGGCAGCGAACGTGTTAAAAGAAAAATATCATTGAATCTGACTTTGTGTTTTTAAGTAATTCGGACGTTTATCTGGAATGTCCTTCCGCTTTGCTGAAAACTATACGAACGCCATCGCACTATTATATTTTCAAAATTTGGGTTGTTACGGATCAATTATTTAAATTAATGATTTACAATAGAATGTGGTAAAGAGCAATTTGCAATGTACTAAAACCATTCCCGGAAAAGTACCTAACTAATAAGAATAACAATACACGATACATCCAGCAGAACTTTTTATAAAAACTAATACTTCGCAATCAGATTCACCAGATTACAGAACTTTCCTTCATAATTCTAAAATTCAGCAATTTACAATGATATGTTATATACTAAAATCTTTCCTAAACAAGTGTCTATCTAATACCACAAAATACATTCAGCAGAAATTAAATTATAAGCAAATGGAAGGAAATTCCCATACAGTTTACATATATCGTAGTATGTAAACTGCATGGGAGGTGAGTGGGAGTATCATAGTAGGTTGTATACATAAATCAAAACAACCATCTTAAAAACAATTAGGAAAAATAACATTTTCAAGTGCTAGTAAAAATAATAACAATAACAATAACAACAACACTTTAAAAACATTCAGATTATTACTACTTTGTCATTTTTACCTGGGTTTAACTAAAGCTGTAATAACGGTGAGAGAAAGGCATACGAAAAAGCTGGCCAGCAGCGAATATTTATAAAGAGCATTTTTGTCTCTAAGAAATGGTAGCTCCAGACTCTTGTCCTTGAAAGTGAGTAGCAGGGGTTGTATACCTTCTGGTTTGAGCCACTGGCTGGAAAAATAAAGGTAAAATAATTTTAATTTACATTATAATACTAAAAATGAATGTTTAAAAATTAATAGGAAATAAAAATAGCAAAACTATAAAAGAATTTTATAATGAGTTCCTAAGGGAAAATTCGACAAACAACTTTCTTCGTGATTGTTAATGACATAAAGCCATCGTTTTAATGCATGCCAGGGGACCCACCAGGACTGAGTGGTTAAGGCACCGCACCGCCAATCGCTTCAGAACGTAGGTAGGCTGCGGGTTCGATCAACACCACTTATAGACAATATCGACGAACTCTATTTCGACGCCATGGCAGATCGACCATTAGCTGATCATTCATTGGATCCTATTCTTGTGACGCAAAAGGGGAATTTAAAAGAAACATTGTCTTCATTTGAGAAACATTTTTTTTTACCCCTTTGTACACTAAAGCACAATCATTTTTTCTTCAATCTTCTTTTTCTTCAATCATCTTTGCACGGTGATTGGTAAAGCGGCTCACTATCATTTTGTGCCAATCGCAATGTAAAAATGATCCACTTTGTGTGACGCATTAAAAGTCATGAACTGGTTTTATGCATCATTTTTTACGATAGAACGTGTGCTCGGGTTCATGCTCAGGTTAAAGTTGTTGCCCAAAAAATGGCAACGCACATTTCAGAACTTGGCGATTTCATGAATAACGTAAGTATAAAGAAAAACATTACTATCTATAATAATGAATAAGAAACATGCTAAAGGAAAGTAGAGAAGCATTCTAAAGAACAAAAAAAGGGAAATGAGATAAGAAAGGAGTTCTTCTCAAGCAACGTACTCTTTCTTACTTAGAGCCATAGCATCGATCGCAGACTCCATGAACTCGTTCACTTGACTCACCATCTGGCGAAACTGCAATAAACTAGAAATGCAGAAGAAAACCACATTTGTAAAATGCATTGTTATACAACAAACAAATATATGTACATAAAAATAACTACCAAATACTGATTACAAACTACAGTTAATAAAGTAAAAATTTCCTGGAATTATTCTTTTTGAAAATCAAAGATTTGGTCCTTTGCGATGCGTTATTTTTTTGTTTAATTTTTAACTCTTTTCAATCTATGCATATATAAAATAGTTTGTCCTGACTGACTGATAATCAATGCACAGTAGGGTGGTGCGAAAAAACAAAAGTTTTTATTTCCGAATCGCTATAGTGCGGAAAAGTTGCGATTGGTAAATACAAGAAAAACTAAAAAATTTTTTTTGAAATCAGACATTATCTTCCGATCGCGCAAACCACCTAAAATTCAAAAAAATTGAAAAATTCCGATTTTTTCAAAATTTTTAAAAAAATTTTACATATGCACATATTTTATCACTATAGTCATAAATATTTTCATATTGTACTGTTTAATAATAATAAAAAAATAAATTGCGTTTAGAGAATATCTTCCGATCGCGCAAGCTCATTAAAAATCGGGAAAAATTCAATTTTCAGTGATTTTTGATATATTAAGAAAATAATTGAATAAGCTCAGTTTGCAGTCTCATGTTAAAATTTAAATCTAAATTAGTACTATTGAGTATGTTATGCTATTTTTGAACAACCGAGATCTTACCACAACGAGATCGCTGCAAGGTTTAGTAGTTCTTCAAGGTTTAGAGTTTCGCGCGCATCCTGTTGGCCACGCAGGGCCTGATTATCAACGGGGCACTCTCCCACCAGAAAAAGTAAATAGAAAATTTTTCCTTACTCATGATAGTAATTTTGACTGAAAAGGGCGTTTAAACAAGGCGAAAATTTCTATATAATTTTACTGGGGAGAGAGTGCCCCGTTAGTAATCAGGCTCTGTGGCCACGTTGCGAAAAATCGTTGAAGTCGCCTTACATGTCCACATGTTTCTGTCCCCAACCTCGTCCACTTGCACAGAGCGCCATTTCGTATCAATGAGCCCGTGAACGAATTTCGTTTGTTAATTGTAGATGTATTGTGTTATTTAAAATACATTAACGTGTGACAGGGACACGGATCTGGATACGTCGTTGACAAAGAAAATTACTCGACAATCTTTTCATTGTCCTATATTCGGTCATCTAAGAGATTTTCTGCCAAATATTCTTCCAAAACACGAAGATGTTCTTCAATGCTACCTTGAGGAGAGGTCTCTATTAGCAAGTAAATTCAACATCATTAAAGTGAGTTTCTCATTTGTCAGCAATACAGTGGCACCAAAAATAAAATATATTTATTAGAACGCGTCAATCCCAAAAGTGTTTGATTGTAGAATCATTTAGCTAATTAATGCCAAGTACGATAATATTATAAACTAACGAAATCTTATATTCGAGACAAAGAAAAGCCAAACCTTATAAAAAAGTTTCATGAATTTAAAAAACAAGAATCTCAACTGTGTGATATTTCAGCATGCAAACGTGTAATGAATTTATATTGGAAAAAGGACGATTATTTAGTTATCCTCCTCAGTCCTGAGACAAATATCACGATGGACAACATACACTGTTTAAAATTACTATAAACCATCTTCAAACATGTATCATTCTACATATCAATGCGTGTTATATGGACGCATTTATTGAAAAGGTCTAGAAGTATTTTTAACGATTTTAGAAGTATTTAAATTCTTTTAAAGGATTTTCTTTAGTTTCTCGTACAGGCGCTATATTCGTGAAGAATATTTGACAAAAAATCTCTTGGAGATGACAAAATATAGGACAATGAAAAGATTGTCTAGTAATTTTCTTTTTCAACGACGTATGCAGATCCGTGTACCTGTCACATGTTAATGTATTTTAAATAACATAATACATGTACAATTAACAAACGAAATTCGTTCCCGGGATCACTGATACGAAATGGCGCACTGTGCAAGAGGACGAGGTTGGGGAGAGAAAAGGATGTGGACACATAAGGCGATTTCAACGCTGTTTCGCAATGTGGCTAACAGGAGTTGCGCGAACTACTAAACCTTTTCGCCCTGCAGCGATTTCGTCGTGGTAAGATCTCGGTTGTTCAAAAATAGCATAACATGCTCAATAGTATTAATTTACATTTAAATTTTAACGAGACCGCAAATTGAACTTATTTAATTATTTTCTTAATGCATCAAAAATCACTGAAAATTGAATTTTTCCCGATTTTTAATGAGCTTGCGCGATCGGAAGATATTCTCTAAACGCAATTTATTTTTTTATTATTATTAAATAATACAATATGTAAATATTTTTTACTATAGTGATAAAATATATGTATATGTAATATTTTTTTAAAATTTTGAAAAAATCGAAATTTTTCATTTTTTTTTAATTTTTGTGGTTTGCGCGATCGGAAGATAATGTCCGATTTCAAAATTTTTTTTTTAGTTTTTCTTGTATTTACCAATCGCAACTCTTCCGCACTATAGCGATTCGGAAATAAAAACTTTTGTTTTTTCGCACCACCCTAATGCATAGCCCAAACTACTGAGCCTAGAAGCATGAAAATTGGGAAAAATATACTTCTTATGATGCAAGCGTGCACTAAGATGGGATTTCGGAAAATTCTCTCTTTAAGGGGGCAAACGGGGGGGGGGGATCGAAAATTATCTTCCTGTATCTCAGCAGCTATTCAAGGTACCAGCGTGAAATTCCAGAAAATAAATCTAATAAAAAATAATTAAACACGTATTTTAACGATTTTAGCAATTCACCCACTCAGGGGTTAAAAGGGGAGGGTCAAACAATTTAGAGCATTTAGCACATCTCAGCAGTCTTTATAAGTAGAAACGTGAAAAGGCAGAAAATAAATCTATTAAAAAGTAAATAAACACATATTTCAGCGATTTTAAAATTTACACCCTCGAGAAGATTAAAGTGGGGGGTCAAAAATTCCAAACTTTTTTTAGATGCGACATGTGTCATATCATTGGAAAGCCCTCAGACCGCTCTTTCATATTATGGATTTTTCTTCCCGCACCTCAATTCTCCACCTCCTCTCCTCCTCACCGGGAAAGGGCAGTTTTCGATTTTTTTTAAACTGCAGAGTTTTATCATTACAGATTTTTTTTTTTTTTTTTTTTTTCTACAGGTTTTTGATAAATATTAGTTACGATATTTGAAAATTTCAAAGACAGGGGAAAAATTTATACCGGAGAGACATGATAGTTGAAACTTTGGGGAACAATTTTCTAAATTTGGTCAACACCCTTCATGTGATACATCATTGGAAAGCTCTCTGACCATTATTTCAAATTATACACCTCCAGCGCTTCTGAGGTTTTTCGCCATATCTCAGCAGCAGGTTTAGTT
Source organism: Maratus speculifer (assembly GCA_964019185.1). Classification (NCBI taxonomy): domain Eukaryota; kingdom Metazoa; phylum Arthropoda; class Arachnida; order Araneae; family Salticidae; genus Maratus; species Maratus speculifer. The sequence goes on along the minus strand of OZ025300.1, from coordinate 39,307,611 downwards.
AGAAGCGGGAAATTCAAGATAACACACCTACTAAAAAAATAGTTAGGTATTTCAGTCATTTTAGAGCTATTTTGTCTATTATGTCGTCAACATCGACTTTCAACAAGATAATGTAAAATTATACGAATAAGACAATAATTACGAATGTTTGACGATATATTATTTTATTTTATTTATATATTTTTAATCTTTACAAGATGTATTTGGTTTGATTCAAGATTCCTTTAGAAAAACCGACCAGCGTAGCGGGCGAAGTCTGTTAGTATAGTAGAAAAGTGTTTGGATCGTCTGTCCGTCCGTAGTTTAACTCGCGTAAATATACACAGAGAGCTATGCAAATGATATGTCATTGAAGCTTAGTATGGAATGTTCGCTGTTGAAGTATGTAGAATTCATAATTCAGTTACAGGGAAATTCATAAGAATTCCGTAATATTATGGATTATGGGGATACATATTGCGATGTAACATAATGAAATAAAAATTACTTTAAATTATTGAAATTGATTTCATATCACTGAGGTGTGCTAAAAAATTCTTACTACTGAATGTGGTGTACATAGCATTTATCCTTTGTTAATAGGGACTCACAAAAAAATTAAGTCACGTACTGCATATGAATAATAACAGTTGGAAGTGCGTTTCAGCTCTGGTATGCGTTTTTAAATTTAAATATTTTTTTCATAATAATTATTAAGGTTAGTTAACGATATGTTACTTTAATCCTCAGCAAAAACTTATGACCAATTAAATCAACATGTTATTATAGACTAAATTCATACATTAATCATATGATTAAGGTTATAAAATTTAAAGTTATTACCTGAATCCCAAAACTGTTCGACGTCTTGAAGATAAAATTTCTGTACAAGAAGACAGTTTCTGAAACATTGAAGAAAAATTCATTTAATAAATAACTTTTGATTTAAAAGAGACTAAGAAATTTAAGGAATAATTATCGCATATGTATTGTAGAACGGGAGGCGGCAGCATAGACAGTCTTCATCGAGTTTACGGCTGAAATTTCAGAATTAGCTAAAACTCTATTCACATATTAAAACGAAATCGGTCTGCCAAATCATATCTTGGTGAAAAACACCTAAAAACCCGATTTTAGCGGTTAATTAATTGTTAAAAATTTGGAACTTTTGCTGCACCGCCACTCCATCACTTACAGAATATCACTATTTTGACCAATGAGAATGATCCTTAATACAGTGAAGTAATCGTTTTCTGTTAAAGCGGCAGAGTGTCAAAGTAGCAATTGTCTCACTTTTTTAGCAGTACACCATTATATTTTCCCGCTTTCAATCCTCCATGTTTTTATACTTTGGGTCGTGTTGAATTCAGACACTTTTCTCCGGGAGGGACATTATAGAGCTCCGGGGGGGGGTGGGAATTGCACTTTTTGACCATTAAAAACCCCAAATCTTAAATTTTCCGGGGGGGGCATTTTATTGCTCCGGGGGGGATATCCCCCCGGGCCACCCCTGGATTCAACACTGCTTTTAGGTTGCAAGAAAGCATAATGATAAATCTGCGAGTCACCGTTAAGATCGTGTTTTTAGCGTTTTCCACCAAGATATGACTTGGCAGACCGATTGCGTTCTAATATGTGTATCGCGATTTAATATTTCTAGATTTTCATCTATCAATTTGATAAAGTGATTGTCTGTGTTGTCACCTCCCGGTATGTTATATATTCATCTATCTACTGACAGATAAATACTCAGATAATGGGCTTTACTCATGTAAGTCAGTTGCGGGCAAAAAACAAGTAAGAAAAATCATGCGTTAAGCATAGATTATGAAGCACTTTCCAATACTTCTTGAAATCTTTAACAAAACTTCGTTATCCAAGGAAATAACTTATTATTGTGCATATCCAAATATGTATTTCAATATCTTTGAAAAGCCCTGTATTTGATCTATCGGTTAATATATATAGACTATATAATGGTAAAATTTAGTTTAGCAAGAAAACGCCAAAGTGTTTGAAATTTTCCATTCATCAATTTATACTAATAGATGGAAACATACTTGAATACTTTTGCTTAGCCCTGTAAAATACATAGTACAATTAATGCACGAAAGTATTTTACTAAAGTTTAGTTTAAAAAAAAATTCTCTTTAAAGTACTTGAATCAAATTTCCAGAAATTATCATCCAAAGGCGACAATTTATTCAGTTCTTTGTGTGACCCTGTATATCATTTTATTCAAATTCTACAAACATTTCTTAATAAACTAAACGCAGTTCAACGTAAAAAGGCAAAACATAGTTAAAAACCACCTTTAAGTAAATTACGCGCTCATATTCAGTAACCTTTCCGAGATCTTTTGTGTAACCCTGTATATCTAAATTGTGTAACAATTAGCATTTATATAAATCATATAATATGCATACATCTAATGAAACTTAAAAGCGTATATCATAATTAAAATAAAGAATACTGCCCAGTTAAACTGATGGCATTGAGCTCACAGGCTACAAATACTAATTGTACATTAAAGCCTTATATTTTCAAGGGTTAATTCCGTTCGAAAAAAAATTAAGAAGGGGAAACAGCTCTCCCCTTTCCTCTTTTTTTATACTTAATCATTGAAACTCCTATACTATCAAAGACATGCTTTATCATATAAAAAATCTATATCCAAAATTCAGAGCAAATGAGATAATTCTTAATAAAAACCCATTTAGCATTTATATAATTTAAAAGGAGTTACCCCCCTCTTTTATACTTAACCATTAAACTTCCAAAACTATTCAGAGATTTGAACGAAATCTGACAATTCTGCTTGAAAAACCCATTTATATAAATTAAGGGGGGGGCATTAGAACCCCTGTTCCCCTTATTTATACTTATTCAATGAACACCTAATAACAGTCACGGAATCGCCTCATCAGAATGATCCTAATCTAAATTTTGAACGAAAATTAATTCTGCATGAAAATCCCATTTATATCAACTAACGGGGGGGGGGCATTAGAGCCCCTGTTCCCCCTATTTATACTTATTCAATGAACACCTAATAACAGTCACGGAATCGCCTCATCAGAATGATCCTAATCTAAATTTTGAACGAAAACTTAATTCTGCATGAAAATCCCATTTATATCAACTAACGGGGGGGGGGGCATTAGAACCCCTGTTCCCCCTATTTATACTTATTCAATGAACACCTAATAACAGTCACGGAATCGCCTCATCAGAATGATCCTAATCTAAATTTTGAAAACTTAATTCTGCATGAAAATCCCATCTATATCAACTAACGGGGGGCATGAGCACCCCGTTCCCCCTCTTATACATATCGAATGAACTCCAAAAACTAATCAGGGAAGCGCCTTGTCAGGATATACCTACATACAAAATTTCAAGTGGATCGGATATTTTTATCATTAGTTATCGCGTTACGTACATACGAACATACATACAGAACGGACGGGCACATAAGCTCTCAGGCTATGATAGCCTGTGAGCTAAAAATGCATTTAATCCATCTAACAGCTTCCATAATATTCAGGACTTCCGATAGATTACATTATTTGAAATCTTTTGTGTATGCCTGTAAATGCTATGCACTGTGTAATATGCATGAAATAAATCATATTATACCTCAGCAACGTCTATTAATTTGATTATATAAGAAATCGTTTGCCACAATTAAAATATGCCGCAAACAATTCCCCACTTTATTATTATGTATTGGAATTCTTTTGTGTGGCCCTGTAAATGAATAATAACTATTCTTTTCGCTGCAAACAAAATACACAATATACAATAATACTGCTTTCCAAAATACATATTTTAGTGCACTTCGGAGATGCATATAAAGTTGAAGATGGTTGACAAGGTGTAACACCTTTAAAATTCATTTAAAACGGTTTTTCCCCATAGGTCATAATGTAATGGAAAACTTTTGACTGTCCCTGTAAAAAAAAAAATAATCATGGCAGAATATTCATTTTCAATAGGATTTGTGCTCGGGTAAACGTCATTAACGTCGAAAAATTTCATGACAATCCGAATATATTTACGAGAGTTAAAGCGCGGACAGACGGCCAGACAAACCGAATGCATAAGAACTTTTTAACTTTGTTGGAAAGTGCTAAAAGGAAAAAAAAAACACCTATAGGTGTGAAGAACATTTTGGCACTGCTTTCTTATTGTCAATAAGCAGTCTTTTTCACAAGGAACATACCTTCAGAAGGAAAATCTATTTAAGCATGTTCAATTTGTCTACAGTCGGCAGCAGTGTGTCCTGATAGATTGAAAATGTTTAAATTGACTTTCGTATTATAATAAACTGTATCTTACTTACATGATTCAATTCATTAGAAAATATGCATATGCATGATCTTCTTTTTATCATACAAATAGCGTAGTATTTAAGGTATTGTTTTGTCAAAAAATAAAGAAAAAAAAAAAAAAAACAATTCAAGGTCTTCAATAAAGTTACTTTTACGTGTAAGATACCATGAACGTTAAAACTCCATTTCATACAAAATCAATTTTTTTTTCTGATACTGAAACCCCCTCCCCTATGTTGTATTATATTTGAAATAAGAATACCACAACTCCAAATTTTAACACCAGGGGGCGTAAAATGAACCTAATCGTCGTTTCTATATACCAAGACATTATGTTTATAGCTGTAGTTACTTCGAAATAGAAATGCTTTTTTAATGGGCTGTTGATGAATTCTACATTGATAAAAATATAGATGTAAAATGCAATAGGAACTTACCCTTTGCACTTTAGAGTGACTGAACGAAGATATTCGGCGAGAACTATTAGGGCTGCCACCATTCACAGGAACGTACAATGAGTCTCTCTTGATCTATAACAACAACAATGATATTAAAACACATGTCACATACAAATAACGCCTGCATTTAAGTTATAAAGATGTACATAATATTATACAGATATGCAGACAACAAACCCAAATAGAGTGAGAAATAAGCCAGAGCCAGGAATCGAACCGGGACCACAACATAGCCAAACAAACATATAAGCAACAACCACAAAACAACCAGGTTTTCTGTGTCTCGGGTTCGATTCCTGACTCTGGCTAATTTCTCACTCCACTTTGGTTTGTTGTATTTATTGTTTATATGTCTGTATAATGTTTGTCTATGCCTTAATATTATTATATGAAGAAAAATCCATGTTTGGTCTAGAAATGTTAGGATTATCGGCCATTAATATGTGTTAAATAATGTCACACATTATTCTTCATATTTTAACAATGTGAAAAACATTGTAACGAAATGCTTAATATAATATATCACAATCAATGTAAAATCAAACTAATCGTTGGGGGCCACCGTAATACATACCCATCATGGATTTGGATATAAAATATATGAAAATAATTTTGTAATAATTTGTAAATTATTAAGCTATTGCATAGCTTTTATCGCGGGCTTTGAGCGCGGCGACCGAATCAAAAAATTCCGTAACGAGGAAAATCCTAACACATCCGTAACGAAAAAACCTAACACTCGGCTAACGTCGTTTCACTTTGGCAGACTTCGGCATGGTATCCTTCGGTAGACTTCGGCAGACATTGACGCGGTATTTTTCAGATATTTAGAGGATATCAAGTCTCAAACTTATATATCTTATTTCAGTTACTATAAATCTATAGTTTCAATAATAAAAATTCCTGATAGAATGTGTATAGAAAAGAATCGTCTTAAGATAAAACAAGTTGGAAAATGCACGTGAACGTAGCAAATGAGGTGCGTTCGTACGATAACGAAGTTTTAAAAATATTCAGATATTGCTGATATAGTAGAGCGTACTTTGAATACAGAATAGTAGTCGAAATCTTTGTGTTTCTGTAAATATGCAGGAAGTAATTTTTATTACACCTCAGAAACCTATATCTTATTCATAAAATGTGAAATAGTTGAATATAATTAAAACATGCCCCAAACAATGTTTCCCCGTGTAGCATTATGCAGGGGAATACTTTTGTGTGGCCCTGTAATTTAATACTAAATATTCTTTGCATCACAGATTGTACAGAATGTATATTTTCGTACATACTTTATAGATTCATGTCAATTATGTTATGTTCAAATGAGTGTAACACCATTAAAATGCATTTGAAACTTTTTTCCCATTAATCGTAATGTAACAAAATACTTTTGATTGTCCCTGTAATTGTTCTATTCATCCGATTTTCATAACATTTGAAATGACTCGACAAAATTATGTAATAATTATAAGTTTTCAATTTCAAACGATTAAAATGCATATGAAACTTTTTTTCCCATTGACCGTAATGTAACGGAATCCTTTTGGTTGTCCCTGTAATTGATATATCCATCGGATTTTCATAAAATTCTTTGCATCACAGATTGTACAGAATGCATATTTTAGTATATATTTCATAGATTCATGCCAATTCTATTATGTTCGAATGAGTGTAACATCATAAAAATGCATTTGAATCTTTTTTCCCATTAACCGTAATGTAATGGAATACCTTTGATTGTCCCTGTAAATGATCTATGCGTCCGACTTTCATAACATTTGAAATGACTCGATAAAATTACGTAATAATTATATGTTTTAACGTTCAAACGATTAAAATGCATTTGAAATTCTTTTCCCATTGACCATAATGTAACGGAATCCTTTTGATTGTCCCTGTAATTGATCTATCCATCCGATTTTCATAACATTTGAAATTACTCGACAAAATTACCCAATAATTATATGTTTTAAATTTCAAGCGATTAAAATGCATTTGAAAAATTTTTCCCCATTGACCGTAATGTAACGGAATCCTTTTGATTGTCCCTGTAATTGATCTATTCATCCGATTTTCATAAAATTTGAAATGACTCGACAAAATTATGTTATAATTATGTATTTTAAATTTCAAACGATTCGGTTGGGTAGTTTTTGCGTTGTTACATGCGGACAGACAGACGGACAGACGGACAGACAGACGGACAGACAGACGGACAGACAGACGGACAGACAGACGGACAGACGGACGGACTGAGCGACAACAATAGGTGCTACGTATTTACATAATTACGAACGCACCTAAAAAGGTAGGATAATGTAGCTTTTGGTGAGTGGAGACCCGCCCAATGGTGAGGATCGAAAAATTTAAAATGCTTATAACTAGCGATCTAATTTTCGTAGCTCGGCAAAATTTTGTTTGGTAATTTATTATGAGACAGTGTTAATTTTTTGGTGACAGGAGACCCCCCACGGTGAGGGTCGAAAAATTTAAAATGCTTATAACTCGCGAACTAATTTTCGTATCGCGGCCAAATTTTGTTTGGTAATTTACTATGAGACAGTGTTAATTTTTGGTGAAAGGAGACCCTCCCCCCATGGTGAGGATCGAAAATTTTAAAATGCTTATAACTCGCGATCTAATTTTCGTAGCGTGGCCAAATTTTGTTTGGTGATTTATTATGAAACAGTGTTAATTTTTGGTGACAGGAAACCCCCCCCCACCCCCACGGTGAGGGTCGAAAAAGTTAAAATGCTTATAACTCGCGATCTAATTTTCGTAGCGCGGCCAAAATTTGTTTGATGACTTATTATGAGACAGTGTTAATTTTTGGTGACAGGAGACCCCCCAAGGTGAGGGTCGAAAAATTTAAAATGCTTATAACTCGCGATCTACTTTTCGTATCGTGGCCAAATTTTGTTTGGTAATTTATTATGAGAGAGTGTTAATTTTTGGTGACAGGAGACCCCCCACGCTGAATGTCGAAAAGTTTAAAATGCTTATAACTCGCGATGAATTTTCGTAGTGCGGCCAAATTTTGTTTGGTAATTTATTATGAGACAGTATTAATTTTTAGTGACAGGAGATCCCCCATGGGGAGGGTCGAAAATTTTAAAATGTTTATAACTCGCGATCTAATTTTCGTAGCGCTGCCAAATTTTGTTTGGTAATTTATTATCAGACAGTGTTACTTTTGGTGACAGGAGATCCCCCATGGTGAGGGTCGAAAAATTTAAAGTGTTTATAACTCGCGATCTAATTTTCGTAGCGCGGCCAAATTTTGTTTGGTAATTTATTATGAGACAGAGTTAATTTTTAGTGACAGGAGATCCCCCATGGAGAGGGTCGAAAATATTAAAATGCTTATAACTCGCGATCTAATTTTCGTAGCGCGGCCAAATTTTGTTTGGTAATTTATTATGAGACAGTGTTACTTTCGGTGACAGGAGATCCCCCATGGTAAAGGTCGAAAAATTTAAAGTGCTTATAACTCGCGATTTAATTTTCGTAGTGCGGCCAAATTTTGTTTGGTAATTTATTATGAGACAGTGTTATTTTTGGTGACAGGAGACTACCCACGGTGAGGGTCGAAAAATTTAAAATGCTTATAACTCGCGATCTAATTTTCGTAGCACGGCCAAATTTTGTTTGGTAATTTATTATGAGAGAGTATTCATTTTTGGTGACAGGAGACCCCCCCTCCCCCACGGTGAGTGTCGAAAAATTTAAAATGTTTATAACTCGCGATCAATTTTCGTAGCGCGGCCAAATTTTGTTTGGTAATTTACTATGAGACAGTGTTAATTTTTGGTGACAGGAGATCCCCCATGGTGAGGTTCGGAAAATTTAAAATGCTTATAACTCGCGATCTAATTTTCGTAGCGCGGCCAAATTTTCTTTGTAATTTATTAAGGTATTGCATAGCTTTTATCACGGGCTTTGAGCGCGGCGAAAGAATCTAGAAATTCCGTAACGAGAAAAAAAAAAAAAACCTAACACTCCGACTAACGTCGCTTCAGTTTGGCAGACTTCGGCAGACATTGACGCGGTATTTTTCAGATATTTTGAGAATATCAAGTCTTAAACTTATGTTTTTTATTTCAGCTGCCATAAACGTATAGTTTCAATGATAAAAATTCCTGATTAACCTACATGTATTGTAAGATAATAAAAATATTTTAAACGATATTAACTTCTCATTTGTTCAATACAAGAAAAAAAATTGTTATCGGTCATCACGCTCAAAATGTTTAACTTAAATTAATATCAAAGACAAAAAAAAAAAAAAAAAAAAAAAAAAAAAAAAAAAAAAACTGCATAAATAAAAAATAAACAAATAATTCTAATTGCATAAGTTGATAAAAAATGCTATGCAATAGCTTTACCGCGGCAGTCCCCGAGTGCCACACGTATTTTTTTTTATAAAATGCACTGCAATTCCAAAACAAACTGATTGAACAAACTAACAGAACAACCAAAACAGTACTGAACTGCGAAAAAGAAACATCCTTATAACTTCAAAAATAATAACATCATTAACTAACAGTTTATTGCGTCGGATTAAGCATCTCATTTCCAATTAAAATATATTTTTGAATTGAAATTTGAATGAAATATAGGGTCATGAAAAATCGGAGAATGTGGAAAACAGGATTACAGATATCTCGGCAACTATCAGTTCTATCGACTTCGTTCTTTATGCAAAATTTGCGTTATTTTATTGCCTTTTACGATCACTCCTTAAAATAAATAAATTCGAAAATTTTTACGTACCTTTCATCAGAACGAATTTTTCGAGAGTCCGAAAAAAATAGTTCCGGATAATCCATGCTGCTGATATTAAATAGGCTTCGTTCCATTCTTACATACTAAGTACATACAAAATTTCAAGTCTCTATCTCATTTTGTTCGGGAGATAGAGCGTTTACAGACAGACAGACGGACGGCAATTTTTTTTTCTAAAAATATGTTTTTCGGAATCTCCAGTGTCTAAAACGTGTAAATCCGTCAATTTTTTTTTTTCGATTTTAAAAACGATTGCAAGATTTACCCTATACTACGTATGATGGGTAAGTAAAAATCCATGTTTGATCTAGAAATGTTAGGATTATCGGTCATTAACATGGGTTAAATAATGTCACACATTAACATAAAAAAAAACAGTCTGAATGCAACTCACTTGTTTTTTGTAAGGTGTAATGAAGAAAGTTTCCATATCTAACTCGCTCAGGTAATCGTCACGTATATTCCCGTTGCCAGGTTCGATATTGTACTCTCTTGTTAAGAGATTTTTGGTTGCTTTGCTAACATGCACGCATCTGAAATAAAACATATAACAATAATGAATGCTCTCACTCTCTCACTAACAAGCCATTTTTTAAAATGTATAAATATATCAAATAATTTTTCTCATATAGAATAATTTTTATAACAGCAAAAGGCAGTAAAATATTTCTTTTAATTGTGTTTTATTAGAAACTACCTAGATGGCAGCACCATAAACTGAAAATTATTTTTATATGATGTTCCTGGATGGCAGCACCACAAGTTTATTCAATCATTATTTGGAAGAAGCGAAAGGTATTTTTTTTCCTTTTAATGAATCAAAAATTAGTTTTTAAAAATAATAATTTAACAAATTACAGCAACCATTTGTAAAAGCATTTTTTCAAAGACTTAAATTTAAGGCTTATAAATAAATTCTATACATATATATATATATTTACAAAAAAGTATTTTTTAATCAATCGATATCGGTTTAACATTAGTTTGTTTCCTTTATCTAGATCGTTGCACACTTCATAATCGGTAGAGTCGATAATCAGACCTCGTCTTTTTAATTTTATTTTTTTGCTTAGAAAAGCGACTTTTCCTACGACGTCTTTCTTTGGGTTCGGTTCTTTACCAGATCTGATAATTTGCGTCATTTTGCAATTTTTTCCTTTTCAATTAACAACGATAGCATTTCGATTTCCTATTCAAATAAAAATTCTTCTAAATGTAAAGAATTTCGTAAAAAAAATAGATAAATAAAATGCGGACATCCATTGCCCAAAGCAAAATGTTTGAATATTTACCAGTGAGTGAATAAAAATAAGTAAAAACATCTTTTTTTATGAAGATCAAAATGTGGTATATGTAATAACAGAGTCATTTATTGCATACGCCATGGAATAAACATTAACATTCCTGGGCCAATCATTAAAAAATAAAATGTGGATACCACAAGATCTATTCTCGACCGAAAACAGCAACCATTTACCAAATGGTTAATAAAAATCGATTTTTATCATTGAAGAATCCGAGAAAACGCCATTTGTTTGTGTAATGAGAAACGCCAGAAATGGATAAATTACCTGCCGGCCCTTAAGCGAAACATTTTTTGGTTTTTTTTTTCCAGGACCATAGCTAGAAGTGAATAATTGGAAGGGGGGGGGGGTAAAGAAAATGTAGGGGGGTGGGTCATATTTTATCTGTCTCTCTCTCTCTCTCTCTCTGATGCAGAAATATAAATTAGAGCATATTCACATTGTAAATGCTATGTTTCTTAACTGTTGTAATAATTTAATTTCATGCTTGAAAAAATCACACTATGTTAGCTTCCTATGTGCAAATAGGATGAGCGAGTATTAAAAACACCTATTTAGTTACAATTTAGGTATTTCGGCGAAACTGGGAAAGGGCCTGAAAATTAAGTAGATTTTTTAACAGAATTTCATTTGGATTTTCGGAACAGAAATTCATTTAATAACCTTGGAATCTTTTCATGGGGAACCTCAAAATGTTTTAGGGTGGGGGGGGGGGGGGAGAGCCACCCCTAGCGCCCCCTAGCTATGGCCCTGGCCCTTTCCCTCTTTCAAAGCGGCCAAACATTCTTTTGGGGCCCTTAGGCATCAGGTTCAGTCTTTTATGCCTAATGGGTAATCCGCTTCTGGTTGGCGCGCTGTCAATTCAGTGCCGAATGCCGCGTTCTAATTCAGATTCAGGCATGGATGTTTGTTGTGGGTTGGATTCTACTTTAAACGGAAGTCCCTGACTGTTTAGCCTTACAGTGTAAAATACTGTGTAGGTGTTGGTGTTGCTTATGACGGCCAATCATCTATACAAGTGATATGGCTTCGAAGGAGGAGTGTAAAATATCACTTTAGCGCCTCTAACGAGCCAACGATTCGAAATTACAATGTGTGTATTGCATTATCCTTTTATTGTGATGCTAACAAGTTTTTAACTTAAGGTATCTGCCTACATCAAATTGGCTGTTTTGGTGAAAATTTCCGAAAGTTTTTTATTGTTTTATATGAAAGAGCAATCTTTTGTGATTCCAAATCTGTTTTTTATTCCTACTATTATTAGAAGAGGAGTTATGGCAATTTTAATAAACATCAAAATGGTCATTTTAGTGAAAATTTTCTATTTTTTTAATTGTTTTTTATGAAAGAACATTTTGTTCCGATTCTAAATCCCTCTAATTTATCAGTTTTAATTTATAATTCAGGATATTTAGGACTTTCACCAGTATTCGAACAATTAGGAGTATTAGTTGAACAAAATATGATCACAAACTATTTTAAAGCTGATGATGAGCGAATAAAAATTTCAAAAGTCACTCGCTATCCTCTACAAAACTTACCAGGAAAGCAAAAAGAGCTACTAAGAAGTTAAAAATGGTTAAATATAAAGTTAAAAATACGTTTCAATATAAATGTGGTGCATTTTAAGTGTATAAATTAAATATATTAGATTTTTAGAAGAAAATACATGTATGCGATTTCTGGAAAATTATTTTTTTTCGTTATTTCTATGTTCAATAAGCTTCATTACATAAAAAATTCTAAAGATATTTCAGTAAATTTTTTTAAAGTATTCTTTCAATGTCACTTACTAAGCTCTGATGTAGGATCTAAGCTATATGTGATAATTTAATTATTTTATAGGCACTCGAATATGAAAAAATGATAATTTTCACTAAAATAGGTACTGTTTTACATATTTAGAAAAATTTCGGCTATTTTTGAAGATATTGTTAAACAGTATTGCACAGATAAGTGTAATAGAAGTATGCAGCATAAAGGAAAATTGAAATATAATTATTTGAATTGAGTGTACGCTGTCTGGCGTAAGCATGATATTTTGCTAGGAATGAAAAATTCAAAATCGTCCCTCGCTATACATACCAAAACTTACCAGGAAAACAAAAAAAGCTACTAAGAAGTTAAAAATTGGTAAAAATAAAGTTAAGGAAGGATTAAAATATAAATGTGGTGCATTTTAAGCGTAAAAATTAAATATTGTAGTTTCTTACTTAAAAAGAAATCTTTAAATGCGATTTCTGGAGAATCAATTTTTTCGTTATTTCCATGTGCATTAAACTTCATTACATAAAAAGTTTTAAAGATATTTCAGTGAAATTTTGTAACAATGCTTTCCCTATCACTCACTATGCTCTGAACTAGGATCTAAGCTATATGTGAAAATTTAATTATTTAATAGGCTCTCGAATATGAAAAAATGGTAATTTTTACTGAAAAAAATTTACTTTTTTACATATTTTGAAAATTTTCGGCTATTTTTGAAGATATTATAAAACTCCTAGTTCAGTGCACAGATAAGTGTAATAGAAGTGTGCAGCATAAAGGAAATTGAAATATATTTATTTGAATTGAGTTTTCGCTGTCTGGCGTAAACGTGAAATTTTGCTAAAAAAACAGTAAAAAACCCCAATTTTTCAAAGTATTAAAAAGATATTGGTAGGATTTTATGTTTTCTTATCATTCTGTAATACAATAGAACTAAACATTATTATATTTTTTCAAAACTGTCCTTTTTTTAAAAAAAGTGCTCTGCACGTAGGCAGATACCTTAAAAAAATGGACTATGTTGGGAAACGAAAACTTTTTAAAAATGTTTTCGTTTGAAGACACAAAGTTCATCAGCGTTTACTGACCGAAAGGTTCTGCTCTCGAATCTGGTAAACGGGAGGTGTTGGGATCGAACCCAATCGCGCCCGTCGGCCTAATCATTCGGAATTATCCGTGGTTTTTTTCGAACCCTGGATTTCCTTGCGTAAATACGGGTTAGGTTCCCTTAGATAGAATTCTACGGAGTGATCCCTCCCTTGGGCCTATATTTCTCGTATTGATAATCGGCTGTCTTGTAATAAAATCATACTTTTACCTTTTACTTAAAGACATTTGTTAAATTCTAAATAAAACGTTTCTGAAAATAACTTCATAATAAATATTTAATTTTACGAATCTTTTTAACATTTGTTACTAATAAAGGAGAACTAAATTGTGCATTTTTGGAAGTGATGAAAAATGATTGAAATAGTTAGCAGAAAACAAATATTTTGAGCTATTAAAAAAAAAAAAAAAAAAAAAAAAAAAAACGCACCTTTATCAAAATGATGTAATTTTCTCTAAACTTAAACAGGGAACAAGGTTAATTATTAGCAAGAAGTGATAGAGTAATTACTAAATAATTAGCCTAGTAATTACTAAATTTTAAAGCGTTTTGAAAAATTTCAAAGGTATTTATGCTTTTTTACTGAAGAGATGGGCAAATAAGAATTGGATTTTGCCTAACATTATCTTTCATTCTAATACTTTCCAACTTGGTTAAAGAATAAAATGTGTAGCATTTAGTTCACTTAAAAAAGTCATGTTAAACATGTGGACCGCGGGGCACGATTGAACAGTTAATGTCCCTTGGCATTTTCAAGATGTTTGATTCAGTTCAGATGTTTGGTACAGAAAATAGACTTTACACAAAAGTACTTGCAGTAAGCATGACTGCAGTGTTGTCAAACTGAAGAATGTTTTTGTTTAAAACATCTGTCACTACTTTCAGTCTATTAATATTAGCATTATTTAATTACAGGCATTCCGTGATTAAATAAAGAGAAGATTACTAACAAAAAAAAAAAAAAAAAAAAAAAAAAAATGTTGAATGAAAAATTCCGTAATATGGCAAAATTTTCGTGGAATTAAGTGTAAAACATACTAAAGTATAATATATGTATGTGGCCAGTCTAATTCATTTTAAAATTTCAACTTTAAGAGATTATGGATACAAAAATTACCAATCGGAAAGCTACAAAGAGCAGCTTTGAATATGAAAATTTAAAGATTTATAATATTTTTGAAGTATTTTTAAAAATTTATAAATTTTTATGTGCTTTATCTTCCTACTGACCTGATACACATCTGTACAATTTTTTTACATACATAAATAATCTATACCCATATTATAAAGAGGTAAAGTTTGTTTGTTTGTTTGCAAGGGCTAATCTCCGGACTATCGAACCAATTTCAAAAGTAATGGTACCAAAATGATGGTGTTCGCCCGGAATCAAACATAAGCTAAATCTTATGGGTATGCCACACATCCAAAGGGGGTGTAGGAGCAAAAAAACGGTCTAAAAATGCAATTATTATGTTACTGAAAAGACTAGAAGCATGACATTAAGCATGGTAACCTATACCTATATTATAAAGAGGTAAAGTTTGTTTGTTTGTTTGTCTATACCTATATTATAAAGAGGTAAAGTTTGTGTTAAGTAAAAGGAATTGGTGTGAATGGTGCCTAACAGATAGCAGAATTAAACAAAAACAGCAATTTGTTTCTTATAGCACTTCTTTAGTGAGCTAAGTGTTATTAAAATGGCTTGCAGCATAAATGTACGAAATGTACAAAAATGAAAATGTAAATTGTTTTACTATGCGTCAAGATATTATTTGTAGAATCCATTAATAATAAAATTTATTAAATACACTTATTTTATGTTTTTCAATGTTTTTGCAATGTAAAAATAACTAACTAAATAAATAATAAAATAAATAATAAAAAAATAAAATAAAAATAAAGTAAAATAAAGTAAAATTCTAAGAATTTGTCTTTTTTTTTTTTGAGTCTTTATGCATTATCAAATTTTATGCACAAAAAATAAATTTTTATTTTTTTCGCTGTTCAACCTTTCTTGCTTATCAGTTTGTTAATAAAAATCCACAACTGAAATAAAAAAAAGTACGTAAATAAACCCTGCGGGTCTGAAGAGGTTAAGTTGAAACTAATGCATTATTTTATTTCTCTCTTCAAGTTACAAAAGTATGTGCGGTATTTATTAGGTAATAAAAAACATATAGTAAAAAATCTATAAAAACACAGCACTAATTTGCGATAAATAAAAATAGATAACAATAAAAACTAGTCGTCGGGGGCCACCGTAATACTTACCTATCATGGATAAGCATAATATAAAATATGAAATAAGACAAGTGCAAACTATTTATAAAATGCATTGCAATTTCAAAATAAAGTTTAAACGTATGTTTAAATATTTTTAATACTTTATTATTGAATTGCTGATGAACAAATCTCGACAAATCATATGAAACGCCAAACTACTCAAGTAAGTACTGAATTGCGAAAAAGAAACAATCTTATAAGTCCTAAAATGATAATCCTATTAACTAACAAATTGCCACATTAGATTAAACTTATCATTTCCAATTAAAATATATATTTGAAATGAAATTTGAGAGAAATACAGGGTCATAGAAAATCGAAGAATGTGGAAAATGTGATTACAAATACCCCAGTAACTAATTATCCGATCAACTTCATTCTTTATGCAAAATTTATGTTTTTTTTTTTTTTTTTGTTTTTTTTTAATTGTATTTTACATCTCTCCTTAAAATAAAGAATTTCGAAAATTTTTATATGCCTTTCATTAAAATGAATATTTCGAGAGTCCGAAAAAAATAGTTTCGGATAATCAAGATTACTGATATTCAATAAAATTCTTCCCTTTATTGCATACTAAGCACACACCAAATTTCAAGTCTCTATCTCAATAATTTTGGGAAATAGAGTGTTTACACAGACGGACAGATGGCATTTTTTTTTTAAATATGTTTTTCGGACTCTCCAGAGTCTGAAACGTGTAAATCCGTCAAATTTTTTTTTTCGATTTTCAAAACGATTGCAAGACTTACCCATTACGTATCATAGGAAGTAATAAAGGAAAAATTAGGTAGCTGTTAAATGAGTAGTTTTGAAAATGATACAAATTTTCAAATTGTTTGAGTGGGGAGAAAATGTGGGCTTTGTATTTGGGGCATACATAGTCTAACAGGAGAACTTTGAATGTGAGACGTTAATTAATTAATTATTTAGGTTAGTAAACCCAATGAGTCCTACGTAATTTTTGTCTTTCTTCTTTTATTTCATTTTTATAAACATATTCGCATTTACATATATTTTAAGATCTTTAAAAAATATGTTAAAGCGCTCAAACCGGTGTGCATAAGTACCGATTATTTGAAGATGAACATCACAGATTGACAAAATTCAATTTAAAGTAATTTTATATTAAAATAAAAACTTAAGTGTTATGTTTGATATGTAGAAGCTTCTTTGGATTTAACATAGAACAAACACTTCTAGAAATAAACGTTATTATTCGCGTACAGAGAATTTAGCACAATAAACATATTAATTAATAACTATATTATTGCAAAAAAAAAAAAAAAAAAAAAAATCGCTGCTAGAAGAATAATAAAGCTTTGTAAAAAAACTGTACAATATTAGATTGGGTATAGCTGAATATACTATAAAAGTATAAATGGATATAACATGAAAATTCAGATAGACATGAAGTTTAAATAGCATCGAATATGCTTATTCTCTATAGAGGGCTGTGCAAATACAATGATATCATTTTTTGGCAATTTTGGACCCTCCTCCCCCTTTCCCCGGTAATAATATCGTTATAAAAGTTTTTATTAAATAATTTTTTATTTTATTCTTGTAATGATATACAAAATTGGTTACATTTATTTTTTGCACACTTTATAGATTCAAATTAAAAGAAGTGAATAAAATATCGTTTTATAGCAAATAACACTTAAAAGAAATAATTAGTAATTATGAGTATTTTATTATAGCTTTTTGTTACATAATGCATTCGACAGTAATAAAGTCTGATTGTACTTGCACTGAACGGAGGAGAGGTGAGAAGTAGATAGAAATTCTTATCAACAAAGCAAGTGGACAATATTATTTTTCTTTCTCTTTTATTTATTACTAAACACAAGCTTTATTTCAAATAAACTTTAATATGGTTTCTCGAACCGTGATTATATATATTTACACATATGAAGACGAATAGGAACGTCAAACGTTGGGAATTCCATATTTTAGAATTAAATCTTTTTATAATAATTTACTGATTTATAATAATTTTGCATTTTCATAAAAATAGATAACTGACTAAAAACAGATAACATACTATTTTGTACTAAAAAATCATATTACAAATAAAAAAAGAAAATTTTTATTGAATCAAAAATGATATCGATATCAAAAGACACCCCTCCCACCTTCTATTAGAGATATCTTACTATATCACGCGCCAGATCCCCCCCCCCCCTAAATAATTGACGTTATAAATGCACAGCCCCTAACTCTCTTTTTCTGACAATAAAGGTAATGCATATTTAGACTTTATTTGACATTTCATAAACCCAAATTCAGCATAATAATATATATTTTTCTTTTACAGGGTATCTGAAACAGAACCCTTGTTCAAAGTTTAAACTTAATGTTATGCAGACAAATGTTATGAAGATATTGATAGGATTTTATATTTATTCATCATTCTCTATTAAAATGAAACTAAAAAAAAATGTGTATTTATTCAATATTGTAATTTTTTAAGCGCTCCAAACATAGGCATACCTTAAGGGGGTTGGTCACTCATTTTTCGAATTCACCTCCATAATGTTAAGACTATGGTCATTTGATACATTTTTATATTCAAATTATCTTCTCAGAAAATTAATAATTTTAACTTCTTTTTTCAGTATTCTATTCTAAAAGGATGTCCATTTTTTTCTTAGTTTTCAAAATATTTCTAAAATCATTTAAAAATTGACAAAATGGCAGTAAATTTTTAACACTTCATATAAAATTAAGCGCCGCTTTTAGAGATGTTTTGAAAACTAAGAAAAAAAAATAGACATGCTTAAAGAAGAGAACACTGAAAAATGGAGTTAAAAACATTAACTTTTTGAGGAGATATTTTGAATATAAAAATGCATCAAACGCCCATAGACTTAACATTACGGAGAGAAATTCGAAAAATGAGTGACCAGCAGACTTAAGGCTCCACATTAGTCACTCAAAAAGACCCGGCTGATAATGTTAAGTCTATGTGGGTGTTCTTTTCAAATATCTCGCTTAAATTTTAATATTTTTACACGATTTTGTTTTGCATAGGACAGCTGAGGATGATTTACAACCGGGACAGTTTTCACTTTTTCGATTTTGGTTATATATTTTTTATATTATGATAGTTTCAATTTTCTGAACCGGATCTAACCGGTTTCGAAAGTTAAAGTAATTTTTTTTTAGAATCTGAAATCAAAATCGAAAAAGTAAAAACTACTCGGTTGTAGATCGTCCTCGGCTAACCTATGCAAAAAAATCATGTAAAAGTATCAAAATTTGAGCGAGATATTTGAAAAGAACACCCCCATAGACTTAACATTATGATCCGGGTATTTTTCAGTGACTAGTGTGGCGCCTTAAGGGGATTCGATAAGGGAGGATATTATTTTTTCTTTTTTCCGATATCGAATGGGTAGAAATCAACGCCTATTCTACCGTATGCTTCATGAAATAAATTATTTGAAGTTACTTTAACCCTTTCCGGCATGGGCAAATTTTGTTGTAAAATGAGTTATTATCTACTGCCACCGGAATTTGAAAACGACTTTTTTAGATATTATGAAATCTTTAATTTAAGCTTTCATTGTAAAAGCAAAATTTTAATAAAATATTGCTGGTGCCGTTTGGAAGTTTAGAATTAAAATTAGATATCCCGAACCGGGCACAGTGTGCCGGAAAGGGTTAATTGTTGAGACTTACCCTGGTCTTCCAGACTGTTCCATCCTGCTGGCGATCATGACGTCCCTCGACCAGATGTCGAATTGCCACTTCCGCAGTCCGAGCAGCCCACTGAGGACATTGCCACTGTGCACGCCTATCCTCATGTCGACATTCACTCGCGTCTCTTCCCGAAAATTTCTAGATTTAAAAAGAAAGAAAAAAAAAATCACGCATCAAGCATATATTATGAAACACTTTCCAGCGCATTCAGAATAATAAAACTGTACCTTTTTTTAAAATAAAATAAAATATTATGTCTCATTTCACCATATAGATGTATAACGTATTTCAAAACCGAATTTCAGCTGTTCCCATCTAGAATTGGAAAATTATCCCAATTTTTTGGCAGCCCTGTATATGATATAGAGATTTGTATCTATTAAAAACCCTCTACTCCCCCACCTCCTAAATATATTTGTAAATGTTTAATTATCTGTAAATATGTGGATCAATAGTCTTTATAACTTCCCCCAATTTGACCTTTCGGCGCTTCATAGTTTGAAAATAAAATGGCTGTGATAGACGGACAGACAGACACGGGAGTGTTTTTATAATGGTTCAATTTTCACTTTATAAGTACGGAATCCTGAAAACAAGAAAGAAAATATCATGCGTCAAGCATAGATTATAAAACACTTTACAGCACATTCAGAATGATGTAACAAAACTGTACCGCTTAAAAAAAATTAAAATATTACATCTTATTTTTTCCATATGGAAATGTATAACACAATTAATCCGAACCATCGAAACCGAATTTAAGCTGTTCTCATCTACAATTGGAAAATTATCCGAATTTTTTGTGATATAGAGATTGTATTTATTAACAACATGAATTTCAAAATTTTGTTCATTTAAGAGCTACACATATTTCTTTTACAAATTCCCCTTCAGCAACTTCCTCTAATAAGGAAAACGGCATGAGTATACTTTTGTGAAGCCCTGCATATGAGGTGTAAAATTTATACATAAAGAGTAAAGTGCAAGAAAACTATCTAAATTTAAAAGCTCATACCGAATTTTAAAAGGTACTCTTCAGCAATTATTATACAAAGACAGTACTGTAACGATTTCGCTTGTGTGTGTCTGTAAATTAATAAAAAAATGTTATGAATGCTCTATTTTTAGGTGATCGTAGTGAAATTCAGTGATTTATATCAGTTTCAATACATTTACATAGCGCAATGTAATTAAAATACTCTCCAAACAATTTTTCTCATATATCGTAAAGTAATCGAATTATTTTGAATGTCCCTGCAAATGAACTATTAATCGCACATACTTCATATAAAATACCAAACATGCTTTGGTGGTCCTAACTAAGTTTTATCAATTGCATGGAAATCCGAGAATATTTAAGGGAATTAAAGTGTGGACAGACGGCCAGACTTAAAAAAACAAGTTAATTACTCAATTTTGGAAATTTTCAACTATTTACATAAAACAAAATTTTAGAAAAGTGAACCAAAGCATAATACATATACAATACCCAACGACAGTGCTTAAAATATATATTATTTTAAAATCCTTTTAGATCCCTAATCTATTAGGTCCATCATCATTTAGCACCATAATCTTTTAGCGCAATTTTTTAGGCATAAAATATAAAACTCCAAAATTTGAACCATTTTTGTTCTATGTGTCCTTAAATTTAAAGGTTTAGCAGTTTATTTGAGGCAACAGAAAAATTCCCTTACCTGATGATTTCAATCATATCCAGTGCCATCTGAACACAATGGTCAGCGTGCAGTGGGTCGCTATCAGGCATTCCAGATACGCAGTAGTAACAGTCTCCGAGCAGTTTTATTCGCAAACAAGAGTTTTTCTTGAAAGGAAAAAATTCCGTTATAAAATACAAATATGTCAAACATAAAAGTAGTAAGTCTTGATTACGTCCATTAACAATCAGTCAATTCTTGACATTTCCATTCTGGCAGTATGCGCAGTAAGTCAAATTAGGAAAATGGTTCCATACAGACCACTTCCATA